>CM035125.1:3320106-3782495 GCA_020205555.1 Panax stipuleanatus | reverse complement strand
TACCCTCATCTATTGTCTACAGTTTAAACCAGCATGCAACAGTAGAAATAGTTTTACCTCAATGCCAAGAGGAGAGGTGGTGGGGGCATAGCGATCGACAACATTGCCATCTTTATCCACCAGGAACTTGGCAAAATTCCATTTGATGCTATCCCCAAAGAGTCCACCTTTGCTAGACTTCAGGTATTTGTATACTGGAGCAGCATTTGAACCGTTCACATCAACCTGGATTACCAACCATATCAAATATAAGCTCCTCTCCAGTTACTCAAAACCAACTCTCACACAAAGGATTAAGCAAAATACGTCTCTTGCCAATTCGCAGGCATTGAATCTTGGTATTATTCCGAATTGTACTATTTAATTTAGCTATTCTCAGTAATCTTTTAGCAATTTTTTGGGTTATTAAATCAAGACTTGGCAGATACTTCATATTTACAGATTAAGAACCTCATTATATTCCTACCTTATCGAATATGGGATATTCAGCTTTGAAGCGAGTGCAAGCAAACTCTACAATCTCTTCATTAGTCCCTGGCTCCTGTGCTCCAAACTGGTTGCATGGAAATGCAAGAATCTCTAGACCTGTAGAATCACAACAACAGAAAACATTCAGTTAAATAATTAGAAAATTCCTACATTTATTAAATGCTGAGCTTTTGAGAAGAAAAGGGTGATTTTGAAAAGCATTACAAGTTGGATAGAAAAAATAAAAGAAGAACAAACATGCTTCCAACAATTCTTACAGCTAAAAAATGCAAGTTCAATACCAACCTTGACCCTTGTACTTCTCATACAACTGTGCCAACTCCGTGTAGTTCGAATTGGTGAGGCCACTGCAACAGAAACAAAGAAACTGTAAAGTTACACTGTTGTTCTTCTAAGAGAAGGTCATATAAATATAAATTGGCCACTAGACGTCATCTAAGATCTTTTAACTTCTTGGTCATTGGTGTCATCTAATTCAATAAAGAGAAGAGGAGGACCAATGTTGCCAGTTAGAATAACAAGTCATCTCCCTAGCTTGAGGACACTAGCAAGTAGTTTTAATCAGCTGAAGGAGCATCACGACAAATTTTTATATATTTTTTGGGTTGTTATGAAGTACTAGTTGTCTATTCATCATGTTCAACTTGAATTACGAGACAAAACAGATTTGTCCAGAGTTATGAATGTACCATTGAGATGCAACATTAACGATTATCAAAACTTTTCCCTTGTACTTGCTTAGCTCCACATCATTCCCTCTAGCATCCTGAAAGCAAGTTTATCAGTATACACTCCCAATATACAAAGCCTTGACCAACCCCATGTCACAAAAAACATGTATGTCTATGTAGCAGCCAGATATATTGGTTATAAATCTTTTGACTCAGTGAGAAGATGCAAGGGTATTATGAATAGAATAAAGGGAAATATGCTGATCATACTATAGAATTTTACATCCAAGTAGAGCTGTAACTCTAGTCCTTTCCAGAATAGAAAAGTTCCACATACTTGTATTTACAGAAGTGCTTAGGGTTCCTTTATTAAGTAAAGATATCAAAAGGGGATTATTTATTTATTTATAGAAGTTTGAGAAAGAGATTGTAGCTGTAGCTTGAAATTAGCAGTGGCAAACAATGGTATTTCATCTCATAGTAAAATAAATGTATTCATTATACGAGGAGCTAATCTACACTTTGATATCTTGCTATGCCCCAGGTAAAGGACCATATCAAGTCAACAATATAAATCCCAACCTCATATACCATAAATCCGAATTACAAAAGCAGAAAATTTTATTTCAGTTCCTGATGACCAGTGGCGGAGCCAGAGATTTTAAGCCGGAGGATCCGGCAAGCGGGCGTCGGCGCGGCAACGGGCAATGGCGACTGGCGGCAGCAGCGCGGCTCTCTTCTCTCCTTTCCTCCTTTGTTTCTACCAACCCTCCAATATACAGACCCTCTTCTGTTATTTACTTTGTTTCACAAATAGAAAAATATTGAAAAGGTCAAACACGTCCATTACTCCTTTTAAAAAGAGTATAAAAATAATTATTTTTGTATTGATGGGTATAAATTATCATCATATTTTAATATAGTGTGGTTAATGTTAACTTAGCAACTTATTCACTTGAGATAGATATAGACAAAAATACATATTTAATATTGATAAATTTTATAAAGAAAGTTCTTTTTGTAAAACGAAGTAATTATTATCACTTAGTTATATTCATGTATATAATGCCATTATTAATGAATGAACACCTTATTATTTTAAAAAGTATACATATATAAAATGAAAAGTAGTTAGTGTTTGCAAAATTTATAAATGGGACTATCTTTTTTCTCTTGCAAAATAGAGAGATTACATAATAAATTACATAATAAAGTTTGTTAGACGACTTGCCTCTAAAAGTGTCAAAAAGATGCAAAAAATCTAAGTAAATTAATACTTCTTCCTTTTTAAATTAGATATTCATTTCTTTGACCATTTTAAAATTGCAAACGGTTAAAAATTTATTAATATGTCAGTATTTATATTATGTGTAGGCTACTTAATTATAAAGTTATATTTTTTTTTTAAATTTCTTTTTCTTCTACTTCCCGGCGCACGCAGAATCCCCTGACCCCGTCATTGTTAGATTTCAGGCTGAACCCTCCCACATACCTACTACATACTAATTTTTTCGACGGCCGGGGGGTCCCCGGACCCCTTGGACCCCCCCTTCGCCCCTGCTGATGACAATATTTCATGAAGAGCCCTCTCCCAAATGTGAATTTTAACACATCATTGAATTCTTTACTTCAACGTCTTCATGGCTTCATTTATCAAACATATATATACCCATTCATAGATAATAATATAATTTAGAAGAATTAAATACATATCTAAACCAGAAATATACCAAAACTACAGACCTAATTATTACACACAAATCCAGTAACTAATTGAAACCCACATCTCCATACATGTATACAAGTATATAAAGAATATTCATTTATGTATATATCTACTACATACCACCAAAATGAGCTGAATCTTACAGATATATGATATAATAAAACAAAGAGGGGAGAAATAAGAAACCTTGACAGTGAAGTCGTGAATGGATTGGGGGTTGCTGGATTGAGTTGCTGCCATTGAGTGATCCGATCTGAAACCTAAAAACAAAGGCTTTGTTGAAGTTGATGTATTATTAGGATGATTTATGGAAGAACAGAAAAACCCAGTTGTAATGGAGTGAGCAATCGGAGGAATTTGAACAAAACTGAAAAGGGTACGCTGGGAAATGGAAAGAAATTGCTTTGGCGATGAATTGATGAGTTTTCTAATTCGAGCAGAGCATGACCGATAAGAATTGGGGAAGACCAACGAATATATATAGATAGATAATATGTATATGCCTGTAGAGAGGTGTGGGCCACAGGGCCAGGTGAAGCTTTTTTTGTGTTAGCTTAGCTATGACGCATGAATACAGAGGTGAAGATGCCATTTTACACGTGCCAGGCACATATTGTGCCAAGTGTGCCAACCGTGTCCGTTGTCAGCAAAAATTGGCGCATTCGGAAATCTGGCTTTCACACCTTTTTGTTGTTCTAGAATATCAGCTGGAGTGTTATGTTAAAAAGATACTAAATGCATAATCCTTTTTTATTTTTATTTTTTATAAATTGAATGATAAATATATTATTTAATAAAATTTATTAATATAAAAAAAATAAATTATTTATTATTTTATATAATTTTGTAAAGCTAATAAAATTATATTTAAAACTTTTTTCTCTATTATATTTTTAATAAAAATTGTACTTTGTTCATTTTGAGTGAACAGATAATTACTTTTTTTTTAAAATGATTGAGTAGTAGTCAATCATATCACCGGTACATTACTTTTTATCAAAATGATTGAATGTCTTTTCAAAAAGAATGAGTTAAGCTAAAGGATAAATATGTTATTTAATAAAATATATTAATAAAAAAATAAAATAAAAGTATTTATCATTTTATGTAATCTATCTTTAGTAGCCCTTACTAAAGATAACTTCAAAAAAAATTATTCTTTTTTTTTTTTTACTTTTTTTCTTAATAAAAAATGTATTTTATTTATTTTGAGGATAGATGGATAATTACTATATTTTAAATGATTGAGTAGTACTCAATCATACCACCAGTATAATACTTTTATCTACTGTTTTGAAAAAACAAAATATATTTTATTATTTTTAATTTTAAAATGAAGAGAGCAAATAATTATGTATGAACCCATAAAACAAATGTTCACCTACCCAATTTTCGTATTAAACATTTGAAAACTATTTTCTAAGACTAATTTTCTTGAAATAAATGAAACCATAGCCCAAATATATAAAACATGAACTATTAATAAATCAATTGAGATTGCCAACCATTCAAAACTAAAATGCAGGGCAGGGTTTATTTTGTACACTTTCAGTCAACTCATGGGATAAAATAAAGAACAAATATATATATATATATACTTGTATTGTATAATTAACAACAGAAACAACTTGAACGACTCATTCTAATCTGGACACCCTCTGGAGAAGATTATTCATTGTTACAGAGAAGGCATCCTGAAATTTCTCAAACTCTGAATTTGGATCTCCATAAACCAATCCAGGCATCAACTCATACACTATATATCTCCTCATATGATCCCTTACACTAATAGGAACCTTCATTAGCCTCCCCACCACATCCACCTTTGACTTTCTCACCTCTTCTTGATCTATAAATACTGAATATCTCTCATGATCCTCTGGCAAATGCCATGGATATTGATAATAAGCTGTGAAAGGATCAAAAAGTACCGGAATACAACCCGATAGTAATGAATCAAATACTGATCTTCTTGTTGGGCTGTCACCTGGTGGCTGCAAGCAGAATTCTGACTTCAAGAAAAGGTCCATAATGGACTCAGGGTGACCACATTCCCCTGAACTACAATTCAAAAAGCTGCACTTTTCGCCGCTTGTTGAGGTGCATTGGTCGATCAACACTGACCTTATGCTGTCCGGGGAATCGGGTCTTGCTCCCCCTGCAAAACCAACGAGGCTTTTTCTATTTGATTGTATGATCTTGAGCTGCCATTGTATGATATCTTCATCTGAACGAGGATGAAAATTGGTAGGGTGTGGAATGCCAATGTCATTGACATGCCACGGCTGTCGTTCGATCAATAGCTTTATGGGGTTTTGCATTTGATCAAGATTTAACAATGTACTCCCCCATGGAGAATCATTTCTCCTCCTAAAATCCCAAGAAATTTTACCCAAACAAAGATGTGATCTTTACCTGAATTTATAGCCCACGGTGTCTGCAACTCGAGCCACTTGACCAAGTCTAGTGCCAAACTGTCCTTAATATCAATAGACACATTCTTGAAATGCCATCTCAAAATGTCTAGACCCCCATAAAATGGTACATAAAATAGTTTAGCATCATTCTCGTTGTAAACCCTACAAGGATGTTTTAAAATCCGGGAATGGAATATTGGCTCCAATGAGTACTGATGAGTCTGGTACCAGCCTTTGCCAAGCTTTGGTATCGGCTCTCCTAATGCATCATTTCTGAAATATTTGCAGAAATCCAACCATGGGAACATATCACCACACTGGCCTAACAAATCTTTATTAAACTTTGGTGGCAAATCGTACACGTATATCCCCCTCCCATCGCAGGTTTCAAGGCCTTTTGAAATCGAGGTCCGTGATCTATGCACTCGTAGCTGCTGTTTCACTACCTTCACAGCATATTCAAACTCTGCATCCCTATCTTTATCAGTCAAATTATTTTTGACAATAAGATTTGTGTTGTTTTCGAGAACAACACTAGGAAACTCTTGTATAGTAAGACTTGTGTTGTTTTCAAGAACAACACTAGGAAACTCTTTTATGTCGCCTTTAATGGCATCACGATCACCAATCGAGCTGCCATTGATGGGTGAAAATGGGATTCCAAAGTTGGGATTGGAACCAGCGGATAGACAATACAAATTGTTGAGTTTTCGAGACGATACACATAGGTGAACAATGTTACCAGAAATAATGGTGGTGGTAGATGACCATAGAAAGACAAGAATCAATAGAAAAGTGTGGCTGGGACTGGAGAGAGTAATTTGGCTAGGATGGACTCCAAGAAACTAAGCTCTTTCACAGCTCTTTTGTGTAGTTTTGATTTGTTCGTAGACACAGAAATGGCCATTTTTTGTTGCCTAAAACAAGCATTGTTAATTTGGTCTAGCTTTGCCTCCGTTTTTCTAGTGAAGGTTTGGCACGGCAAAAGGAATAACTGTTTTTGAACATGAAAGCACGTAGTAGTTAGTAGTAGTACGTATGAGACTGAGAGTTGGTCCCAGAACTGGTCTGCACGTTGGCTTGTACATTTCTTAAGATATGGAATAAGATGGCTGGTACAACTATAACTCCTAATGATTGATTATTATGTTACTCACACTCACACTTCCACTTGCACTTGAAAATTCTGTTATGCTGGGGCAGTAGGCACCTTTTTGCATGATGCTAACTATCACACTTATATGTAAATTCTTACATCTATTGGAATGAACATCATCCTTTTATGAAGGGGAAGATTTCTTGTTATTTGTGAATCAAGTTTTATATGAAGTTTTACGAGCATTTATATATAAAGGCCGACTTGACTTGACTCGACACCGAGAGATTTTAAATTGAAAAAATATCATTATAATCTTATAAAAGATATGAGTCACTAATCGATGCTAGCTCGTTTGAGACCAATGGAAGTGGAGCAGCAAGCAACACGTGTACAGCAATTGCACATGCATGAATACCGAAAGGGTTAGTATGTCTCCCCTAGAATCAAAATGACAAACTTGTCGATTTTATATTGTCATAAATGGTTTTTACGTATAGATAATATTCATTTGACTAATAAGGTGTATAATATTGACAAAATTGTGATGTACTTAGAATGTTAGTCATCATGCCTTTGGGGTAAGATTAGTCAGATTTTATACGACACTAATGGTTGGAAATAAATTTTTACCAGAGGAATGAATTCTACCTATTCCTATTCTTATTTTTGGTGAGACACAGGAATTATTTAATTTCTAATTCCTATACTATTTTAAGAGAACAAAAATAAAAAAAAAATAAAATTGACTTGACTTGATTGAGCAAGTTGTGGGAATTGGGTCGGGCCATTTCCTACACGAGCAACGCTACTATCATGTAAATTTTATCACATAATTTGTATATATACATATATATATACTGCGGATTTCGCATGTTCCTATAATATGTATTTGTGTACATGTGAGAGTTATGTAATAGAATTTATTATGTATTTGTGTATATGTGAGGTTTATGTGATACTATCATTATTTTTCCTACACTTAGTAGTATACCCAATACCCATTACCCCCCCTCTCAAGTCTCAGCCTCCCTGTTCTATTTATTATCTTTTGCCTGAGTAGCGCGTGCGAGAGAGATAAAGATGAAGCTGAAAGTATACGCCGATCGGATGTCTCAACCATCTCGTGCCGTTCTCATCTTCTGCAAGTAAGTAGTAATTCTTCTTCTACCTTAAAATTATCAACTTTATATTTTTTTCTGTTATATATCTGTTCGAATTTCTGTAATCCCTCTTAATAATTTGAAGTTCTTCTTCAAATTTTATCTTCTCTGGTAAGTTTTGAAGCTTAATTTGATGTTTAACTCTCTGTTTCTTTTATAGGGTCAATGGAATTGAATTTGATGAGATCAAGACTGAAATCTCCAAAAAGCAGCAAAAATCTCCGGAATATAAAGGTAAGTCCTTTAATATTATTGGTGCAATTTGTGGTTGTTTGGGTTAAGTTCAACTTGAACCACCGCTATATTCACACTTATCACAACCGTTTATATGTTTCTTGAGGCTTACAAGCACATTTAACTCTAGTGCTAATTATGAAAATTGTAGCTTCAGTTGGATTTGTTAAGTTGAACTGTAGTTTAGCTTCAAGAAATCCCCCCCTATGTACCAAAATGGTAGTTCACCGGTAAAAATCATGTATTCAAAGGAGAGATGTTGATGGACAAGATTAACCCAGAGAATTATAGGGGAAAGAGTCGCATAATACAAAATGATGCTTAATATAATTAATTTAGGATAAAGGACTTACAGTAGTTATGGAAGTTATATCAGCTCGCATGCATTACAATTTTTTAAGAAAGTTGCTGGCTGTGGGTAATTTTTTCTTCTCTCCTACTATGGTTTTTCAGAAATAAATCCCATGGGAAATGTTCCGGCTATAGTTGATGGAAAATTTAAGCTGTTTGAGAGGTATTTTAAGATTCTTTTATTTGTTTTACTAGTTAATTAAGTTATAGAAGCTTAACCTCAAATCTATTTTAAATTTTGTCCAGAGTTTGAAGTCCTTATGTGTATCTTTTCCTGCCTTATTTCACAGTTCAGTCATTTCTTGAAACGTGTATGGAAACAATTTAGTTTAATAATTTTTTCTATACTTCTTTAGAGGTTCTTAGCGACCTTAACTTAATCTGATGCAAACTATATGTGGTGTATATGAATTTTACAAGTTTATCATCATGTTTCAAATTTCAGATCTAAATTTAAATGGCACTTTTAATGATCGTTAATTATTATATAAAATTTCTAGGTCTCGTGTGTATATCTTATCAGTTCTCTAATTCAAATTACATAATTGACCAAATCAAGATTTGAAGCTTGTGGTCATAAATATAACGTCTGAATAATTTCCAGTTTTGAGAACCATCACAAGATTACCCACTAATTATATATGTGACAGTATATCATTTGTTGTTAAGAACTATCTTGATTAGTTTTTTTTTTCACCTGTATATGTTAGTTTGCACCCGAATCACTTGGGTATACTTTCCTGTATGGAAACTTTTATTGAAAGAAAGAACACACTCTAGTATGTGTGGAGGCACATATAGTGTTTGGAGCTATTCTTGATAGAGTCAGTTTCATACCATTTAATTTTGTTCGGTTGTTTACTTGTTTTTATGTTTTTTTTGTGTGTTTGTGTTTTTATTTTAAAAAAATATTAAACTTGTTGGTGCCTACCTACGTTGCTACTTATGTTGGTCATTGATGTCTGTCCATAAAAAATTGATGTATAATGTATTTATTAAGGTTCATATGAAGGCTTTGACTTGCTCGACATTGATGTTTAAGGTTTGTCAACTTTTTTTTTGTTTGGAAAGGATGGCGCACTGTTTGAATATTGAGATTAGAGAAACCAAAGATGAAAGTCTTGATTCTGTGTATACCTACAGTAGTACAGTTTGCCTGTTAATATTTATTCACATCATAAAATATTCTGTTGTTTTATTCATTTGATAGATTTTAGATAAAAAGGACAAAGGGCTATCTCTGACCAAAACATAATGAATGTGTTGCTACATAATGAATATATGGTTGCACATCCCTAACTGACTCTCTCTGTAAAGTTGTCCCAGATGTGCTTAATGATCATTCAATAAGCATATATTCCTATGTTAATATAGGTCTTCCTAATGCATTAATTATTGAATGTAATTCACTATTCATCATTAATGCATCTGATAGGAAATGGTGTTTTCCTAATGTTGTATGAATCTACCTTCCACATATTATCTACCATCCGCATATTTAAACTTGAGGGAGTCCCACTTTCAGATTTTTCTAACTCATAGTTATGTTACCCGGGTTTTGACTCTTTCTTTGACTATACTTGGGTTTTGATGTGTTTTTCAGTCATGCAATTCTAGTCTATCTCGCTCGTGCATTTCCTGGAGTTGCAGATCATTGGTGAGAGATACTTTTCTGTTGCTGCAAATTTTGAATATGGGCATTTCCTATACAATGCATACATGTCTGTCTCCCAACGTTAGGACTCTGGAGCACTAAATTTCCGTAGGAGTTTCCAATACTGTCACCAGTTGTAAAATTGACTGACCACTAAATTGGAAAAAGTCGACATTTATTAAACCTGTTTGAAATTTATATGCGCATGTTGTATACAAGAACAACACAAAAAATGACAATATTTTGGTTGTTTGGTTGTGTCCTTGTGTGCTATAACATTGAAGTAAGGCAAAAATGAGATCCTGGCATGCTTCACTGAACCTGGATCCAATGTCCATCAGTCCATGTTACATATATGTAGGCTCTCTGAATTGTATGTCTACTATAAATTATTAATGCTACTACTTTGCATCCATCTCATTCTAGTCTGTTATTGCCATTCTACAATTTAATTTAATTCTTATCCTGATAATGACAAAAGGTATCCAGCAGATCTTTTCAAAAGAGCTAAGATCGACTCAGTGTTGCATTGGCATCATACCAATTTACGCCGTGGTGCAGGTGCTTATGCTTTTGATTCTTAGGCAATGACTATTGCTAATATGCACTAATGTTTGTTGAATAAAGTTTTCTGAGGAATATAACTTCCTATTGGAAAGCAATTCAAATAAAAGTTAATGGTTACTTTTTGAGATTGAATTTCTTTTCTGTTTTCCTTTCCTTCAAAGGCCGTATATTCTTAATTGGAGCTCTTATTCAACTAAAAACATATACTTACACTCCGTTATAAATAAGCTTCAAATAGATTTAAAATTGTTAGTGTGTATATATATATTATAGATTACTTTGATACGGTTGTCTATAAATTATGTGGATTCTCTGATTATTGTATAGAAAATAAGAACCTCCATCTGATCAAAAGTTCCCTTGAATTGAAGTCTTTTTTTATTTTTATCCTTTTCAGCTAATCGACTTCTTGAAAGTTCTAAATTGTAATCTTTCTCTAGTTGTAGAGAAAATCTGACAACATCTGTCATACTTCCTAACCAAATTATTATAAATAATACATTGGACTTGGTTAGTGTGTTGGCTTCAGGAATGTCTAAGATCGGTTTACCAAATCCCAGGAACCTGGTGACAAGCATCGCAGCTTATTCTTCCTTATTTTCTCAATTATTATGTAGAGTTAAATAGTGTGTTCTTAGATAGAATGTTCAACATGGGAACTTAATCGGCAATCATACAGCAGAAGTGACTTGCATAAACTTAATAAAATTTTGTACATTCATATTGAAAGTGGGCCCTCATTTTGGGGTCTTATAAGAAAGAACTGGTCTCTCATTTTGAGATGGTTGGGAATATATTGTTTGCCTTCTCCCTTTTCACCTTTTTAATTGGCCATTGCTTTCTTGGTTGATACTTTCCTTTTCAGCTCCTCTTGTTCTGAATAGTAGACTTGCACCTGTATTTGGCCTTCCATTAAATCTGCAAGCAGCCGCTGAAGCTGAAAAAGTTCTGACTCGATCTCTTGCAATAATCGAATCCATTTGGCTCGAAGGGAAAGGCCGATTTTTGTTGGGAAGCTTCAAACCATCCATAGCAGATCTCAGCTTAGTATGTGAACTTATGCAACTAGAGGTAAGTAGAATTTATTTATGTTATTATTTTATTTTATTTAATATTACTATCCTTTTAAAGTATTGAAAACATTTGACAACTTTTGAATCGAAGAACAAAAAAACAACAGGAGAAGCCTGCAGGAAACACAGTGATTTTGGTTATCCAGCATACTCTATCCTAAAGCATTCTAAGCTACAATTTTCATGAATTTCTCTTGATCACCCGCCTTAATGAAGAAAACAGAATGAACGCAAGCAAATTGGAAGAGATGAATATCTTCTCATGTTATATGAACTAGTGCTGTATTAGAATGAATGGTGGACGAATGATACTGATTAATACTTTTTCTGTTGGGTTTAGCTATTAGATGAGAGAGATCGCGATCGAATACTTGGTCCACACAAGAAAGTTCTGCAGTGGGTCGAGGATACCAAGAATGCAGCAAGACCTCATTTTGATGAAATACATCAAATCCTTTTCAATTTCAAAGCAAAACTGGCGGAGCTGTGGGCGGATGGAGCAAAGAGTGAGACTGTTGCTGGCGGCAAAAGGGAAATGCTATCGAAGATGTGAGGATCCAGCGTCTGTAACACAGTTTTTGGGTCTTTCCAGTTGCAGCTCAATCGTGTTCACATGGTGGAAGCAATTTTAGACAAGATCAACTTTAAAGTTGATGTTCTTCGCTACCTTTATGTTGAGAATCTATGATAAATATCCACTTAATTGTGGTGTACAACCACCGAAATGCTATCATCTTTCTGTTTCACAAAATAAATGGACATGTAAAATAAATATTTATCTTGTTTTAAATCAGAAGTATTCCTTTATGTGCCTCCTTATTCTCTCTCTCATTTTATTTAACAATAAAATAAACGTTATTGAATGCCAAAAAAGAGTTGGCATATAAAAATTTGAAAACAGAGTTTATGTACTAGAAAAACTTGAAGCAAATAGTGGAGGGGATGGTTTTTTCTTCCAAATTGAAATTCCCCTAGCGACAACCAAGGATCTTCTTCTTTATTTTTGAGCAATGCTACTCCCATGTCTCTTCTTCATTCTCTTTCTCCTAATTTCCATTATCCCTTCTCCCAAATACTTTCTGCTTCACGTTTTACACTTGTCTGCGTGTCGATCTTTCCCATCTCAACCATGGAGCCAGCACCTGCTCCGTGCTGGAGCAACATTGTGAAGCAGCCACCACCACCACCTCCGAATCAACACCAAAATGGCCAGGATAGAGTATGGGGTTCTAAACGATATCAATAGATTATAGATGGCTATCTATTTCATTTATTGAACTGCTATCTGAAATTCTATGCGTGGTTTTGGCAGTTATCAACTTTGCGAGGGCAACTGGTGATCTGCAGACTCTGTCAGATATTGATCTCAGGCTCATTGCTTTGACTTAAACGTTGGAGCCTTAAATCCACGGAACTAAACATCTGAGAGACAGCCCTCCTATTCACACAGTTGACGTGAAGAGGTTGCCTGAGAAAGACTTGCCTGGATGGGGCTCCAATGTACCTAATTTGGAAGAGAACATGCAGTTGGGGATGGATTCAAGAATAATCCTCCCTCTGAAAGATTTGAATTTGAATGTTATATGCCTGCAGATGAACATCATAGTATAGAAAATGATTCAATGGGAAATGTTATGCCTGCAGATGAACTTTGTGTTTCTTGTGCACTCGATTCACATCATAAATTTGTTTGTGCTATATGTGTGTCCGCAAAACTATTGAGTTATTAGTATTGAATTTATGAGAAATTAGTTTCCTTGAGCAGGTATAATTCTTCTTTAGCATTACTAGCTAGGGGAATCTTACGTACATATATTTTGTGGATGAGTATATGCAGTTATGTCCTAATCATTTTCATATTTTTCAGATGGATTCTAAAATGCCATGCATGCTACAAGGTGACTACAGAAATTGGTAGAATCTTCTGTCCAAAATATGGGAATGGGGGTACTTTATGGCATATAGTCCTTGCAGCCCGTCGGCCACGTATTTCCTTGCGTGCCACAAAAGTAAGTTGATTTTTATCAAAACTAACTCAACTGTGATGGTCCATGATGACGAAACATTCTATTGAAAGAAGAATGGTTAGTACAAACGCATTAGAATTTCTTTTGTGAATGCAAACTGGCTACTACCATACCAGTCATGTTTCATTCTTTGGTGCTTCTCAATCAACACTGCAATGTGTCCCTATGCAGTTTTCACTGCCTATGCTATGCCGCATGGTGGAAGAGATGCTATTACCAAGAACCACCCTGTTTTTCTTTCTAAACTCTGTGCTGTGCTCTCCTTTTGTATCTATGGTTTTGTTGCATGTAATGTAATTCAAATATATTCCATTAATAATTTAAACTAAGCTATGTATATAATTTTCTAGGAAGACGACATCTTTGCTACAAATCACATCTTTCTCCACCATACTCTGATAAGAGAGCTCCGCTGCAGCCTCCTGTGAGGAAAGCATTGACATCCGAACGACAATCATTTCTCTCGATCTAAGCAGTAGATTATTATATTCTAAGCTAAAGTTTTGTCATTCATGTATAGCATCATGCGTCTTAGGCTAATGAAAATTAAAAGAAAAAATATATATATATATATATACATACGTCATTGCAAAACTACTTCCATAGGCGTACGATTGAAACTCACACAAAGTATGAATTCATTTCCTGAGGGCATTGTTTAATATTTGAAGTGCATAGACAGAACAAGCTGAAAGTTCTAACTAACCACCATCCAACATGTAAACAAATGTTGCACTTATTCATAATAAATATATCCTCTGAAGTACAATGATCTTAAAGGCTATGAAAAATTGAAAAAATAAAAATAAAAAACTTGTTAGAAAACCTCACAATTCACTACTCTATAATAATTTCATAACTTCACGGACAATCCGACGGGGTATAGCAAGACAACTGGATTTTTGTCCTGCACGAAACTCTTACGTTTCTCCTCTCAACACACTAACAACATTTACATCATCATCTCAAACGTAATTGAAGTGGAAAAATGGGTAAAGAAGGAAAATAGTATTACAATTATATATAGATTTCTGATTTACAGTTTGTTAGCTTTGACTTGGTCACGATGAAAGCGCAAGTTCTGCCCATGCTAAAGATGATGCCTTAAGCTCAGAAGACACAGACGTGTCGATTCTGCTCTCCAGTATGACGCATAATTCCTTCATGGTCAGCGCGGGAGTTAGTTTGATGCAAAGGCTCACCACCTCACATATTACTTTGAGGTCGTCGTATCTAAAATGTTTCAACTCCGGATCCACCACATAGGACATTACTTCTGGCAGTTCAAGATATTCCTTAGCCTGCCAAAGGAGAATATTATTCAAGTTTTGGTGCATGATTCCATACTACTACAGAAAAACTTTTTCAAAAGAGTACTACTTACCCAGTCAACCAAGCATCCTTTGTCCTTGCAGTACGGAGGTCTCCCACTAATTATTTCCAGTAAAAGTACTCCGAATGCATAAATATTACCTTGGACATCCAGATGACGTCCTTCCTGTGAACTTGGAATAACACAAACAGCACCCTCAGTGCTAATAGCACCAGAATTCTTCTCAGATCTTGAAATAATTGTTTTCCAACTCTCGAAATCAACTAGCTGCAGCGAGAGATTTTTATCAAAACCGGATGGATGATGCTAATGGTGGGTCACAGAGCAATAATTTGAAAACTAGGCAAACTTTAGAAACTGTGCCTTCAAGACTGAAAGCAACAAAAGTTTTTCCAGTCACCTAACTTGTATTGAGGCCCAGATCATCAAGTCTCAATTGTAGGCAGAGAACCAGTCTTAACAGATACTCAGATGGAATTGATAGGTTCACATCAACCAGAAAACTCTAATTAAACACCTATTAGGCTACTACATATCAAATTAAGACACAGAATTTTATGCACCATTGCTCCTCAAAAAAGATTTTAAAAAAAATGAGCTCTATGGCCTGGGTAAAGTCTTTTAGGGCATACCTTTGGAGAAAAATCATCAGTAAGATAAACAGCACTAGAGTTCAACTCAGATATAGTAAAGGGTGGCTCTATTTCTGTGTGAAGATATTTGAGTCCCTTGGCGATTCCTATAATAATATTCATACGCCTTGTCCAACTTAGTTGACATCCTTCTCCATCTGCAGTTCAACAAAAAGCTCTAGGTTTCAGCCACTTAGGTTTATTGAACAACCAAGCTTAAATAAATGTCTTACTTACAATGTAGGTGCTCATACAATGTCCCATTGGATGCATATTCAAAAACCAGCATCCTTGTAAATGGAGAGCTCTCTCTACAATAACCCAACAGTTTTCCTGAATTCTCGTGATCTAATCTTGCCAAATCTGCCACCTGAACTATGCAGTAATTAGAATATTGAATGCTTGCTTGACATATTCTCTAGTTAAGCACTAAGAAAAATTTCAGTTACCTCTTTCTGAAAATAGAGCTCAAGATAGCCTGTCCAGTGCTCTTCCTTGATGCAAAGGGATATTACAGCAATCTCAGGCCCGCCTTTAATGATGCCTTTGTAGACTAGACTGTCTGGGGAAGACCCAATAATGTTGCTGAAATCTTCACAGGCTAATTCAAGTTCTTGTCTGTTGTATCTCGCTACATCCTTTAACATCCCAGAATCTATATTGAATTTTCCACAGGATTAATGAATGGTCATAACTGGAGAAATACTTGTAAAAATTAGAATGAAATATGGTAGAAAACTTTAAAGCCTAACCTATATAAATTGTTATATGGTCCTTGTCGCTTGCAGATTTTTTCCTGGGGATAATGATAGAAGATTGGCTTTTGCATCTTTGTAGGACTATGAAAAGAGCCACAAGAAAGAGAGAACCAACCATAACTCCTGTAACTATTTCTAGAGCAAAAACCCAAGCAGGCTTTGAAGCAGTCTGATGCTTGGACCTATCTTCAACAGGTCGATGTTTTGTGTTGACTTCAGAATGGTTCTTGGCATGAGTACCAACTGTATGCAGATGCTACCATTATTAGTCACAATTCTGAAGTTTAATGGGAAATTTGGTATGTGAAAATTGAAATTCAGGATGAACTACAAAACAGAATAAATTTCTTCAGAAGAGCTCAAATTAGACGATCCATAAATACCAAGTCAAAACCAATTTTTTTTATAAATGGAAAAAATCGTACCACATTGTTGAGTAGCGCGGCGTTTGGGATCTCTGTCAAGTTGGCAGTTCCCTTGAAAGTTGGTACTGCATTGGAAACTTAACTGAGTGAAGATAAAATATAGAAGAAAAATAAATTAGCACAACAGAAGCATAAGATACCTTCGAAGATACTCCAAGCACTTGGGCACATTTCCAACAAGAAAGTTGTACGAAAAATCTGCAACTTTCAACTGTGATGAGCGACATAAACCTGTAGGATTCCCTTTCGAGACATACCTGTAGCAAATTAATTGAAGACAAATGTAAGAACCTATATACCTCAGCAACTGAGAGAGAGATGCAACACAAGGCTTAAATTGATTTTGCTCGAGAAGGCATTTACCCTGCCCTTAACATATTGCTATGTTGGTAATAATTCTTAAGGTATCTTACTGAAATGACTTTTATCAATTATGATGCTTGTCTTAGTCAAAATGTTAAAGGTATTTTAAGGAATAAGTACAATATACTACCTCCCCTTATTAAGAATTGCCATCTTTTACATACCTGATGAATGGAAGTCATGATTATTAGTTTTTAATAGGTAATACATGAAGTTCATGATTGAAAGGTGACTTTTAGACAAAGTTCTTCAAAGGAGCATGAGCTTTAGGCTTTAGCTTACAGGTTTTAATCCTAAAAATCTGAAAATAAAGTTGTATTTATTGTCTCCCATTCCCCATTTCAAAAGTTACACAATGACTTGACATATCCAAACTCCAAGATAATGCTTCTTCATCTTCCCTCCTTTTCTATACTCAGTAGGCGCAAATACGTTCCTTGGAAAAATAGCACAAAAAATTTAATTCATTGGATCTAAATGGGAAAAAACATAAGCAATGGCCTTCATGACTCCATGGTTAGTCCATAAGATTAAATATTAACTGTAACAAACTTCAATAACATGAAGAGATCCCAATGATCTTATCATGGATAAAGGACCATAACAGGTTCCTTCTCAAATCACACTGAAGAGAATGTTCGACATCCAGACTGGACGTTTTACCAATTGATGGCTATTATTTCTAACTTGGCATGCATCATAGAAATATTCAAACATAGCAAGAATTTCCCCTAATCCGGATTGTAGGAACATCTGATCAAAATAATCTAAGTAACAGTGCCTTAGGTAGAATTGGAAACAAAGGCTCATTTATACATCTTAATTTTCTCCTTCGAAGTATTATTGACAATGCATTTTATATTAACAATTATTTGAACAAAGGTGAAACAAGAAGTCTAAGCATCAGACAATACAACAGCAACAACTAACAAAAAGGTAATATCAAAAGTGTCCTTCGTTAAGTCTAAGAGGGCTGGATAGATAACAAAACTGAAGTAGAATGAAACATGCAATATATTCGGAAAGCATAGAGTGGCACAGCAACTAGCTTAACTATTACCAGTTGAAAGATATACTCACATTCCATGCCCGCTGGATGGAACTCGCGAACCATTACTACCAGGAACAGTTCCTTGAAGCTTATTCCTATCCAGCCGAAGTTCCTCAAGGTACTTCAAATTGCCAAGCTCAGGAGGCAACTTCCCAGTCAACCCATTGGACTGAAGATTTCTGTAACAATACAACTGAACAAGTAAGAATAAGCAAGAGATAACTAAATAAAAAAGTCCAATACATAAAGCCCAATGCCAAGCTTGACTTACATTTTAGTAATCGAAGTTAAATTCCCAATCTCAGGAGGAATTGGTCCAGATAGCAGGTTTGACCCCAAATCCAACACCGTGAGGTATTTCAACAAGCCAATTTCTTTGGGAATCGTACCAATGAAACTGTTTCCATGTAGAATTCTACAAACATTGGCAAAGTTAAAATTTAGTTTACATATTATACCATAATAATTAAAGCTACAAAACAAAAACAAAAACAAAGATCAATATAATGTAATAAATTCATACAGTTCTTGCAAAGAAGAGAGTTGATGCAACTCTGATGCAATAAATCCCTTCAAAGATGACCCAGAAACATTGCTGCAAACAGAATTCCACCAAAATTTTAAAGCTCGGATTAGGCTTTAAACATGGCAACTGATATTTCTCAGTTAAGTTTTTAAGAATAATCTGCACCTAACTATTAAACAAAATGTACATGATGAAATTAAAAGGACGGAATGAGAGGTTTCTTACAGCTTTATAACATGATCTCTAGCCGTAGAACAGGAAATGCCAGACCATTCGCAAGGATCTGCATCTAGGGAATTCCAATTTGACAAAGCCAGAAATGGATCCTCATATATTTTTTCCTTGAAGGCACCGAGTGCAGAAACTGTGTAAATCAAGAATTTCCATTCAGAAATTTTTCACATGAAATCTTTCTTTACTCATTGAAATACAAATGCATTAGATTTATCAGCTACAACAGCCAAGATCTTTCCAAAAAACTGGATAAAGCATCCCACATTGATTTAAATACTGTACATATATCAAAGAGTACTTAAATCAAGATCTGTGAAAGAACCAAAGTTAACAAATAATCCATACCTTCATTTGATGCAAAGGCATAGCAAGTCACAATAAACATTCCCAGGCACACCCATAAAAGTTGAAGTAGAGCAAAAGAACTCATTTCATAGAAAATCTCCACTCACTTAAAGAACACTAGTGGTTTTTAAAAAACCCAAAACTGAAAGAACTCATCTAAACTACGGTCGGCCAAAAAATTAAAGAAATGGGAAAGGAAAAAGAGCAAGAGGTAGTGAAGAATCAAGAGAACTGCAGAGAATGGAACTAACAAAACCCAAATATAATGATGGGTTTATGAAATAGAAGATGGAGAAAGCTTAAAAAGAAATTTCCCTTTCTTTTTTTTTCCTTAATTTGAAGAAGGGGAAAAATCAAAAAAAGAAATAAAGCAAGCTTAGGAGTAAATCTATGAATCTCCAACAACCACTGAAAGCAAATCACTTAAAAAAATAGTGAAGCTAAAAGAAACAGTAATGGAAAACTTAGATTTGAAGAGAGGTTTGTTGTCAGTAGGATAGGAGAGAAGGGGAGCAGAACAAGAAAGAAATGGATAAAATGATTGACACTAGCGAAAATGGAGATATAGATAGAAAAGACGAATTATTAATGAGGAATGTTTTTGTTTCTTTTTGATTATGTTTATCAGATTATTATTTTTTACTTTTGTGATTAGTGGGTGGTAGTGGCGTAAAAGCTTTAATCTTTCCCTTTTCTTTGAGGAGAAGTTTGAGAATTATAATTGAAATATATTGACTTACTAGGAATATTTATAGGGTCAATTAAAAAATGAAACTGAAATAGATTAGAATCAAGATAAGACCAGCTTATGGTTTTGCTCTTGGTAATATAATTAGTGAATCAGTACTATTTATAAATGTTGTTTAGAGATAAATTACTTGATCAATTCCTGAACATAATATTATGTATTTCAAATGTTTTATCTCAGCTTTATTTGTAAAAAAAATGATATACACGTCAATAAATTAGATTGCCATTAATGAAGAGATTCCTCCTAAATTTCTATTTATCAAATGTGTATATATTGGTTTACATTTTTTTTATGGTTATGTATAGCAAGTTAATATGCAAGACCCTTATTTGTGTGCGTCTGCCGTCTTACTGTCTTAGGGTTAGCAATGATATAAAATACTAAATGATGAAAAGCAGAATTTCATGAACCAGGTTGGTAATGCTAAAATTAATGAAGCACAGAATATCATGCATAGGCTGATAGGCATCAGGCGCAGGAGGCAGAAGTAGAGTAGCATTCTTATCAATTACTCCATCAAAAGCAGAGGAACATGCGGAGGGGTAAAATTTGGAAACTTACTTAGTACACTAATCATCGACTTCTCACTTTTTTACGCCAGTAAATCATGTTCTTGGAGAATCCACTCGATGCTTCTTTGTTTTATAAAAGAAAATTATTTATTTATTTAGTATTTTGCTTTATAAAAAGAGTTCATTTTTTATTCATAACAATATTAAATGACATAATATCATCAATTTTTAATCATATTTTACTAGTAAATCTAAAATTTTAATAGATGAAAGTTTTTAAATGAGACAAATAGAATAAATAATTAGCACAAAATAAAAGAAACAAATGTAAGATTAGAATCGATTTATTAGGTAAATTTTAAGTAGGACATATTTGGACGACATTTTAGTTGATCTCGAGTCAACTTAGCAGAACAAATTTAGTAACTCGAGTTTTATTATTATTATATTTATTTGTACTTAATTTTTAGTGACAAATGCATTTCATAGTAAATGGGGTTGAGACAATTTTTTGATAGATAGATTTTAAAAAAATATATAAATCTTGAATTCTATTCATGTTCTTTTTATTTTAAGTATTAATTTTCTTATAATTTTTATGTTAATAAAAATATAATAATAGGCTCGGCTTGAATACATAATTAATTACATACAAAGTCATGCATGTCTATTCCATTATTTCCACGGACAACAGAGATCATAAAACCGATACATTTTGTGGCATGGCCACCTTTGGTCTGGTCGAGATTTAAAAATTTAAAGTCTCACTTAGAAGTATATAAAATAAAAGGCGTGACAGAAGAAGACATAAAGATTGATCAGGCATGACGATGATATACTACCTATTTATTACCTTTCAATACTTTTTTAAAGTAAAAAACAATTAACAAAAAGAAAAACAATACTAATACTAATAATAAGAAAAGAAGAAGAAGATGAAGAATATACTATTACCTTTCAATTTAATTACTCAAACTATTGTATGCACTAATACCACTAATTAGTGGTAATTAATAATTCTTTAATTGTTCCTTAAATTATTATTTTTTTTCACACTTAATCTATTAATTATGTTAATTATTTTTTTGTGTATTTCGTCTTCAAATTTTTTTTTTGTGCAATTTCAATCCAACCTCAAAAAATAGGACAACTGAAAGGGACTAAACTTGATAAACAACTATATTTTGAGGATTAAATTAACCTGATAAATTGGAATAAGTTTTGGACTAAACCTGAAAACTAGCTATAATTCGATGACTAATGTGAAAAAATAAGTATAATTTATATAAACAATATTTAAAGATTAAATATGAATATGGCTTCTCCTTCGTGAGTTTGTATACCTGTCAAACTTCTCACTGGATTCATCCTTAGTAAGAAAGAGAAATTCAACCACACGAAAGACCAATTTAATTGGTTTTTGTTCTACATCTGATCTGATTCTACTATATATATATTATCATGTGGAATTGAGGGAGTATATATATGGGAAAAATTTATATACACTGTTGTGTAGTACACAGTCTCCTATGGCGACGGTTTTTTTGGGCTATAACGACGGTTCACCCGTCGCTATAGTTATTCTGGTATATGGCGACAGTGTATATATATATATATACTCCCTCCATTCCACATGATAATAGACATTTTTTAATTTTTTAGGAGAATAAGTTATTTACTTTTCTATATCACGCATAACTTTTCTTATAATATTAATAAATTCTCTTTTGTATTAGTAGTTTTTAACTTTTCACATAAGGATAATAATAAATTTTACACAAATTTTAATTATTAAATAATTTTCTTAATTTATGTGTATGAAATTAAAATTTTATTATTATGGAATAGAGTATACATATAGAGAGATCGAGAGTATAGGCTTGATAAGTAGGTGTATGTATGGGTCATAGATATTCATCAACTTCGAACTCTGTAGGGTTTAGGGTTTTTCTGCAAAAGAGAAGGATTTTGTGTTGCTTTTGCAAAAGCCATTGGTGTTACATGTTGGAATAGTTTCTTTTAATTTGTCTTTCTCTTCAAATTATAAACCTCCTTTTCTTCTTCTTCTTTTTTTTCCTTCCCCCACCCCACCCCACCCCACCCCTAATTAAAAACTCTCACTCCATTTGTTTTCTTTGACAAGGACTCATCCTCTTGCTTTTGGGACATTGTTAGGTTCTTTCCATTAAATAGTTGCCCCCACATTTCCCATCATTCATATTTTTAGAAAATAATGTATTGATATATATAGTAATTAATGATTTTCTCGAAATAACTTATCATAGAATCAGTAATAATCTAACATAGACTTTTCAATGAAGTTGGCTATTAATATTAAATAATTTCATAATCTAAAATTTAGAATTAAAAAATAAAATTTATTGGATAAAGACCTGCATGAAAAGGATATACCATAAATTAATGATTTATAGGAAAAATCCAGTCAAAGACACTCTTCTATATCTAAATCTATAAAAATAATAATGAGCACAAAATCGTCTTTCAACTCTAAATTTAATAATGGTTCTTCAACACTAAAATTTAAAAATTGAAACCTAAAATTTATGAAAAAAAATTATTTTTCATCTTTTATTTCATTTCAAATTCTACTATCATATAATTATATTTTTTATCACTATCTCTTATTCTCATATATTTTTTTTAATGTAGTCAGTGTTCTTTAAATTTATATTCTTGATGACAATAGTATTTAATAATACTATAATTAATATATTAATATAGTATAATATAAAAATTATAAAAATTAAATAATTTTATAACAAAACTTTCACGAGATCATGAGATAGTTTTCATAAATAGATAATTTTGGAAACGTGGGAAACAAGCAGTAACACATGCATCATGCTAGATTGCCGTTTTTGGGTTCTGTTTATGTGAGTAATTATAACAAAGTTTAAATTCAAATTATTATAGTTATAATGGGAAGGTAGGTATGCAATAAGTATGCTGTCTACCTCTCTTAATTAATCGATATGAATTGAAAATCAAGAAACTAAAGGGCCGGTTAAATATTTGAAAAAAGCAAGTAAACAATTATATATATATATATATATATATATACATATATTATGCGTGTGTACAACTAACTTTACTAAAATGGTTTGCTTTAATGTTGGTTTGGTAGCAAACAATCTAATATGCCAAAACAGTTTCAAGGTTCCATCAGAACAAAGAATTAAATTCAAAAATATCCTGACCCTCCCACCTAAAACTAACACAAATAAAAAGTCTGCATATATATAGATTCCCATTCATAGCAAAAGATTATTGGAAGTAATATTTCAACAATCACATTTAATACCGTTCATCATGTTATTCAAAAGCTTAAATTAACTATAGTTTAGACTCTGACATCAAAAGAAATAACAGCAAGACTATTATTTCTGACGGCTCGATAAATGACTACAATACCTTCCAATTTAAAATTCATAACGATATGGACAAAATGTTATCGTTTTGTCGTGCCGCTAGAGACTCTAGCAGCAGGTTAAATCAGATATGATTGACGGATAGCAACCGGTTGCTGGTATAGAGTTTGTTTTCTTTGATTGCCGATAAGAAGTGAGAAAAAAGAGGAAAGGGAGCCATAGTCCTGTCGCTGTTTCAACAAAGTGCAAGTATTTTTCAAGTTCTTAGCGGTTCAAACACGTAAAATTGTTTTAAGATTATTTCTACGATTTGTTTTTAAAAAATAAATATTGTGATCTATTTTGAAAAATTTCTTGTAGACACATATATTCATGTAAACATTTAGAGAAAATTAGTAACCATGTCTCTGTATACATATATGCATGCAGGGGTGGATCTAGAAATTTTTTTCAGCAAGGGCAGATTTTAATTAATTTTTTTGTTGAAGTTAAATAAAGAAAACTTGAACTAATCATAATATTAACTAATCATAATAATGTTTATAAATTACAATAAATATTCATAATCTAAACTAAAAAAGAAATTTTAAATAAAAATATTTAGATACAATTTAGAAGATATAAGTAGAATGAATCTACATTTGTCTGTACTAGAATATGAATGAATTTTTTTGTTCCCTCCAAGTTTAACTTTTCTATTAATTTGTCCACTTAAATTTATTCACTTACATATTTGCCTATTCCCCTATACCTATATTTAAAAAAAGTCAGCAGGGGCAACTTCGCTCTATGTTGCCCTCTTAATGGATCCGCCCATGTATGCATGTGAATTTTGGTGAAATATAGCAACCACGTCGATCAAATCTAATTTAACCTGCTGCTAGAGCCTCTAGTGGCACGACAAAACGGTAACGTTTTGTTCATACAATTTAAAATTGGAGGGGCACAATAGTAATTTTTTGAGCCACCAGAAATAATAGTCTTGTTGCTACTCTTTCTAGCGGCAGTGTTCAAGACCTATTTAATCCATTACAAAAAAAGGATTAATTTCGAGGGAATATATTTCGTTGAAACTAATCTATTACCGACGGAAAAATCCGTCAAAGATACGTTCCTCGAAAATAATCTAGCCACGACGAAGTTTTGTGGCAATTTTAAGGCCCTCTTTGGCGCCAAGTTTCCCTCCAGCGCAAAACCTAACGTCCACGGAATGATAGTTATTTCATAGAGAATTAAGTCCGACTAAAATTCCGTTGAAATTAACTAATAAACCTAATTTAGCTTCGTCTTCTTCAGCCGCCTCATCACTTTTCATTTCCATCTCTCTCCTCACAGCTCTCATCCTCTCCTCACAGCTCTCACCTCTCATCCTTCAGCTGCCCCATTTCACCTGCCATTTCATCTCTCTCTATCGCCAGTCCTCTCTCTCTCTCATCCCTCAGTCCATTGTCGCTCGTCCTCCTTCCAGAACCTCTGGTCGTTGCTCCGGTGCCGCCGTGAGTTGTCTCTGTCGTCAGTCCTCACTCAATCTCTCTCTGTCATTCTTAAAGGCAAGGTTAGTAGTTAATTTTTCAAGTAATTTTGGGAATTTTTGATAATTTTGTGATGTACTGAAATTGAGAATTGTTTATATATATATATATATATATATATATATATATATATATATAATTATTGAATCAAAAATTGGCAGTTAGGTTATTGGAATCTGACAATGGAGTTCAATTAAATTTTTTGAATATTTCTTGTTGAAATTGGGAATTGTCATTCAGTGTTTTTTTTCTGAAATTATTGATGCATCTTGGGATATTTGAATCTGACAGTTGAGTGAATTCAATATTTTTGCCCTAATTTTGTGGCCTAATTTGGACTTCCTTATATATATGATTTTGGTAAATCATTTTGGGACTACTTATGTTAATTGTTTATGCTTTTGGGACTGCCTATGTTAATTTATTCTGCTTTTGGGACTGCCTTATCAAACTTGCATTTGGACTGCCTTATATATTTATGATCTTGGTAAATCATTTTGGGACTGTTTATGTTAATTGATTCTGTTTTTGGGAATGCCTATGTTAATTGATTTGTATTTTGGGGACTGCCTTATCAAACTTACATTTGGACTTTGGGACTACCTTATCAAACTTGCTACTGATTTTGGGACTGCCTTAAGTTAATTGATTCCGATAATGAATGATGATTCATGCTGTGTATATGACTTGGTATATTTGCTATTTTCGAAGAAATTTCAAACAAATTTTCTGTCATAATTATTCAATTGCAAAATCTGTGATCCCTACATGTATTTATGTATTATTTAATTTCCTAATATTAAAATAAACTAAGTAACATTTACTTAGTTTTGACACTACTAAATAAAATCAAATAAGATAATAACATAAACAAAAATAATATATTGTATAAAAAAATTCATTTAATTTAATAAAATAAATAAAATAATTTTAATAATAAATTAAATTTAATAATAAATCAAATAACATAATAATATCAAATAAATTAAATAATATAATAACATAGAATTAAAAAAATTAAGAAATTAAAATTAATTTATTAAAATTAAAAAAATTAAAAATTGATAATATAATAAAATTAATTTAATTTAATTTAATAAATTTAATAAAAATTAAAAATTATAATATAATATAATATAATACAAAATAAAATAAAATAAAATAAAATCAAAATTTTAAAATCAAATCTATTAAAATAAAATAAACTAAAATTATTTAGCCAAAAATAAAATAAATTAATAATATTTTATTTTATGTTATATATATTTTCGCAAGCTCTAGCCAGCGTCCATTGTCCGAGAGCACCTGTTGGACCATCTCATACGAGCGCTGGCTTAGACGACAAGTTGTTCTAGAGGCTGATAGCGGCGGTATCAGATAGGTTCCACACCGATCCGATTTTTCTTCGTCAGCAATTGCCTAGAAGTTTTCGTTTTCACCAGTTCGCTTAGGAGGTTCTAGCAAGGGCCTTTACAAAGAGTACGTGTGACTCCCCCAAAATAGGTCCAATCCACCCAACCTATTCTGAGTCGCCAAGAAATACATGGTACAGAATTCAAATACAAATCTTTTATATCCAATTGTCGTACACAATACGACCACACATAAAGTGTGAGTTTTAATACGAATACAGTACTCACACTCCTTATCAATGATACGTTACATAAAGGTACAGTCAATAATTATTTTAGGAATTAAAATATTTGGAAAATGCTCAAGGAAACCTTCGTACATAGGAGGCCATGCCTCTAAATTATAATAAATATCGTAGGACTTGAGAATTAACCTTGGTTGACCTAATAGACCCCAAAGAAGAACGAGAAGATTACTATCCTGCTCATTCCAATGGTAGGTATTTTCTTGCCATATAATTATCTCAATTTCCTCAAATTGAGGATTATATTCCAACCATACTCCAAGATTATATAGGTAGTGCTCATAAATATAATCAGCAAGTGGATGCGAACTGTGACGCCCCCCAGAATAGGTCCAGTCAACCCAATCTATTCTGAGTCGCCAAATACATGGTACAGAATTCAAATACAAACTTTATATCATACGGTCGTGCAAAATTCGACCACACAACTGTGAGTGTCAATACAAATATGTAGAAAATATTAAGATTCAAACTAAGTCCTCATTACAATTATTATCACACTATTTATCAGAAATAGTGAGGACTACTACTGCTCTAACTCGGACCATCACTCTGTCCCCCGACTAGTTCCCGCAACATTCTCATTTCCTGAAGAGGACAACAGATGAAAAGGGTGAGCTCAACTAGCTCAGTAAAGAATATTATGACTAAGATAATGGAAAATAAATTATCGTTAGCCATCAACAAATCAGATAAAATATAATGGACAACCAACTTTAGATCAATATTCGCAGCGGAAATAACAATTCATTAGAAGAGTTAAGCAGAGAATGAAGTCTACTATCTTCTATGATTTAAAAGTCAATCATCAATATTTTATCCCTGTAACATCAATCAATATACATCTCGAATCAAATATTCATCTTTGCACTACAGGCCAAAGATATTCATTTGTATCATCAGTGATCATGTTCATCTCAACACCTGTCATCTTTGCACTACAGGCCAAAGATATTCATCAGGTAATCATTCATCTTTGCTCTACAGGCCAAAGATATTCATCAAGTAATCATTCATCTTTGCTCTACAGGCCAAAGATATTCAGTTACATCACCTTTTAGGACTGAGAATGATGAAAAATATTTTAAAAAAAACGAATCCAGTGAGATAAAAGACAAAAACTAAGGATTCGTATTTTAGTATATCCAATTCAAAAATACCTCATAATAATTAATTATGGAGCAAAATTCAAGAATAGAGCTCAAAACTTGGATACAATCAAAGATAGTAACCTTAACAGACAATTTGGACAAATAGAAGAAAAATAAATTTTTCCGTGAATAGTACCGTATACGTGAATAGTAACCCCGACGGAAAAAGTCAGAATTTCAACATAAAATCCATGACAATATTTCTGTATAATGATATTGAAAAGAATAATATCATTTACGAAAGAAAATAACATCTCTTACCTCAAAAAGATAGTACCTCTGACTGGAATATCGGATATAATACCGAAGGAAACTTGCACTGAATAGCAACACTCAAAGTATTGAAATACTCACAAAAATACGCTCGATATTATAGAGAGAGAAAACTTCTGATTCTGGTGTGATTTTCAATTCTAACCTAAGCACCCTATTTATAGGAAAAGCTTAGGATGCCAAAGGAGACTAAAATAATAATAAAAAAAATTTTAAATTTCCTCCGCCGCTGGCTACTGCCCAAAATCAAATTTTCAACAAAAGTGGGGCCCACCCATTAAATAATATATATATTTTTTAAAACTTCAATAATTCATAATAAATAGCACCTTTGTCAGAAAAATACAAATTCTATGTCCTTCCATAGGAAATTTAATTCTCTACAACTTTGCAGAAGGAAGTTTTTCCAAATTCCAAACATAAATTATCCAAAATCCATAAACAGATGATTTCTCACACCAAAATATTGATAAAAACTCATCAGCGCCAATTCCTTCTTTAATATCCACAAAATAAATATTTTCTTATCATATAAATCAATAATTAATTATTCACAAATAATATTACAGAACTACAATATTAACAACCAGGTCGTTCCCAGGAAAGAGGGGGCCTTCCGATAAGGACTTCTCCTTACTGGCGCGCAATTAAATAACCCCTCCTAGACAGAACTTCCTTAGACATTGTCAATAATGCTATCTAATAATATTATTCAAATAATATGAATTATTGAGTTGATAACGTGAAATACTGTGCAGTGACAATTATTGAATCAATACTACAAAATATCAACTGTAGCCATTATTGAATCAATCATAAAAAATAGCAACGTAGCAATTATTGAGTCAATAAAATATCAATGTAACAATTATTGAGTCAATAATGTAAAATATCAACGTAGCAATTATTGAGTCAATAATATAAAATATTGAACAGTAATTACTGTAACAATAATTGAATAAGTTCCTTCTCACGTAAGACTCAATAATTCGAAATACTGTGCAATACCGTGTGCTACTATGCAACACTGTGTATCACTGAATTTTAACCACCGGATATTTCAACAGTACTAACGGTAACAACTACGCCGTTATCTTGTAAAAAAGTTATTTCTGTCGCTTTCTATATCCGACAGTTATTCTGTTGTGGGGGCCCACAAATAGCTGCGCCGTCGTACGAATATTCCCCGACAACAAGAATATTCCACGATCAAACGAATATTCCCCGACAACAAGAATATTTTATAACCACTTGCTCATTTTAAAAATATTTGCACATTTCACCCATAACTATCACATTTATCAAAACAACACCTTACTGTTTCGAAATAATATATAAAAAAAACTAAATCTTTATTCATAAAAGTTGGGGTCTTACACGAACAACCATGTCTTATAATAACATGAAGTTGTATGTGGTTAGACATCTTGTATGATAGTGACAACACATCCTTTCAAAGTCGGGTTCACCTCACTTATAGTTGTTCACCAAAATCAACTGTTAAATGACGTATAAAATACGACACACAAATTTGAAATTCTCAATACAATTATTCTCATACTGTTTTATGGGAAACTTCAACAGTTATAGACCATCGTTCTATTCCCTTGTTATCCCCACTCGACCCAGCTACACTCTTATTATCTGAAAAGAATTGTGAAGCAAAAGGGTGAGCACAAATAGCCCAGTAAAGAATATTATGACTAAAAATAATTAAATTATCAATAGTTTTCATCAGTAATGAATCAGATCTTTAGAACCTTAGTCCTCAACAGTGAAAAATCTGATAGAATACAATCGACAACAAGTTTTAGATTAACAACTGCAGCGGAACAAGCAATCCATTAGAAGAGTCAAGTAGAACATAATGTCTACTATCTTCTCCATGTTAAAAGTCCACCAACAATATTTCATCCCTGTAACATCAATCAACAGTTCCTCTCCACAATCATGTAAATAGTTCATGATCATAATTATGTTGATAAATTCCTCTTCGCACCAAAGACGAAAATAATTTTCATCACCTTTCTTTACCTGAAACACCAAAGATTATGGTTATACCAAGTCACAGTTCCTTTTCATAATCATGCTAATAAATTCATCTTTGCACTCAAGCCAAAGATATTCATTTGTAACATCAATGGTCATGATTATACTAGTTTACAGCCTTTAGTCATAATTATGTTAGTCAATTCATCTTTGCACTACGGGCCAAAGATATTTAATAGTAACATTAAAGGTTATAATCATGCCAAACACCTATCCATCTTTGCACAACGGGCCAAGATATTCATCAATCAACAGTTCATCTTTGCACTACAGGCCAAAGATATTCATCAATCAACAATTCATCTTTGCACTACGGGCCAAAGATATTCAAGTTTCATATTTCAAAGATAACGATTAAAATTTAATAAGAAGATTTAGGTAAATACAAATTCAAGTGAAATGATATTAGATGAAACACAAATCTCAAAGAAATATCTAATCATTTCAGAATTTGTAGATGCAATATTTATAACCATGTTGATCAATTCACCTTTGCACTCAAGCTAAAGATATTCAATTGTAAGATCAATGGCCATGATCATATCAGTCAATAATTCATCTTTGCACTACTGGCCAAAGAGAACCCATAGTCATGGTCATACCAATAATCTATCCATCTTTACACTCAAGTCAAAGAGAACTTCCATCACCATAATTATAAAATATAATCAAGGAGAAATATTAGAGAATTATAATTCCATTTATCCAAAATTCAAGGATATCCAAATTATCGACATGAAGATAAAAATATGGATCCAATCAAAGATAATAAAAAGTAATATTTTTTTTACCATGAATAGTATCCCATGAATAGTAATCCGTGAATAACATTCTGTGAATAATAACTCGAGAATAGTAACCCGTGAATAGTAACTCGTGAATAGTAACTTATCATGAAAAGATGAAAATTTCATAAAAAGTTCAGACCAATATTCCAGTGAAATAATATTTCGTACGAGTATGAATGAATATATGAAACTGTAATTGGATTTTCACCCGTCATGCGGTAATCCGCGTAGACAGATCATTTCCACAATTTAATAGAAATAAATACGAAGCGTGATTCACCACGCATGCGGTAATCCGCGTAGACAGGTTATTCCCACAGATTATTAAGGAATTGAATGAATATAAAATATTTTCACCAGGCATGCGGTAATCCGCGTAGACAGGTTACTCCCACAGATCAATTAAGAATGAATACGAATACGAAGGATTATTCACCATGCATGCGGTAATCCGCGTAGACAGGTTATTCCCACAGATTAATAAGGAATAAAAAATAAATAATACCGCTTACGAGAAAAATCATATCCCTTACGAATACAAAAGCAATAATACCCATTACGAGTATAAAATTACATCCTTTACCAAAATATTTTTTATCAAAATATCCTTTACGCAAGATAATATTATTTACGAAAATAATATCATTTACGAAAAATAACTTTCTTTCCGAAACATAATAACATCCCTTACCTCAGTAGAAGATTAAATACTGAAATAGTAACATAATACTCTTCTTCTTTCTCTCTTATTCTCTCTCTATAGCTTGATTATAACTTTGCTCTTCAAAATGGTATGAAAAATATGAATGGATGGAGGAGTATTTATAGGCTAGAAAAAAATTTTGATTAATTACATTTTAGTACCTCCATCTTTGCCTCAATTTTTAATTTAGTCCTTCAAGTTTATAAATCTTGCACCTCCACCCCTGCAACCACCCACCAACTATTTATTATCCACCAATAAGTGGGTCCCACATGTTAACCACCCATTAATTGCTCGTTTATCCGATTAATTCTCCGTTTGGTCAATTTTAACATCCGAAAATCAATTATTATTGAAATAATTGTTGATTTTCACTAACATTAATATTCCCAACACAATGAAAATATTTTTATCAACCATTGATAAATTTATTATTTAGATTAATATTACAGAATCACAATAATGACAATCAGGTCGTTCCCAGGAAAGCGGGGGCCTTCCGATAAGGATTTATCCTTACTGGCGCGCAATTAACTAACCCCTTTCCTAGATAGAACTTTCTAGACATTGTCAATAATGCTATCTAATAATATAATTTAAATAATATAAATAATAATTATTGATTTAATAATATAAAATATTATGCAGATGATACTGTGACAATAATTGAATCAATAATATGAGATATTGTGCAACAACTACTGTAGCAATTATTGAATACTGAGTGACTTCTTACGTAAGCATCAATAATCAAAGATATTGTGCAATACCGTGTGCTACTTTGCAACAACGCGTATTACTGTATTTTTATCACCGGGTATTTTAACAGTTTAATAGTAAAAGTTTTACCGTGAAAATATTATTTCTGTCGCTTTCTATATTCGACAATTATTCTGTTGTGGGGTCCACCAAAGACTGCGCCGTCGTACGAATATTCTCCGATACAACGAATATTTTATGACAACTTGCTTACTTTGTAAAATTTTCACATATCACCCTTAACTTTAACCTTTTATCAATTTAACCATTAACTAAATAGAATAATAATTCTAAGAAAAATTTAATACTTTCATTTCATAAAATTCGGGGTCTTACAATCTCCCCTCCTTATGAAATTTCGTCCTCGAAATTTACGTACCTGGTAATTCGAAGAGGTGAGTATACCTTGCTTTCATTCCAGATTCTATCTTCCCGATCATTTCTTCTGTATCATGATTTCTCCATTGCTCATTCTAGAATACTGCTTCAAAACAAAGATTAATTGACATATCACAATTTGTAAATTTATTAAGTAAGAAAATTCAGCTTAGGTAAGTCACACACTAGCGAAGTTTATTACTCGTCTCTCCTCTCCTAGTTCTAGACTTAGATCTCCGCCAGCGACCATATCCCTAAGCTCTGATACCATTTGTGACGCCCCCAAAATAGGTCCAATCCACCCAACCTCTTCTGAGTCGCCAAGAAATACATGGTACAGAATTTAAATACAAATCTTTTATATCCAATTGTCATACACAATACGACCACACATAAAGTGTAAGTTTTAATACGAATATAGTACTCACACTCCTTATCAATGATACGTTACATAAAGGTACAGTCAATAACTGTTTTAGGAATTAAAATATTTGGAAAATGCTCAAGGAAACCTTCGTACATAGGAGGCCATGCCTATAAATTATAATAGATATCGTAGGACTTGAGAATTAACCTTGGTTAACCTAATAGACCCCAAAGAAGAACGAGAAGATTACTATCCTGCTCATTCCAATGGTAGGTATTTTCTTGCCATATAATTATCTCAATTTCCTCAAATTGAGGATTATATTCCAACCATACTCCAAGATTATATAGGTAGTACTCATAAATATAATCAACAAGTGGATGCGCACAACCATGTCTTATAATAACATGAAGTTGTATGTGGTTAGACATCTTGTATGATAGTGACAACACACCCTTCTAAAGTCGGGTTCACCTCACCTATAGTTGTTCACCAAAATCAACTGTTAAATGACGTATAAAATACGACACACAAATTTGAAATCCTCAATACAATTATTCTCATACTGTTTTATGAAAAACTTCAACAGTTATAGACCATCGTTCTATTCCCTTGTTATCCCCACTCAACCCAGCTACACTCTTATTACCTGAAAGGAATTGTGAAGCAAAAGGGTGAGCACAAATAGCCCAGTAAAGAATATTATGACTAAAGATAATTAAATTATCAATAGTCTTCATCAGTAATGAATCAGATCTTTAGAACCTTAGTCCTCAACAGTGAAAAATCTGATAGAATACAATAGACAACAAGTTTTAGATCAACAACTGCAGCGGAATAGGCAATCCATTAGAAGAGTCAAGTAGAACATAATGTCTACTATCTTCTCCATGTTAAAAGTTCACCAACAATATTTCATCCCTGTAACATCAATCAACAGTTCCTCTCCACAATCATGTAAATAGTTCATGATCATAATTATGTTGATAAATTCCTCTTCGCACCAAAGACAAATATAATTTTCATCACCTTTCTTTACCTGAAACACCAAAGATTATGGTTATACCAAATCACAGTTCCTTTTCATAATCATGCTAATAAATTCATCTTTGCACTCAAGCCAAAGATATTCATTTGTAACATCAATGGTATGATTATACTAGTTTACAGCCTTTAGTCATAATCATGTTAGTCAATTCATCTTTGCACTACGGACCAAAGATATTTAATAGTAACAGCAAAGGTCATAATCATGCCAAACACCTGTCCATCTTTGCACTACGGGCCAAGATATTCATCTTGCACTACGGGCCAAAGATATTCATCAATCAACAGTTCATCTTTGCACTACAGGCCAAAGATATTCAAGTTTCATATTTCAAAGATAAGGATTAAAATTTAATAAGAAGATTTAGGTAAATACAAATTCAAGTGAAATGATATTAGATAAAACACAAATCTCAAAGAAATATCTAATCATTTCAGAATTTTTAGATGCAATATTTATAACCATGTTGATCAATTCACCTTTGCACTCAAGCTAAAGATATTCAATTGTAAGATCAATGGTCATGATCATATCAATCAACAATTCATCTTTGCACTACTGACCAAAGAGAACCCATAATCATGGTCATACCAATAATCTATCCATCTTTACACTCAAGTCAAAGAGAACTTCCATCACCATAATTATAAAATATAATCAAGGACAAATATTAGAGAATTATAATTCTATTTATCCAGAATTCAAGAATATCCAAATTATCGACATGAAGACAAAAATATGGATCCAATCAAAGATAAAAAAAAAATATTTTTTTACCGTGAATAGTATCCCATGAATAGTAACCTGTGAATAGTAACTCGTGAATAACATTCTGTGAATAATAACTCGTGAATAGTAACTCGTAAATAGTAACTTATCATGAAAAGATGAAAATTTTATAAAAAATTCAGACCAATATTGTGACGCCCCTAGAATAGATCCAGTCAACCCAACCCATTCTGAGTCGCCAAATACATGGTACAGAATTCAAATACAAATTTTATAACACACAGTCGTGCAAAATACGACCACACAACTGTGAGTGTCAATACAAATCGTATATAATACGAAATATTAACATTTAAATTCATTCTTTATTTATTACAATTATTATCCCACTATTTTACAAAAATAACGAGGACTATTACTGCTCTAACTCGGACCATTACTCCGTCCCCCGACTAGTTCCCGCAACGTTCTCATTTCCTGAAGAGGACAACAAATGAAAAGGGTGAGCTCAACTAGCCCAGTAAAGAATATTATGACTAAGATAATGGAAAATAAATTATCGTTAGTCTTCAACAATTCAGATAAAATATTATGGACAACAAGTTTTAGATCAATATTCGCAGCGGAAATCAAAATTCATTAGAAGAGTTAAATAGAGAATGAAGTCTACTATCTTCTATGATTTAAAAGTCCATCATCAATATTTTATCCCTGTAACATCAATCAATATACATCTCGAATCAAATATTCATCTTTGCACTACAGGCCAAAGATATTCATTTGTATCATCAGTGGTCATGTTCATCTCAACACCTGTTATCTTTGCACTACGGTCAAAGATATTCATCAGGTAATCATTCATCTTTGATCTACAGGCCAAAGATATTTATTTATATCACCATTTAGGACTAAGGATGGGGAAAACAATATAAATAACGAATCCAGTGAGATAAAAGACAAAGATTAGGGGTTCGTAATTTAGTTTATCCAAGTTCAAAAATACTCCATAATAATACTTTGTGGAGCAAAATTCAAAAATAGAGCTCAAAACTTGGATACAATCAAAGATAAAAATCTTAACAAGCAATTTGGACAAACAGAAGAAAATTTAATTTTTACGTGAATAGTGCCGTATACGTGAATAGTAACCCCAACGGAAAAAGTAAGAATTTCAAAATAAAATCCATGCCAATATTTTGGTATAATGGTATTGAAAAGAATAACATCATTTACGAAAGAAAATAGCATCCCTTACCTCAAAAGAATAGTACTTCTGGCTGAAATATCGGATATAATATCGAAGAAAACTTGTACTGAATAGTAATACTCAAAGTATCTAAATACTCACAAAAATACGCTCGATATTATAGAGAGAGAAAACTTCTGATTCTGGTGTGATTTTCAATTCTAACCTAAGCACCCTATTTATAGGAAAAACTTAGGATGACAAAGTAGACTTTTTGAATAAAATAATATTTTTTTAAAAAAATCCGCCGCCTGGATACTTTCCAGAAAAATCAGAATTGTTCAACAAAAGTGGGGCCCACCCATTAAAAAAATATTTATTTTCCAAAATTTCAATAATTCATAATAAATAACCCTTTTGTCGAAAAAATACAAATTCTATGTCCTTCTATAGAAAATTTAATTCTCTATAACTTTGTAGAAGGAAGTTTTTCCAAATTCCAAATATAAATTATCCGAAATTCATAAACAGATGATTTTCCACACCCAAAATATTGATAAAAACTCATCAGCGCTAATTCCTTCTTTTATATCCACAAAATAAATATTTCTTTATCATATAAATCAATAATTAATTATTTACAAATAATATTACAGAACTACAATATTGACAACCAGGTCGTTCCCAGGAAAGAGGGGGCCTTCCGATAAGGACTTCTCCTTACTGGCGCGCAATTAAATAACCCCTCCTAGACAAAACTTTCTTAGACATTGTCAATAATGCTATCTAATAATATTATTCAAATAATATGAATTATTGAATTGATAATGTGAAATACTATGCAGTGACAATTATTGAATCAATAATACAAAATATCAACTGTAGCCATTATTGAATCAATCATATAAAATAGCAACATAGCAATTATTGAGTCAATAAAATATCAATGTAGCAATTATTGAGTCAATAATATAAAATATCAACGTAGCAATTATTGAGTTAATAATATAAAATATTGAACAGTAATTACTGTAACAATAATTGAGTAAGTGCCTTCTCACGTAAGACTCAATAATTTGAAATACTGTGCAATACCGTGTGCTACTGTGCAACACCGCGTATCACAGTATTTTAACAACCGGGTATTTAAACAGTACTAACGGTAACAACTACGCCGTTATTTTATAAAAAGGTTATTTCTGTCGCTTTCTATATCCGACAGTTATTCCATTGTGGGACCCACAAATAGCTGCGCCGTCGTACGAATATTCCCCGACAACAAGAATATTCCACGACCAAACGAATATTCCCCGACAACCAGAATATTTTATAACCACTTGCTCATTTTAAAATATTTGCACATTTCACCCATAACTTTCATATTTATCAAATCAACACCTTACTATTTCGAAATAATGTATAAAAAAAATTAAATCTTTATTCATAAAAGTTGGGGTCTTACAAATATTCCAGTGAAATAATATTTCGTACGAGTATGAATGAATATACGAAACTGTAATTAGATTTTCACTCGTCATGCGATAATCCGCGTAGATAGATCATTTCCACAATTTAATAGAAATGAATACGAAGCGTGATTCACCACGCATGCGGTAATCCGCGTAGACAGGTTATTCCCACAGATTATTAAGGAATTGAATGAATACAAAATATTTTCACCAGGCATGCTGTAATTCGCGTAGACAGGTTACTCCCACAGATTAATAAAGAATGAATACGAAGGATTATTCACCATGCATGCGGTAATCCGCGTAGACAGGTTATTCCCACAGATTAATAAGGAATAAAATGAATACGAAATAAATAATACCGCTTACGAAAACAATCATGTCCCTTACGAATACAAAAGCAATAATACCCATTACGAGTATAAAATCACATCCTTTATCAAAATATTCTTTATCAAAATATCCTTTACGCAAGATAATATCATTTACGAAAATAATATCATTTACGAAAAATAACTTCCTTTACGAAACATAATAACATCCCTTACCTCAGTAGAAGATTAAATACTGAAATAGCAACAGAATACTCTTCTTCTTTCTCTCTTATTCTCTCTCTATAGCTTGATTATAACTTTGCTCTTCAAAATGGTATGAAAAATATGAATGGATGGATGAGTATTTATAGGCTAGAAAAAAATTTGATTAATTACATTTTAGTACCTCTATCTTTGCCTCAATTTTTAATTTAGTCCTTCAAGTTTATAAATCTTGCACCTCCACCCCTGCAACCACCCACCAACTATTTATTATCCACCAATAAATGGGTCCCACATGTTAACCACCCATTAATTGCTCGTTTATCCGATTAATTCTCCGTTTGGTCAATTTTAACATCCGAAAATCAACTATTATTGAAATAATTGTCGATTTTCACTAACATTAATATTCCCAACACAATGAAAATATTTTTATCAACCATTGATAAATTTATTATTTAGATTAATATTACAGAATCACAATAATGACAATAAGGTTGTTCCCAGGAAAGCGGGGGCCTTCCGATAAGGATTTATCCTTACTGGCGCGCAATTAACTAACCCCTTTCCTAGATAGAACTTTCTAGACATTGCCAATAATACTATCTAATAATATAATTTAAATAATATAAATAATAATTATTGATTTAATAATATAAAATATTATGCAGATGATACTGTGACAATAATTGAATCAATAATATGAGATATTGTGCAACAATAACTGTAGCAATTATTGAATACTGAGTGACTTCTTACGTAAGCATCAATAATCAAAGATATTGTGCAATACCGTGTGGTACTTTGCAACAACGCGTATTACTGTATTTTTATCACCGGGTATTTTAACAATTTAATGGTAAAAATTTTGCCGTGAAAATGTTATTTCTGTCGCTTTCTATATTCGACAATTATTCTGTTGTGGGGTCCACCAAAGACTGCGCCGTCATACGAATATTCTCCGACACAACGAATATTTTATGACAACTTGCTTACTTTATAAAATTTTCACATATCACCCTTAACTTTAACCTTTTATCAATTTAACCATTAACTAAATAGAATAATAATTCTAAGAAAAATTTAATACTTTCATTTCATAAAATTCGGGGTCTTACAGTACGAGATTACCGCATGAGCAGTTCGACGCGTTAAGAGGCGAGATGCTTCGGATGCTAGTTACCCTCCCAGAGTAGGCTTTTCGTCAGCCCCCGCTTACTCAGGTATTTCTGCATCTTATGTTATTTTCATTTAACAGTCTCTCTTTAATTATCGCATATATACGAATTAATGATTTTTATTTTTAATTATATCAGTAGGGTGCCGATGGTGAGCGGACTGGTGATGGCGATGGGGACCGGGGGAACGACGACGCATATTTTCATACACTAGAGCAGCATCGTCGTCCACCCCCGTCCAATGATGATTCTCCTACTAGTTTATAGCTCATTTGTATTCATTTTATTCATTAAATTGTAGATCATTTGTACATATTGTAGTCTAGTTGAGTCTATACGAGTTTTGTAAATCATATTGTATAATTAATAGAACATTAGCTTATATTTATAATTGTTGATAAATTAGTAGATCATTTGTAATTGTTAGCTTATATATGCAATTATTTGCTTAGTTATGTTGTTGATGATGAGATAATATCGCTTTTTAACGCTATGTTAAATATGTGAAATATATTATTGTATGTATGTGTTGGGATAAAGCAAGGTACAACAATGGGTTTAAAACCTAGAAATTGTAATTTAAAAAAAACTATTAAAAATGACTATTTTTAATGGAATAATGTATTTCCAATTGATATTCCATCGATTTTAGTGGTTAAATAGTTTTTTTAAATCATATTTTTCATCAAAAACAGCTTATCTCCGAGTGAACTTTTGTCTGTGTTAGTGCCTTAATAGTTTTTTAAGAATCATATTTTTCGTCGGAAATATCTTATGTCCGAGGGATTGGTCCGTTGGAAATAACCACAACCTATATCCGACGACTTTACTTCGTCGTAATCTTTCAGTCGATAATATCTTATTTTCGACGAAATTCAGTCGAATATAATTCAGTCGAACATATGTTTTTCGACGGACCTTATCTCCAACGTGTATATATACGACCGAATTTTCGACGGAATATTCCGTCGAAGTTATACTATTTTTGAGGGAATATGCTTACTTCTGACGGAATATTCCGTTGAAAATTAAGGTTTTTTCTTGTGGTTATCCCAACCCTTGGATATCATGATGAACTGTGTTATATATATGCCTGCAAACGAATTGAACCATTCGTGAACATGTTCGTTTCGGTTCGAGTTCAGTTAGATTTGATTAATTTGTCTAGTCAAGTTCGCATACGGTATCACGTTCGATTGCTCGATTAAACATGTTCGCGAACCATGTGGTTCAGTTCGACTTTGTTCGCTAACAGTTCGATTCGGATAGATTAGTTCGTAAGTAGCTCGTGAGATGCTCGAGTTCGGATTGTATTTGTTACATGTTTAATGTTTTTAAATTCTAAATACAAATAGTTGGTTATTTAATATTAAATTCTAAAGTTTATCTTAACAATAATTGTTAAATTTGTAATAATTTTCTTTTTTATTACTTAAACGTCTTTTGTTTTTAATAATTGATTATAAGTAAACATTTTTATTAAATAATTAATAAATAATATGTACTTCTTCGCCTCTAATTTAATTAAAATAATTCTAATATTTTTATAAAATTTTTAACAATGATTGTTGGATTATTACAATTTACATCACTAATAATTTAATAAATTATAACTCATGTTATAAATAACATAAATAAAGCCATTTATAATCATCGTGCAATGACAATTTGACATTAATTAAATAATGATACAATACAATTGCTTACATTTACACGAGTAATGATGAAATTTTACAATATGATTTGTTGATTACTTTGATTTTTGATATTTGTAAATTAAGAATTTCTAAGTACTTGTTAACTTTTTACTTCTAACTTCTTTTAAGTAATCATTTTTGATTTTGGATAAATGACAATTACAAAATTTGGCTTAATTTTTACTTTAGTGCATGTAATGAGTTGATTCAAATGTTGGTGAACTTGATTAAGTTCTTCAATATATTCATGAATTGTCCGCGAAAGAATTTGTATTCGTGAATGTGTAGATGTTCACGAACATGATGATGTTCGACTATGCTTACGAATTATTCGTGAACTCGAGTATGTTCGCGAACTGTTTGCAAACAACTGACGATTTCGCGAGTTGCATGTGGGCGAAGTATTTATAAAATTTCGAACAACTTACGATTTCTAATTTGACTAATAGTGTTTGAGTTCGGTTTGATTTCATCAAAATTCGGATCGGATCGTTTGTACAGTTACATAATTTAAGTTGGATATTATTAGCTTGCTTATACTTCATCAAGTATTGCCTTAATTCTAAATTTGGTGTAATTATTGAAATCTTAAAATACTGTTCATGAATGTCATCGTCACTTTAATTAATTAATTAATTATACTCTTACTAATAAGAGTACTTACTAGTACATCGATATCTACTCCATTAATGTAAATATATTGATGCGGTATATAACTTTTTTTCTTCTAGTATTTGACGAGACTCAAAAAATACATAAATGAATATTAATTAATCAGCTTAGACTTTATTAGCACTAACATTAAAAAACCCTAATCCAATTATATTATCTTATGTGTCAATATCATATGCAAATTAAATTATTAAAGTATTGCCAACTTACTAAATTATATTTGTGTAAATAAGCAAAAAAAATAAAATATTGGAGTAAAATAAGAAACCGACAAAGTTCAACATGTATAAAATAAAATAAATACTAACCAACCCAATAAAGTTATAATATTTATTTTAAGGGACAATTATAATAAGATCTACTAAGAAAACATAGGTGGTTGTCATAAAAGCTGAAGGCCAATAGTGTCTGGGGGAGAATTAAAGGGTGTGTGGGCTCCTTTTGGAAACATGTTTCTTTCTTACAGCTTGCAAGCACCAAGTTAATTTTCTAAATTATTCTAAATTCTATTGCGTTTGGCCGGTAGAAATGGAATGGAGATTGAAATGATTTATTTTATTCTAGTTGGAATGGATTAGTATTTTATATTCTTCTCTCTCCCAAGATCTTCATGATTCAATGAAAAAAAAAATTACTCATAAGACTTTGGACATGAAATCTTGGGCAAAATGTTAAATTTCAGTCGAAAAAAAAGATGATTCAATTCATTCCAATCGCAATCAATCATATTTTTTTTTATTCCATAGAAATGAGTCATTCTATTCTTACCTTTATTTCTTCACTCCAAACGCAGCATAAGGGTGAATATAGAGTTCTCAAGAGTATTGTAAAATTTTGAGTAAATTAAATTTATAAATATTTATATGGAATTAATTAGAATTGTAAAAGAGTTTTATTTGTTACGAATCTCTTTAAAAAAATTATCACTAATATTTATTCACATAATTGACAATTAAAAAAATTAACGTTAACATTCACAATATATCATTTTTTAACTATATATATATATATATATATATATATATATATATATATATATATATATATATAATCCACCATGCCAAATAAATCATACAGGGGATGAGACTCCAATTATTTTTGACATTTTCTTGCGTATATGTTAATTATTAAAAATTATGTATTTAATGTATAAATTTTTTACTTTTAATATTAATATACATTTTTACAATATTTGCTTACATTAATAGTAAATTAAAATTTAAAAGAGACCTTTTCGAAACAGGTGAATTTATTTGTAAAAATTAATCAAATAAGACTAGATCGGGAGGGAACAAACAAGTTCTTATCTATTCTGAAACTTTTATTATTATTATTATTTCATCTAGCTAGCTTTACATTCCCTTTAGATTTTAGAAAGAATTAAGGAAACAAAGTATAAGAAAAAACCACCAAAGTGCAAAACGAATTTTGATAAGCCCAAAAATTGAAAGAGTTGTGGCCTAAGCATTTTGAAGCACTTGCTTTAGGTCGGCCCATATTTTAGAGGCTTGTCACTCGTGGCCAAAAATTATATATAAAAAAAAAGGATTTGGCGCCTAAAGATAAGAAGTAAATAAATAAAAAATGAAAATGCTTGGTTCTACCTATTGGTACTTACAAATATTATATTTGTCCCAAAAAAGAGTACAATTTATAAAATTTAAAGATATACTTTCATTTCATAAATTATTGGTAATAGCATGATAACAGGATTATAATAATAAAATTATAAAAATAAATTATGCTATTTTATATTACTATCATTAGAATGAAATTATTAATTTAGAACAACATATACTAGGACTATTTTTATTGAACAGTCATTAACCAAAATTTATTTAGTTTTAACAGAAACAATTATCAAACAAACATCACCAATTAATTTAAGAATAATGCTAGAGACACAAATTATTCTATAAATATTTTACAAACGGTTGATGTGACATACTTCAGCGATTCCAGCGGCCGCGTTAGTCGGAGTGTGCACCGATGAGACAAGGAGGGAGGTGCAGATTAGGAGTTGGTAAACACCAATGAGGCAAAGAGGGAGGTGCAGAGAGGGATGAGGCAAAGAGTGAGGTGCAGAGAGGGCTTGGTCTGAGGAGGCGCAGAAAGGGAGAGAGGGAAGGTTTTGTTAAATTGTTGCTTGGTTTTTTTTTTTTTTTACTTTGTTAATTTCTGAGGTGGTATTTTAGTTTTTAAAAAGTTGATGCAGAGTATGTCAAATCAGCAATTTGTAAAAAGTTTGTAAAAGAATTTGTCTCTAGCATTATTCATTTTAGTTTTTAAAAAACTGATGTGGAGTATGTCACATCAGCAGTTTGTAAAAAGTTTGTAAAAGAGTTTGTTTCTAGTATTACTCTTAGAATAAGTCTACTATCACATACAACCGCTCACATATCATATTGGTCATGTCAATATGCATGTGAGTGTATGTGAGCGGTTGTATGTGATAGTAGACTTATTGTTATTCTTACTCTTTAATTTTTAAATACTAATGTGGAATATGCCACATCAACAATTTATAAAAGAGTTTTTGTCTTTAACATTACTACAAAATTTAAGCCTTGTGATTTGCATCACTAATGCGGCGGCCGAAAGTTGGCATCATCCTGATCCAAGTATGCAATTAATCCTATTGAACAAAGTTGGAGGATGAACAGAAGGATCTGAGATGACCAATATTGGATCATGTGATTAACTATATTAACCATTTTTAAGGATATAAATAATCTCTTCCCAATGACATAACAAAGTATGTTTAACAAATAAAAATATTCCATGCGGACCAAAATTAGATATACATATATTTAAAAATTAGACATAAATTTTTAATTTTAAACTATAAAATGACAGGGAATTCTTCTTGTTATTATTTATATTCTAAATAGATTGAATATAATTATATCACCACTATTACATTTTAAGTAGATGTATTAGTAATATTTGGTTTTTTTTTGGTATAATAAATGATGAATTTAAAAATATATCTCTAATTTTTGAAAGTAAGCAGGACCCTATATTCTACAAAAGTTCTATTAGTAAAATAAAAAATTATTCTATAAAAAAAGTTTTCTTTTTATTAATAGTAAGTATAAATCACATGATATCTTCAAGTTTATCATCATAATTTAATTACCACTACCTAATTAACCAACAACTTTTTATTTTAAGAATAAATATGGAATAAAAGTGCTTTTTAAATACTTACACAGCTATGACTAGATTAATAATAGGAAACTGATATTTTTATATGTTAAAATAATATTTTTACAAAAATTTCTCTCATATAAAAGTAAGACACATTCACTATTCAAGTAAGATAAATAATATAAAAATATTAATTTTTTACGTAAAAATATGAGTTAGCCAATAAAGTAATATTATAGATTAGTTATACACCATTGTTCTGCGTGCTTTGGAAGTTGGAACTATACATACGCGAAAAGATGAGTGACATACACACCCCAAGTCAAGTCACTATACCCAAATTCTGAGTGGATTATGGACTGACGAATATTAATATATTATTATATGCATTCCACTTGACCGGCCTACTCAAGCACAGCGCGTAGAATATAACTAAAAATGAGGACTATAATTAAATTGGCACTTATTATTTTAGTGACTAAAATCTCAACCTTTCTTGGGATATAATTAAAGATGTGGAAGACTCATCCTCCATTTTTATACAAGTATTATTAATCAATACCATGGCAGCCCATGCAACTTACACATTTTATTTGCTTATATCTCAACCCCCCCCCCCCCCCCCCCCCCGGCGTTAATCATATCCATAATCCATATATGAATTATATAATACAATCTTCATGTTTAACAACCATAGGTTATACTATATATATATATATATATATATAAGTATTAAATAAAGAGTCAACTAAAACTAGATAGATAGCCGGCCCATAACAAAAGATAATGATAATGGAGCACAATGTCACTTCCCTTTCATATCTGACTGAATATTTATTTGTTCAATCATCTACATATACGCGCATACATAGGTCCAAAAAATTTACATATAAAAAATGCACGAATCCAGAATTAGTGGATGAAATTTCTTCCACGTGTCTAGTACATTTTAATGTGAAACATATTTATTTCTTGCGCATATTAATAATCAAGTATTTTTTTTCAAGCTCTCCCAACAAGACTTTTGAACATATGATTTAGTGTATGTATATATATTTAACTTGGGACTCTCACATTTGAAAGAGCAACTTTTCTTCAACATGACAAAGGTTTACCCCTGCATATCCTCCCCCTCCTCCTCTGCTTCTTCTTCTCCTTCTCCTACTGGTACTAGTACCAGTACTGGTGAAAAAACATACACAATATGGATGAAATCGCTTGTATTAAATGGAAATGGATATACAGTTTATGATTCAAACGGGAAGCTTGTTTATCGCATAGATAATTACGGTAGCAAGTGTTGCAAACAAGTTTATCTCATGGATCTTCATGGCAAACTTCTCTTTTCCATTTTTCGAAAGGTATAAATCTATGCCATCGTGTTTTATTATATCATACTGAAAGCTAGCCAGCCTTCTTAAAGATAATAATAAACTGATCAAAGTTTAATTATTATTTTTTTTGGTGCAGAAGTTATTTAGATTTGGACTTTGGGATGGCTACAAGTGCAATATAGGTCCTAAAGTGAAGAATAAGAAGCCATGGTTTCAAGTTAATAATTGCAGCAACTTCCTAAAGAGAGATCCAGAATATCATGTTACTGTAGGATGTGATCATGACAGTAGCAGCAGCAGTAGTATTAGTTGCTATAAGATTAGAGGAATGGCTGCTAAATCAGACTTCAACATAACGGACCGCCAAGGAAGAGCTGTAGCAGAGGTGAGCCTGCCTTCTTAATTACGCAGATACATTAAGATTATGTTTCAAAAAAAATACAGAAAACTGATTTCATTATGTGTTTTTTTTTTTTTTGGATAGGTTAAACAGAAACAATCTTCTTGTGGGGTTGTGTTGGGAGAAGATGTACTGAGCTTGAAGGTGGAGGCTCTGGTAGAGGATCATTCCTTCATCATGGCTCTTGTTGCTGTGTATGGATTACTTACTCGTAGAATGTAAATTTTCATCTCAGTATGAGAAGAAATCTATAGAGCTTTCACCACACAGCAGGAATTTGATGATGCATCAGAAAAGTGGATGCACCTTCATACCTGTTGCAGATAGCTAGGGGCTTGGTTTTACTTGGATGAAACTGCTTGTACTGTAAATGTATATTTTAAAAAAAAGAAGATAGGTTTACCTCAAGTTTTCGCTTAAAATTTTTCATACCCGGTCAAAAATTGGTTTTGATAGAGGTCCTCCTCCTAGCTGGCCTGTCTTCGCAAAATTTGGTCGGTTCTGTTATGTGGCTAGCCTGGCATTTTTGGATCCGAGTTGCTAATGAAATACTCACCGATATTATTTACTACTTGTGATGTTGCTGATGGTGGGGACTGGGGATAGGTTCAAAAGACAATATGGCAGTCTTGTGGCTTCTTTTTTTTTTTGAGTTTAATTTCGACAAGAATATCAAAAGGACGATTTTCTTGTCAGTTCCAGATTTTAAAAAATGAGAAGGGAAATTATGCAGAAAATAAATAAGGATTCTAATATTTGAAATGAGTCGAGCCCCCTCAAAAGACAAAAGCAGAGAATTTTACCAAAGTGAAGCAGCAAAGAAACTGGAAATCATACCACCTTGTCCAAATACTATTTCTTGAGAAAATGCAGGGCATAATCAATTAATGATTACTGCTTCCTTGCATTATTGCACCATATTGAAGAGGAAACTTACAAATCAAAATCTATAGAAAAAATTAAAAGAATAAATTTATAAAGGAAGTGTCGAGAGTCAAAATTTTCACAATATGCTCTCGAAGAAATTACAAACAATAACAAACAAACAAACAAAATTTGATACATGCGCACACTAACTTATATGGTAGAACGAACTACTTCGTAAATTTGTACTATATTCGAAAGGGAAGACTTGTATCATCTGGAAAGGGAAAAAAACATATATCAATTTACACCATATTTTATTGTGTGAGATTCCAACAGAAATGTAACATCCAGACTCTCCACGTTCAGAGAGGTATCCAGCTTCTTCAACGGGTCTCAAGCTTCCAATGCTTCAGGGAGGAGTGGCCAACTTTTTTTTCGAATTCTTAATGTTTCGTAGTCTCATTACAAGCTGTTGTCTTTCACCCTCTACTTCTGCAAACTTTAGACTTATCTCCGAATATCTCTCTTGCATATCCTTCAATTCACCTTCCATTGATTGATTTCTCTCCTTCAGAGATGCCATTTCATTTAATATTTCACTGAGGTTTCCTTGATCTCTGGAATCAGTAATAGATTCTTTCAGTTCATTCTCTGATGAAATGTCACCGCTACTGCATAGGTAAACATGGGGATTAGAATACTCGATGCAGTGTCTTAAAGAGGGATTCAGGCTTGAATTTGTTCAAGTCATTCTCACTTGGGTTACTCTGAATAAATATCAATGAATAGGGTCAAAGGCAAAACAAATTCAGCTTGGATAAAACGAACTTAACAGTTTACCAAGTCATACCATTTTTGCAATGTCATTGGGCATCCATTTCTTTCAGATGTGCACTCTTTGGCGCTTGAATCTTCAGCAGCAAACATTGCTTCTTCAGTCATTCCATCACTTAAAGCGAGGTCAGCAACCTGCAGTATTCAATGCCAATGTGAGCCAACATTTGAGTAAGAGCAAGTGATTTTTGAAAGGTGTTTAGAATTAAATTTTCGGAATTCACTTGACTATTTGAATGATAATTTACTGCTTTTCAGTGCTTCATGTGTGGAAAAATTAGCTACAAGAGGATAATATGAGCCTGATCAAATATGAATATATTTCTGATTTATCCTTTGAACAGTGTTGATGGAACATGAAAACATGAGCCATATCAAATCGATCAGGTAGAACAAACTTGAAGCTACAAGGGGAATTAAGTCAACAAAGGCAACAATAACTTCAGGATAAACTAAAAACATACTTAGCTTTTAGTGATTCAATCATTAAACTCCTCTAGCCACCCTATTATTTCTTTATGTTACTGATTCATATGATGTGAATAAAACTAAAACGTTAATACTGATAAACAAACTCAGTTAGCAAATGCAGTATTCTAATGCACTAAATGAACTGCAAATCGCTTACCTTCTCGAATTCATTCCCACGGAGTCTTGCAGCATTTTGATTGAGCATACCCAAATTTATTTCTAACTCTTCGATCTTTGTCCGAAGATCTTTCTCCATCTCCAAAAATGTGTTTGATGATGATTCAAGAGCAGATTCTTTCAGCTTTATTTGACCCTGTTGATCATGAAAGCATTGTCAGAACAGCAGATATGTAGCAAGTCATGCTTGTGGCTGTGAAAGCAATTATTTTGACAAGGCAAAAGAAAGGTCACATTTGATAATGGTAAACATTAGAGCCCAAATGATAAGGGGTAGTCTATCTTGGATGGCCAGCGACACCTTTATTTCCACACAGTGATCTACAATGGGATTAAATGTAAAGATAAAAAGGAAAATACAGCAATTTACCTTGAGCAATCTTATTTTTTCCATCAGATTTACATAGCCTTTGGAGCTTCGACCACTGTCATCTTTCATGTTCTGCTCTACACTGCTTAATGCATCTTCCTTCTTCTTTAGGTCACCTTTCAGTTGAAATACCTGTTTCCTCAGTTTTTCTTTCTCCAACTCATCCTCTACCAGAGAATGTTTCAATTCGTTATATCTAGTTTTAAGCGTTTCGACCTCTGATTGCAGATTTCCAGCTATTGACTCTGCTTCGTCCTTGAGACGCCTCATAGTGTGCAATTCTGTCAGTGATTTCTCCGCTTCCATCTTCAGCATTGTTCTAATGTTTTTCAATTCATCTCTTTCAGTAATCCCTCTTTCTACAAGCATTTCAGTTTCCTTAATTGATGCCTTCATTTGTTCTTGCTCAGCTCTAAAAGTTTCTTTCTGCTTTTCCAGCTCAGAGATAACATTATTCTCTGTTGTGAGTCTTCCAATTTCAGATTGAAGCATTAAGATTTCTTGTGAGAGAAGTCTGTCATTTTCTACAGCTTGCTTTCTTTGGTTTTCAATCTCAATGGACTTATATTCAATCTCTGATTGCATCTGTTCCATTTGGTTTAATTTGGATTGTATTTGACTGGAAAGGTCAAGCAATTTTACTTCATAAAGGTCCCGAACCGACTGGAGCTCCTCCTTAGCTTGCTGAAGCATTTCTTCTAGATGGTTTTTCTCCAGACAAAGTTCATTTGCTTCAGTGCGTGCTTTTGTAGCTAGCTTTTCATTTGCATCAAAAGTAGACGCCATTTGCACATAAAGCCCTCTAAATTCCTCCTGAAGCCTCTCTGCCGTATTGGCATTTTGCCATCGCGTCTTTCTCAATGTTTCTTCTGCTAGTATGGCTCTCTTCTCCTGCTCAACTTTGGCACATGTTAGATCTTCTAAATCAGCTTCAAAGCCTTGCGCCTGCTTTTCTAGATCTTCCTCTAAGTTTTTTACATGATTTTCAAGTTCACTTATGGTGACCAAATAGTCTGAAAATTCTTTTGATTGCTTCTTGAGGTCATTTTCCAAGCTCTCGATCTGGTCCTCGAGATTATTTAGAGTGGCATAAGAAGTTGAACATTCATACTGCATCTTCAGTTGTTCCTGCACTTGACTTTGCTCCAGTTTATATGAGATATCATGGTTTTCCTGCTTTAGAATCTCGTAGTCTAGGGCAAGCTGCTCCATTTGCATCTCTAGATCATCTCTGTCTCTCCTATAGATCTCTATTTCACCATAGAGATCCATGATCTTTTGCTCCAGCACGTATGCATCCTTAGCATCACTGTGCTCCTTGACAATCTCTTCTAGTGCTTTTTGGTCTTCATCAACATCGGTATCACATTTGGAGTTGATTTCCCGTAAGTCATTTGCATTCTCGCTTACCGCTGATTTATTGGAAAGGCCTAATATCTCACTATTCTTCTCTTCCAACATTTCATCTAGGTCTTGCACGGCCAAAATCAGCTGAGAGTTTGATTCTTGAGTCTTTTGGAGTTGTAGACGAAGATTCACATTAAGATCCTTCTCATGGTTCAACTCTTGTCTGAGTTCTTCAAGAAGAGCCCAAGGATCCCCTCCATCAACTTGCAACTTGTTTCGAACTTTCACCTCATCTGCACGTTTTTGTAAGGCCTTGAGTTTTTCACACTCTTCCTTGACAGCATCTCTCTCCTCTTTTACGCTAGCAAGTTCTCTTGAAAGATCCTGCCCTCTTTTGCTCTCCTTAACAATATTCTTACGCAGAGTCTGTAATTCTAGTTCTGAAACTTCCGACTGTCTAGCTAAAACAGCAAGCTCAGATTTGAGCTTCTCAATCAAGATATCAGAGGTGTCTAGAGAAGTTTCTATAAGTAGAGTCTCACGCGGACTGCTTGATGAGTCATCCGTACTTACATCAGGAGCAGAGCCTCCCGACCATTCCGACTGTGATCCCTGATGTTCCTCGTAGATTACTATTGAGGAATCATGAGTTGGCTTCTGTGGTGCTGAGGCATGACCCAGTGATGATAGGAAGTTGGTACAGTCTTCATTGATATTGTTATTCTTCACGGCATGTTCTTGAGGTGTATCAAGTTCAGAGATGCTTTCGGAACTTGACATAGTAACATCAGATCCACTTGAAGCCCTGCGGTTTCCATTCAACTCAGCAATGTGGGAAATGACCTTATTAAAAGATCCATCCTAGTAAAAAAAATAAGCAGAAAGCACAGATAAGATGATGAACCCTTCTTCGCCAATGCAAACTTCTAAAAAAAATTGGTCTCTCTTAAATAATCCATGCTCCATTTCAAGCAAGGAAATAAAAACAACAAGACATAACAAAAGGATAAAAAAATTCATGTGGCTAGATTAAATCCTTACTTCAGAAGAATTGGTTTTAATGTTTTCATCCATATCGCTATTGCTTAATTGTGTCCTCAAGCTCTGATCCTGGTAATTATGTTTTAAATTTTCACCCTCTTCAATTCCTCTGCAATAACTCAGAAAACCACAAAGTCACAGTGAGAATAACTATACAGTACGCAAACATTGAATATACGAGGTAAAAAGGTCAATAAAGAAAATAATTGATAAAAAAATCACCTTTGATCGACAGAATCCTGAATCCTTTCAATTGAAACCTGTTTTCAAGTAAAAAAAACACAATCACACATGAAAAACCTATACAACAGTATAGCCATTATACACTGGACCACAATAACACACTTCAATAAGCAATGCACTCTCGTCAGCAATTAAATTGACACGTAGAGGTCTTAAGAGGGCTTTCTTTTTATCAACAAAATGTGTTCCTTGTTACAAGCTGTAGAAGGGTGGTTAGTCAAGGGTCCAAAGCAGGCTATGGCGTCACTCACTAGATTAAAACCAGAAAGGACCAAACTGATGAACTTGCTCTCCAAGATGTTGCCCCTAGTGAAGGTATGCTATTGCCTCCTAGCAGGGATGACACACATTCATTTTTCGTTAGATTATGATCCATGTGGCAGACGGGAAATATGCCTACTACACAAGTATAACAATAAGAAGAGAGCGCAGGAGAGAGATAAAGAAAAGTGAGAACTAACATGCAACACAGCCTCAAATTTGGCGGTTTTAAGTGGAAGAGAGACAGAGGAAAGCTTTGTGGCCACTGCATAATTTGCAAAATCAACGAAAACCTCACCAAGAAGACCAAATTTTGACAATCCCTACAAGATGCCAAGAAGCCATCAGTCAAATTTCAAACATACATGTCACTTGCTAACTATGCAAAGAACTGAAATTCATAGATTTCAAACATACAGTTGCTAAGATAAAGTGATATATTCTCTCATTAATCTTCCCCGTTTTGGGCTCCTGAGTGAACTTTATAGTTTCATACACCGGTTTCTCCCAGTAACAGCCTCCATCTCTAACTTTAACTTTATCCAATTTCGCCGTTGGCTTTCCAACATCCGCAGGAACCACATATATCATCAATGATTCCCCTCCAAACTGTGATACCTGCAACATATATCTTTGATACTTAATGCCAAGAATTTGTAGGAATATATCTAGTTTAGATCTATATATTAAAATTACTGAAAACAAGTAAAGGAAAAAAATATATCTCAGTCCCCCAAGCCTAAGCCTAGCAACTAATTATATCACAGTTGGCAGAATTGAGCTGATTTTCTGCACTTAATTATTGTTCCATCATTTGGGAGTGTGAAAATAAGATGAATATAGGACTATAAGATGAATATAGGACTGCAACATTTCAATAAAAACAAATAAATGGCTTCAACATGAATGCCCAAAAATTCAATCCTTCAATGCACCTTGCCCAAAAATTCAATCTTTCAATCCACCTTTTGACTATACTTATATTACACACATAGGATATTTCTTTGATTAATTGGAGGTTATAAATTATATAGTACCTGAGTTACATGAATTCTTTGATTAATTGGAGGTTATAAATTAGATAGTACCTGAGTTACATGAAACTGTAACCTGAAAACAGCTTTGATCTTGTTTTTGTCGCTCCTCCATCTCGCCGACTTAAACATTTTACTTTCCACGCTTCAATTCCACATCACCGATCCTCAGCTGGAGACCCCTTTATCTCATCGGAGCTCCGGCAACACTGCCGGAAAATCACCATTTCAGCTCACGGATCGCAAATACATTCATATCTCAAAAAACCCAGTTCGAATTTCAAACTTTAAAGCTCAAAGCGGCACTCAATTCACATTCAGAAACACTGATGGGACTTCACACTGAGTTAACACAATGGACAGTGCGAGTCCAACTCAGTAAAAGATCCGAGTCTTTCCTTGATGGCTTAGCATTGAACACTCGTGACTGGATTTAAGAACAAGTAGAGAGTGTAGAAATAAGCAGATCTTGAGAACTTGTTACGTTTCTCTCCCTGTTCTTGTGTGTATACACATAATGTAACAATCTCTCTGTTGGAAGAGATGGCTCATATTTTATTATTTCATATTTTCACAATTAAGAAAAAAAGTAGAGCAAATAATTAAAATATTGTAGGGGAAGCTTCGCTTCGGTAGGATTAATTAAGATACTGATATAACGTGACAATCGATAATTCATTTTTCAAAACATGCAACTACAACTGACTTGACATAAATGCCCCTATGATTTTTTAAGGTGATTATGTTTATTTATTTAAGAAAAATGATGTATTTCCATTATTTTTTGATTGTCTATCGTATACATAAGTATTAGTGATAACCTTTTTAAAAAAACGCATAATAAGTGAGGTTCTCTTATAATTTTATTAAATTTGATATATTGACATATTTCACAATTATAATCCAACACAAATTTATCATCATAAATAATACTCTTTAGTTAAATGGACAGTAGAATAACAATGTATATTAAATTAAAAGAATTAATATTTTTACAAGTAATACAAAAATATTCATTTTGGTGATATCTCAAAACAATACAGTACAATGTATTTATTAATTACTTCTTACTTAAAAAAAATAAAATCAACCTTGTAAACGTTTACTATTTAAATAGGTAAACATTGATTGTAAGACCCCAAATTTTATAAATAAAGATTTAATTTTTTTTATATATTATTTTAAAATAGTAAGATGTTGATTTGATAAATGTGGTAAGTTATGGGTGAAATGTGCAAATATTTCAAAATAAATAAGTGGTAATAAAATATTCATTGTGTCGGAAAATATTCGTTTGGTCGTGGAATATTCTTGTTGTAGGAGAATATTCGTACGACGGCGCAGTCATTTGTGGGCCCCATAACGGAATAACTGTCAGATGAAAAAAAGGATAAGAATGAGTTTTCTAAAAATAACCACTACAAGAAAAAAGTCTATCTGCGACCGCCTATCAGCGACCGCATGCAGTCGCAGATACTCATCAGCGACCGCATGCGGTCGCTAGAATGCACATCAGCGACCACTATTAGCGACCAAAGTATCTGCAACCGAGATTAGCGACCGATATTGTCATTTCGGTCGCTAAGATGAGTCAGCATGGTTCAGGGCCACAGGCTGACGTGTGCCACGTGTTAGCGACTGCAATCAGCGACCGCGTGTCCCCATATGATTCGCAGTCGCTAATAAGTATCAGCGACCGCATGCGGTCGCTGATGTAAAAAAACCTGGAACCCAGATTTTTCCTGTTTTGCAGAATTCCCAAAAAACTGTACCTGTTTTGTACAGGTACAGTTTATATACCTGTTTTGTACCTGCTTTATCCCAACACATAAACATGCACAACAATATAACATATCCATCGTCTTACCGACACATACACCAAACTAGTATATAAACTATATAAACCTTTAAAAACCGATATAAATTGAATAAATATAAACAAATCTAATCTTTAAGCAACATACAGACATCCAAAGAATGAATATAAAAGTAAAATATTCTCAAATAACTACAAAACAACACTAAATCAGTCGTCAAGCATCATTGTCCAAATTAGTTTCTCCTTGATCTTGATCACCCTGTAATTAACAAAATAATAAAATAAATTACATATAATATAGTATATATGTTGATATACTGGTGTTACGACAATATACAGTTATTTTTAAACACAACAATATATATATATATATATAAGTCACTACTTTGATTGTAATAAATAAGATTGATTACCTCGTCGCCATCCCCATACTGTGATGCTGCTGCTGTCGCCACTGCATCAGCTAACTCATCAGCACTCAGAGCCGCCAAATGCCCGCCCAGTATCTTTAGAAGATCGCGATCTCGACATATAGCTCTCACACAGTCAGCAGGAGTATGAATAGCTGGATGACTCGATGACTGTGAAGACTGGGTAGCAGAGCTGCCTGAGCCACTGAAGGATTGTCCTTGACCTTTGACGTAGTTCTTCTTCACAATAGACGCCCTCTCCCACAATTCTTAATCAATTGGCGGACGTGGGGTACCTTCAGGATAACGCTCATTCAATAAACGCTTATAAGTATCCTGTCATCATGTTAACAATTAAATAGTTAAAAATAAATTGGTAAAATTCTAAAGAATGACGTAAAATTTGATAAACAAGATCAAGTTGTTAAAACTTATTACCGCTATCTGAACAGCATCAGGCAGACCATCACGGATGGCCACGTACACATCCAGCCTATGGATAGGCTGACCTTGAGACTGAGACTCCTATACAAAATATATTACAATATTACTAAGTAAACATGTGATATTCTACAATTCATAATTGTAAACATATTAAAACTATTCATACGTACCCTGGCAGTGATATGCTGCAACTGTGAAATACTGCCGCCTCTGTAGGTTCCTTTAGCCTTTTCGCCATCAAGTACACCCGAGGATCTGTTAGTGGCGACAGTCTTGCGTCTTTTGACCCAGGTCTCATCTCTCCATTGGGCACACATCTCAGCCCATATGGACTGGGTGCACCACCAGGGGCTATGCTCGTGCATGTAATCCTCTCCCTGGCCTGGATGGTCGATCGATGCATTGTGAAGGGCTTTTTGTCGTTCTTTGTTCAAATTATCTTTGGTGCGGGTGGCGCACTTCTGCCAGAATAGTGTCTGCATCACTGAAGCCTGCGCGTCCTCCCATCTATACTTTTTCTGCAAATAAAACAACAATAATAATATTAAAACGGTACTTTTAACATATAATCCAACACTACTAAACAATTATTCTTAGAATATTATATTATTTGTCATAATTAAAAAAAATACCTGAAATTCAGCCCAAACTGCATCCTTGTGGGCGATAGGTGTGGTCGCCCACGTAATCACAGGTGTGGGCCAATTCTGTAAGCACAGCTGTGATATGCACTTGACGATCTTATTATCTGAAAAATCACTATAATATACAATAATTTACATCAAAGATAAGTAGATATATTAAAGCAATTTACATTAGTTATATATCTTGTATAAATGAAATCTAAAATGCTTATATATAAATGATGCGGGACGTACGTGCTATTCGGAGGAGGACGAATCTGAATAAGAATTCGATCATCCGGATTAGTAGGGGCCTTGGGCACATGATTAGGCCCCCTACCCAAGCCGCGTTTTTTCTGCGCTGCTTCAGAAGCCATCTATATATTACAAATTTCAAGATGTTAGTATGAGTTATATTTGATTACATGTATATATGAATATAAATTGACAATAATGACAGGAAATTGCATTTAAATAGTTAAGTACATAAACATGTCAGTGATATAAAGATGTTAGTATGAGTTATATTTGATTACATGTATATATATGAATATAAAATGACAATAATGACAGAAAATGCTAAACGTGTAATGCTAAACATACATTTCATTTGTTCAAGTGTCAATGTCTGATTCAGAATCATCTTGTATACGTATTGCAGATTCATAACCATCATCTGCTTCAGATTCAGTGTCAGATTCAGTTAGTAACTCTTCCTCCTCAATATCAATGTCATCTAACACAAGTATTGACTCAGGATCTAATTCATGTGGTTCATCTCCACCATCTAACTGGATTACTTCATTGTCGTCCTCCACATTTATTATAGTTTGAGCATGAAGCATCTGCTCTTGGTAAATCTCCCCATCAACTACTTCTACACGACTGCGCGCGGGAGTATGAATTACAACTTGCCAATCTGTAGGCGTTCTATCCCTTTTCCAAACAAGACTAGGAGTGTAGTATACTTGTACTGTTTGAGTTGATAAAACAAACGGTTCGTTGGAGTACGCAGACCTATGGAGGTCAATATCAACGATTCCATGTCTGTCAACACGTATCCCTTTTTCTGAATCAAACCAACGACACTTAAACAAGTTAATATGACCCCCGTACGTGCCCTTATACGACAACTCTACAATTTCCTCCAACTCCCCATAAAAAGGCACGATCAAGCTCATTGTAACAATCTCCTTGGACACACACTCCAGAGTTTGTTGTTCTTTTACCGCGCCCATATGCCTTTGTATGAAATTCACAACCATTTATTTTGTAACCATTGTGGCTGACTTGGTCTCTGTCTAGTCCCATAGCTAGGACTTGTACATTAGCCGGAATCGTTGATCCCTCAGTCAAAGCCTACAAAAACTCCATCTTATTAAATGAAGTCATCGTTAATATGGAGTGTATATATATATATATATATATATATATATATATATGTCGTGCTTAAGAAATTGAACTTACTTTGTCCTTTAGCCAAAGTGCAAATTTTTTATCACGATTGATTTGAATATCTTTATCAGTTATGCCGGGATGCTTCACTTTTAACTCGTCATCGTACAATCTATACAATGTTATAAACATTAATATATTAGAATGTATATTACATGTCATTGAAAGTTAAGGGATAAATTTTCAAGTTTACGTGTGTACCTCACATATTCGTCAATCTCCTCGCAATTGAGAAGAATATAAGTATGTGCAGTATGTAATTCTTGCTCAGAGAGGAATATGCGCTTCCCTTTTCCATAAGCGCGGCCCGATAGACCAAATACAGAAAGCCAACCATTTAGTTCAACATTTCCCCCATCATCATGTCTCGAGACTCGATTGGCCTTTGTCCGAAAAATAGTATGAGACAAACGTAAATATCTCATCGAAACTGTATGCCTCACATATCGACCCCTCGACATAAGCTCTATTCTTAACCTTCCTCTTAAGGTTTCCCATCACCCTCTCGAAAGGGTACATCCATCTATATTGAACTGGACCCCCAACACGAGCTTCATAGGGAAGATGGATTTGCAAATGCTCCATGGAGTCAAAAAAATCAGGCGGGAATATTTTTTCCAGTTTACACGTGATTTCTATGATGTTCTTCTCAAGTGCAGACATGTCCTTCTCATTTAATATTTTTGAACATAAGTCTTTGAAGAAACGAATAAGATCCGTCAAAGCATCCCATATTGGTTTATCAAGCAGATCCCGATATGCTATAGGCATGAGTCTCTCCATGAACACATGACAGTCATGACTCTTCATCCCATGCAATTTTTCACCCGTAACACACCTTGCAATGTTTAACGCATATCCATCTGGTAGTTTCAGAGACTTAACCCATGTGCACACATCTTCAACTTGCTTTTTGGACAATGTATACCTTGCATGCGGTTTGACAATCTTACCATTAGGAGATTCATAAAGTTCTAATTCAGGACGCTTACAAACATCTTTCATATCCAAACGTGCCTTATCATTATCTTTTGTCTTCCCCGTAACATTCATCACGGTGTTAAACACATTGTCGAACACATTCTTCTTAATATGCATCACATCTAGATTATGACGAATCAAATTTGTAGACCAATAAGGCAATTCCCAAAAGATGCTTCTCCGAACCCAGTTATGAGACTCGCCAAACCCATTGATTATGTTTGTGGCATCAATCTTACCAAATGGGATGACCGGCAATCTCATCACATGGTCACGCATCTCCGTCCCCGACAATCGTGGTGCAGGCATATCATTCTCTACTTTTCCTTTCCTGAAGTGTTCTCTATTTCTTCGAAACGGGTGGTCTATCGGCAAGAAACGACGATGACAGTCAAACCAGTAAGGCTTTCGACCTTTTGATAGATTGAAAGACTTTGTATGCTCTATACAATACGGACAAGCCAACTTGTCGTGTGTACTCCATCCAGCTAATATACCATAGGCAGGGAAATCACTTATAGTCCACATAACCGCTGCCCTAAGGTTAAAATTTATTTTCGTTGCAACATCCCAAGTCTGTACTCCATCCTCCCACAATACCTTCAACTCGTCTATAAGAGGTCTCAAGTAAACATCTAAGTTCTTTCCAAGACTCTTCGGACCAGGAACCACGAGTGAAAGAAACAAGTATGGTTGTTTCATACACATCCATGGAGGCAAGTTGTACGGAGTAACAATCACAGGCCAACATGAGTACGAAACAGCTGAGTGGCCGAACGGGTTGAATCCATCAGTGGACAAACCAAGCCTCACATTTCTATGTTCCAATGCAAACCCAGGATGTGCTAAGTTAAAATCCTTCCAAGCCTGCCCATCTGCGGGATGGTTAAGTTCTCCATCTTTAGTTGGAGATTTCGCATGCTAAGTCATATGTTCAGCTGTTCTTGAAGACATGTACAACCTTTTTAACCGATGCATAATTGGAAAATATCTTAAAATCTTAAAAGGTATACTTGTCTTTTTTGTAGTCACACCCTCTTTATTAGGCCTGAACCGATCATGACTGCAAAACGTGCACCTTGTCTTTTGTTCATTTTCCTTATAAAACATCATGCAATCGTTCGAACATGCATCGATCTTTTGGTATCCAAGACCCAACTTCTTCACCATTTTCTTACAGTAGTAGTAGTTATCGGGTAATTTTTTATCGCCAGGCAACATACTCTTAATGGCCTTCAATAGCGACTCAAAACACTCATGGCTCATGTTGTGATCAGCCTTGATGTTAAGTAATGTCGCCACTGCAGACAATGTAGTGTGCTTGGTGCAACCATGCCACAACGGCTCGCTACCCTCGTCTGACAACTTAAAGAACGCTTTGGCATCAGAATTCATAGGTTTCTCTCTGCCTTGTTCCCAATCAAAATCCAGCCCTGCAATATCATGAACCATGGCATTCATACGATGGATACTGCTGTCCGGAGTGTGTACTTGTGCATAGCCACTATCTCTTCTCTGTCCATGTGCCCACCAGCATTCTTCATAATTTCCCATGAACCCAGAAACAAGTAAATGATAGTTTACTATGTCTCTGTCCATATAATTTTGATTTTTACACTTTAAACAAGGGCATCTTATCTTGTTCTGACCATTCACACATTTCGGGTGACTATATGCATAATCCAGAAACACTTGACAACCAGTTCTAAATTCAGTTGTAGCACCTATCTGGGAACTTGACTTTCGTTTTCTCATCCAACTATGGTCTGAATAAAGGTCTATGATACCACGGTACCTATTGCAAACAAGAATTATTGTATCCCCTTGTTAGATATTTACAATTAGCCCAATGTCATTTATGATGCATATAAATACATATAGATGTATCTTTATGTAAGCATATGACTTGAGCATACTTGTAAACATATGAGTTGAGCATACTTGTAAGCATATGACTTGAGCATACTTGTAAGCATATGATTAACATTTAAGCATAATTGTAAACATATGACTTGAGCATATACACGTATATGATTAACATTTCAACATACATGTAAGCTGTTATTATTTGAGGTTGTTCAAACAACAACACAGCTCCAACCATACATGTTCAAACCATACTTCTCCCATCTTCATGCTTCAAAAGAAACTAGTTGATTGGCGACGCATTGAATTCTCTTATCTGAATACTTTCGTCATTTTCTTATTCTTTTTTGAAGCAAGTTTGTAGTAGGTTATATTAAGATTGTGTTTTGTACTTGAAAGTATTAGGCACTATTTTCTAGCTATTCTGTTATGCAAAATGTCCCATGAACTAATTGTTAGTATATTTTGGACAAACTTTGTGGTTGATGGATTCTGAACCAGCAGTTAATGAATCCAGTCTAATAGATGGGGTTCAAACACAACACCATATGATAATTGACAAAGTGCGAAACTTGCTTGTGTGATAACTATTCCCTGTTTTATTTGAAATTTTTAGAATTTGGATTAAGTGGGGTTCAAACACAACACCATATTATATTAGTTTAATATAATATTTTACTATATTATATTATAATAATATATTTTATATTATTTAAGTTTAATATTCTATTTATATGATATTATAATTTAATTTAATTATATATTTAATCATATTTAATATATATTATATGTCAAATATTAAATGTTACTAAATTTAGTATGAGAGAAACTAAGTAATGCATGTGTCAAATATTATATCATGTTATTTTAATTTAATTTTTATTTATTTATTAGTTGAAAACTAAGTAAATGGTAACTTAGTAATGTTACAAAGAATATATATATATAGTATACATTACCCAAATTAAACTTAATTATCCAAATTAAACCTAATTATCCAAATTAAATCTAATTATTCAAATTAAACCTAATTAAGGGTTCTTAAACATAGAGTATACATACACCAAATTAATCAAATTTATGTATATATATATATATATATATATATACATATTCATAGCAGCAAATCAATATAATAACATGTATATATGTATATATATATATATATATATATTCATAGCAACATATCAATGCATATATGTATACATTACCCAAATTAATTATTCATTGTATAACAAAATCATTCATAGTATAACTAATATATACTTAAGTGTCGGCGGCGATAGCAGCGGGCGGTGGCGGTGAGGCGGTAGCAATGGGTGGCAGAAACCCTTCTTCCTCCTCTCCCTATTCTTCTCCCCCTTCTCCCTCTTCTCGCCTTCTCTGTCTTCCTATTTTTCTTTCTGTTTCGCGTCTGTTGTCCAGGCCTGTTGCTGAGAACAATTAAAAGAATCAGCGACCGCATACGGTCGCTAGTTTTTAATGACGTGGATATACCAGCGACCGCATGTCGTCGCTGTAACTCCATGGTCGCTGAAGAAAAGTCCGCAAGCAATTCACGCTAATTTTTAAGCTGCAAAAACACACCTGCGATCGAATAGCGACCACATGTGGTCGCAGATATAAACTAGCGACCAGATTTTAGGATGGTCGCCAAAGGCGGTCGCTGATTCCACTACTAGCGATCGAATTTTGCAGTCGCTGATAGCCTCTTTTCTTGTAGTGAACGACGTAGTTGTTACCGTTAGAACTGTTGAAATATCCGGTGGTTAAAATACAGTAATATGCGGTGTTGCACAGTAGCACACGGTATTGCACAGTAATTCTAATTATTGATTCTTACGTAAGAAGGCACTTACTCAATTATTGTTACAGTAATTACTGTTCAATATTTTATATTATTAATTCAATAATTGTTACGTTGATATTTTATATGATTGATTCAATAATTGCTATAATTGATATTTTGTATTATTGATTCAATAATTGTCACTGCACAATATTTTACATTATCAAATCAATATTTAATATTATTTGAATAATATTATTAGATAGCATTATTGACAATGTCTAAGGAAGTTCTGTCGAGGAAAGGGGTTAGGTTAATCTAATTGCGCGCCAGTAAGGAGAAATCCTTATCGGAAAGCCCCCTCTTTCCTAGGAACGACCTGGTTGTCAATATTGTAGTTCTGTAATATTATTTGTGAATAATTAATTATTAATTTATATGATAAGAAAATATTTATTTTATGTGGAGGAATTAATATTGATGTTTTATCAGGATTTTGGTGTGGAAATCATCCGTATGTGAATTTCGATAATTTTTGTTTAGAATTTAGAAAAACTTTCTTCTACAAAGTTGTAGATAATTAAATATTTTATGAAAAAAACATAGAATTCGTATTTTTCTGATAAAAGGGCTATTTATTATGAATTATTGAAGTTGCGGAAATAATATTTTTTTATTAAAAATATGGGTAAGCCCCACTTTTATTTTTTGGTAGAAAAAAATCTGAATTCTAAGCTGGTGTGCGTTGAAATTTCAGAGGGTTGAAGCCACCGGTAGCAGATAAGTTAGCTTTGGTGTTTTGGCATTTTTTTATAAATAGGGTGCTTAGGTTTGAATTAAAAATCACACCAGAATCAGAAATTTTCTCTCTCTATAATATAGAGCGTATTTTTGTGAGTATTTAGATACATTGAGTGTTACTATTCAGTGCAAGTTTTCTTCAGTATTATATCCAATATTTCAGCCAGAAGTACTATTCTTTTGACGTAAAGGATGTTATTTTATTTCGTAAACGATGTTATTCTTATCAATATCATTATACCAAAATATTGGCATGAATTTTATTATGAAATTCTTACTTTTTCCGTCGGGGTTACTATTTACGTATACGGCACTATTCACGTATACGGCACTATTCACAAATACAGTACTATTCACGAAAAAATTATATTTTCTTTTCTTGTCCTTTATTTCACTGAATTCGTTCTTTAAGAGTATTTTTTATCATCTTCTGTCTTAAATGATGATACTTGATGAATACCTTTGGCCTGTAGTGCAAAGATGAATGATTATCTGATGAATATCTTTGGTCCGTAGTGCAAAGATGAACAGATATTGAAATGAACCTGACCAGTGGTGATACAAATGAATATCTTTGGCCGTAGTGCAAAGATGAATATTTGATTTGAGATATATTGATTGATGTTACAGGGATAAAATATTAATTATGGACTTCTAAATCATAGAAAATAGTAGACATTATCTCCTACTTAACTCTTCTGATGCATTGTTATTTCCGCTGCAGTTGTTGATCTAAAATTTGTTGTCCATAATATTTTATCTGATTTGTTGAATACTAACGATAATTCATTTTTCATTATCTTAGTCATAATATTCTTTACTGGGCTAGTTGAGCTCACCCTTTTATTCTATTGTCCTTTTCAAAAAATGAGAATGTCGCAGGGATTGTCGGGGGACAGAGTGATAGTCCGAGTTAGAGCAGTAGTAGTCCTCACTATAAAGTAGTATGATAATAATTATAATGATGACTTAGTTTGAGTATTACTCCTCCGTCCCAAAATAACTGCTCAGTTTTGACTTTTTTAGTCAAATTAACTATTTTTAAAATTAATAATTAAGCATGTATAAATATATTTTTAACATTATAAAAATTGATATTAGTAGTAAATTGTATATACTTTTTTTGTTATAACCTCTGCACCTATATTCTGACAAAAATGGTACAAAAAATAGTTTTAAAAAATAGTCAATTTGACTTTCAAAAGTCAAAACTAAGCAGTTATTTTGGGATGGAGGAAGTAATATTTTTTACATATTGGTATTGACACTCACAGCTTGTATGGTCGTCCTGATCACGACCTTTTAATATAAAAATTTATATTTAAATTCTGTATTATGTATTTAACGACTCAAAATAAATTAAATTAATGGACTTATTCTGGAGACGTCTCATTGATTCTTAAGATAGTCTTGTCATATGGTTAGATGGTATAATGGTCACGAGGATCATTCATCGTATTATATTATTATATGTCATGTACTACATTAGGATCGTTCAGTCATAATTCTTCAATTTCGTAAACTAGTGCGCGTGATTATAATAAATTCATATAAAATTGAAATGGAAATTCAAATACAGCCATTGAGCCGACTAAATGGTTATATTTAAATTTATGTTTTTGACTTTATATACTCCCCTTCTCTTTAAAAGCATATTATCGAGTATAATAATTTTTGTTGGCAAACGTTACCATTCTATTCATTTATTAATTGTAGATGGTAAAACTAAGAATTTCAAGGATAAAAGGATATGCACGGAATAGAAGACAAATTAGGGGTATTACAGTCATATAAGAACTTAACATCATTTATGGCGACGGATGACTTGGAAAATCATGTAGCTTGAGCTGGTGAGCAAAGAAACAAACGATCAGCTTTGATTACATTTAGTTACGACTTACGAGTTACACAACAAGCTTTTTACGTAATTTACGTAGTAGCAAGCCGTATTTCGTTCGATAAATATAATACTCACTCTCTTTTATAATATATTACGTTTTAAATTATTTTAATTTTTTTAAATTATTTGGCTTTTTATATAATTTAAAAAAATTAGTTATAATTTTTTTAAAAATATTACAGATGAGAGAGGAAAAGTATTAGATAAGTATAGTACAAAGTATTATAGACAATTAATAATTATATTTAATGATATATAATTATATTTAAAGGATAAAATTTTATTTAATAATTTTAAATATTCAATTTAATAAAAATGAGTGAATAATATTATTGAATATATTTATATAAAAAAAATATCAAAAAAATTTCATTAAGAAGTACCTCTTAATTATTAAGATTTTATTTTCTGTCTTACCGATTAAGAGGCATTCAGAGGTAACAAAAAAAAAATAGCATCATGTCTCTCAGCGAAAAAGAGGCAATCCATTAAGAGACAATCAAATGTAAACAAACAGCACCTTATACTAATAACCCCTCCGGCTACGTTCTTAAAAGAATGACTAAAATTATAATTTTTATTTTAAAAAATAACTAAAATATACATAAAATAAAAAATAAGTATGTCATTTAGTGGAGTTTATTAATATATATAAAAAAGTACTCATCACTTTATATAATTACACGTGAAGGGTTATTAAAGATAAATTTTTTAAAACATTTATTTTCTTTTTTCTACTTTATATATTTTTAAATTTGTGTGGAAAAATGTACTTGCATCATTTTTTTTAGGACGGGAAAGTGTCAACATTTAAGTGGTGGGACACAAGGGGACAGAAAATTTGGAGACAGAGGATTTGTTCTCGGGCACTAGAGCAGATCCTTTGTCTCCAAATCCCCTGTCTCCCTTTGTGTCCCACCACTTAAATGTTGACACATATCCTCTTACTTAACACCAATTAACTCTAAAATTAAAAAAAAAAGACAAGTGTCAACATTTAAGTGGTGGGACACAAGAGGACAGGAATTTGGAGACAGATGATCTGCTCTCTTAGGGCACATGCTAAACACACCGTTCAAGAGAATATTCTCTTGAATTGTGTGCATATTCTCTTGAACTTGGTGCAAATACAGAAATTAAGAGAATATGCACACAGTTTAAGAGAATATTCTCTTGAACTGTGTGCTTAGCATGTGCCCTAAAAATACATATATCCATAAATAAATTATAAAAAAGTTGTGTATAATTGTGCCTAAAACAAAACAGTACGTACTACAGATATTAAAAAGTTAAATGGGGCATGCATTTTTAGAGCGAGGCCAGGAGCATAACTTATCACTTCATTAGAAATAAATGTCAATTACATGATTTAGCAAAAAGAGAGTCAATTACACGCAATGCATCTATCACTTTGTACATCAACCTAACTATAGTATTAATTCAAATATATATATATATATATATATATATATATATATATATCATGTATATATTCAAGTTAAATGCATGAAGATATAAATAAGGAGATTAGCCTTACTTGTAAAACAAGATGATATTCAAAAGGTAGAAAAACATGAAGCTTATCCGAGAGATCGAATATGTGGTTGATTTAATAGCATGTATATATCATACAAATTATAAATTTTAATATATCATCGTTTGATTTTAAAAATTAAATTAAATTTTTAATTTTAAAACGAATGATATTTGCTAAAAAAGAGAAGGAAAAAAAAAGATTCCTTTGCGTCTGTGTATACTAAGAGGCTGTTTGTTTAGGATTGAATACATCTGAATGACTGAATGGCTGAATCGGTCAGCCATTAAGTGCGTTTATTTTGAAAAAAAAATCGTCTGAATGACTGAATCGGTCAGATGATTGAGCTGAATGGCTAAGTCAAATTTTTTGACTGAATAAGCAGCTGAATAAAGTAAAAAAAATTAAAAAAAATAATAACTATTATATTAAAAAATATTAAATAAATTTTCAACAACTTTGAATTTTTCAAAGGGGTCAAATAATAAAATTATGTTATTCAGATGTTTCAGACATATTAATTATCAAATAATTTTTTTTATTCAGATTCAGATTCAACTCATTCAGATTCAAATTTAAGTTTAATTCATTAAATTTTTTTCAAACACCCCTTAATACTACCACAATAGGAGTATATAGCATTCCAACTGCCCCTAACAAAACTAAGGTGGTGTTTGATAAAACTGAGTGTTAAGACCTGAACAGTTTAGACGTCTGAATAATATAGAGTATCTGAATAGAATTGCATCTGAATGAAAAAATATTGTTTGATAATTACTTTTTTTAAAATGTCTGAATAAAAGTATTTTACCATTATAACCTTTTAAACAAAACTATATAATAAAAAAAACACTGCTCCTTTATCTACCCCTCCCCTCCCCTCCCCTTCCACCTCCCCCTCCCCTGCCCCTGCTCCCCCTCCCCTCCCCCATTCGCCGCCGCCCCCCTCCCTTCCCCCCCATCCCCGCCGTCCCTCATCCCCCTCCTCTGCCCTGTCCCCCGTCCCAGTCCCCGTCCCCAGTCCCCGTCCCCTGCTCCTTCTTCTTCATCTACCCCCGCCCCCTCCCCCTCCCCTCCCCTCCCCTCCCCTCCCCTCCCCCGCCCCCGTCAGCCCTCCTCTGTATCAGTAATTTCACTTTTGGGTGAATCAACTCTACCGGAATCTTCATCCACCACTTCACAACCGTCATTTTCGGCACCTTCCATTTCTTCTTTTTCATAAACCTCTCGTCTCTTCTCTTTCACTTTCATTTCTTCAATCACCGGTTGTTCTTCTTTGACTTTCAACTTTTTCGCCGCCACTGCTCGAAGCTCCAGCGACACGTCGGCGATGGAGTAGAACTTCTGCATTTGGAGTATTGGGTTTGGGATTGTTCAGCAACGAAGGAGGAAATTGAGGTTATTTTTGTCCCAATTTTTTTTTTCGCTCAGACTTTGCTCTGAATGCTATAGATTGATTTTCATGTCTAATCCTTTAAGAGGCATTAAGAGATATTTTTTTTTTTGTCAAACAACATTTACCTCTGATCAAATCAGAGACAAAACTATTCAGAGGTATTAAATGACAATCAAACAACACCTAACTGCCCTCTAAAAAGAAAAAGTAGGGCCACCCTTAAAACCAAATTTAGCTGGAGCCTGGTGGGTAATCTTATAAATATATATATAGTTACTCTTTTCCTCTCTCTCTCTCTCTCTCTCTCTCTATATATATATATATATATATGGTGTATGTATGTTAGTATGATATTTAGTGGAATAGTGGAATCAACAAAAAGGCACATGGTTGGACCACCAACAGTCCATTTGTATAGGATTTGCACAATTAAAGCCACAGACAAGTTCATGTTTTCGAGTGGATGAGTTGTAGGGGTGCGGATGCTGGGATTTAGTGTGATATATTTCGAATAAAAATCCAACATAAAATCGTTTTAATGCAGTTGTCTAAATTAAAAACTTCGCTTAGATCGAAACGGTGCAATTTCTAAAAATAAGGTATAATTTTAAATTATGCGATTTCGACTTGAAAAAAAATAAATAACACTTGGTTTTTAAATTTCAAGCATTGCTCTTGTAAATAATACATTACAAAAAGTTAAATTCTAGAAAATCGATCACAAATTAATTTAAAACTTCCAATTTCTCAAATTGAAAAGTTAGAGTTTAGTACAACACAAATTCTTTAATTAATTAAATGCATATATTACTACAATATAACCATTGTTTCAAACTTAAAAGTCTTAACCCATGAAAAATTACATATTCAAAATTTAATTTAATTACAACCATTCTTAAATAGAACTAAAGAACTCTAAACATGCATAAGAACGTGATAATGTTAAAAAATTTATAACTCTAAATTGGTGCGATTTCTTAAGAGAACCACAACAGTAAGGAGTGCGGTTTCTACTAAAAAAATCACAACATGTCACCGGAACTATTGTTATGATTTTTGCGATTTGCGTGCAGTTTTGGTTGCGAAATCAGTTCCTAATGAATTGTACTACTCATTTGTAAGATATATATATGGTTTGCATGCCCATGTGCCAAGGAATATGAGCAAGAGGGCCTAATTAGCTCTTCATTTAGACCTCAGTGGGCAACACATCTTCTAAAATCAGATACAAATTTATATTTTAAAATCTAAATGATGTTTTTAATTTATTATTATTTTTTCATTATCATTTATAAAATTACATCACCACTCTACAGCTCTTAGCAAGTATTAGGGATATATATGAGAATATAAATTTTATTTTTAAAAAATTATAGTATTATATATGTATTTATAATTTGAATGGGAGGGAGTATTATTGTTTCCAGCATAATTTCCACTTGTATATTCCGTAGAATCTAAGACATGTATTGTGTCTATTAAAGTGTTTGACTCTCGCTGGTGGGTATATATATATATATATATATATATATATATATATTTGATTTATGTATATTTGCACATACCAAAGCAATGTTTATCTTTTATTTATGTATATTTGTGTTTATATAAATATAACAAAGCAATGTTTATCTTTTGTGTTCACTAATATATTCTATGTAAAGAGGTGCATATCATAAAATCCCATTGATTTTACTTCATAAAAAATTGATGAATGAATTAGCTAGGTAGGTAGCTAATAATTAATGGAATCATCCCTTTAGGATTGTGGTGATTGTACGTACGAATAAGTTAGTAGCTAGTAATGCAAACATATATTCAATGAGCAAGGCTACTATCACATAAAAATTATCATATAACTTTTATATACATACATATATATATTACGGGTCCCGCATAAATAATATATATGTGTATATATGTGAGAGTTATGTGAATGAATTTATGTGATAATAGCATTATTTATATTCAATTAGTTTGGAGACAAGAGACTCCATTTAAAGATAAAAAGTGTAATTATTAATTATAAGAAACACGTACAATTAATTAGTGTGTGTATGATCATCACGATTTATATATGCTCCATAGCTAGCTAAATCTTCCCAGCTTAATTTACTGTGAGATCAACATCAGCATCATCATTATCACTTTCTTTTTCCCATTGATCAATTAAAAGATTCATAAACATTTAATTAATGGCTTGAGACATATATATATATATATATATATATATATATATAGGGGTTCAATCCATGGCAACCGGTTGCCATAGAACTGTTCCCAGCAACCCACTTTTCAGCCGTAGATCAAAATAATTAAGCGCTGAGATTGAAATAAAAAAAATCCAGCCGCTACTAGTATAAGCGGCTGTTACATCACACTTTATTAACATAGTTATTTACCAAAAAGCCCTCAAATTTGTATATTGCCGCTACTACAAGTAGCGGCTTACTCTCTCTATCTCTCCTCTTCCACTCTCTCTCTCCTCTGCCACACTCTCTCTCCTCTTTAATATACACTCCTCCCACCCTCTCTCTCTCTCTCTCTCTCATCTTTAACATACAATACATTTTATTATTTACATACATACATAACATAACCCATAATATATATTCATCATTCTCTCCTCTTTAATATAAATAAATTAGAATATTTTAAAATTAAATTTTTTTAAAATTTTAATATAAATAAATTGATAGACTATTAATATTGTTATAACTTTGATTTAAATAAATAGATAGATTATTAATATTATTTCCATGTAATATTGTTATACAATAAAAGACTATTATTTTTTAATGTATGTAGTACGAAATTATAACAATATTATTTTTAATGTATGTAGTACGAAATAATAAAAATAATAATCTTTTTTAATATTATTAAAATTTTAAAAAATAATAGTCTTTTTTTAATGTATAACAATATTAAAATAATAGTCTTTTTAATGTATAACAATATTATTTTAATATTGTTATACATTAAAATAATATTGTTATACATTAAAATAATATTGTTAAAATAATAGTCTTTTTTTAATGTATAACAATATTAAAATAATAGTCTTTTTAATGTATAAAATAATATTGTTATACATTAAAATAATATTGTTATACGTTAAAAAGACTATTATTTTAATATTGTTATATATTAAAAAAAGACTATTATTTTAACAATATTATTTTAATATATAACAATATTGTTTTAATGTATAACAATATTATATATTATTTTAATGTATAACAATATAACAATATTATTTTAATATTATTTTAATGTATAACAATATTATTTTAATATAAAACAATATTAAAATAATATTATTATACATTAAAATAATATTGTTATACGTTAAAAAGACTATTATTGTAATATTGTTATACATTAAAAAAAGACTATTATTTTAACAATATTATTTTAATATATAACAATATTATTTTAATGTATAACAATATTATATATTATTTTAATGTATAAAAATATAACAATATTATTTTAATGTATACCAATATTATTTTAATATAAAACAATATTAAAATAATATTGGTATACATTAAAATAATCTTATTTTATATTAAAATAATATTATTATACGTTAAAAAGACTATTATTTTAATATTGTTATACATTAAAAAAAGACTATTATTTTAACAATATTATTTTAATATATAGCAATATTATTTTAATGTATAACAATATTATTTTAATGTATAACAATATTATATATTAAAATAATATTATTATACATTAAAAATACTATTATTTTAATATTGTTATACATTAAAAAATACTATTATTATTTTTATTATTTTGTACTACATACATTAAAAATAATATTGTTATAATTTCGTACTACATACCTTAAAAAATAATAGTCTTTTTATTGTATAACAATATTACATGAAAATAATATTAATAATCTATCTATTTATTTAGATCAAAATTATAACAATATTAATAGTCTATCAATTTATTTATATTAAAATTTTAAAAAAATTTAATTTTAAAATATTCTAATTTATTTATATTAAAGAGGAGAGAATGATGAATATATATTATGGGTTATGTTATGTATGTATGTAAATAATAAAATGTATTGTATGTTAAAGATGAGAGAAAGAGAGAGAGAGAGAGAGAGTGGGAGGAGTGTATATTAAAGAGGAGAGAGAGTGTGGCAGAGGAGAGAGAGTGGCAGTGGCAGAGGAGAGAGAGAGTGGAAGAGGAGAGATAGAGAGAGTAAGCCGCTACTTGTAGTAGCGGCAATGTACAAATTTGAGGGCTTTTTGGTAAATAACTATATTAATAAAGTGTGATGTAACAGCCGCTTATACTAGTAGCGGCTGGGTTTTTTTTCTTTCAATCTCAGCGCTTAATTATTTTGATCTACGGCTGAAAAGTGGGTTGCTGAGAACAATTTCATGACAACCGGTTGCCATGGATTGAACCCCATATATATATATATATATATATATATATATATAATTGAGTTCTTATGTGACAATTTCACTTAATTAGTAGTTGAATCATGGACGAAATCAGGATTTTTTTTTTTTTTTTTTGGGGGGGGGGGGGGGCCAAAAAAAAAAATTAACATAATATAATTAGAAAAATGGTACTCGGTAAGAATGCATTAATATGGATCGTAATTGATGTAAGTTCGTCGAACTTCATCACACCACGACATTTTCATATTTCGATACGTTTTTCAGGATAATGCTCCAAATAATTAATATTTTATTATTTACCTTCAATTTTTGGTGATTTTAGAGAACGTTGTTCTTGTTCAGAGGTAGGTAGAGATGTTTGAACATTAGGTTCAGGGGTAAGTAAAGATGTGTCAACATGATTTGATTGCTTTCTCTTGAAAAATGAATCAATATTATGTGATTTTAATTCCCATATGATTCTAAAATAAAAAATAAAAAATTCAATTAACTACACTACAAGAACGAGTTCAATAATTGGACCTTTTATTAAAAAATTTAATAATAAAATTTTCATAACTTTGCAATCAAATAAGTAAGATTTTAGTTGGTTACCAGAAAATAAATTGAATATGCAATTGGAATTAACATATACAATATTATGAGCACTCATTAAACTTTTAAAAATTAAAATATCAAGTTTCATAAAATAAACAAAGAATAAAAAAATTTAAATAAGATTTAAGTTGGTTACATGGATATAAATGTATCATTCAATTGAAATAACACATACAATATTATGCTCCAATTATACAAACTTACAATTATAATAAATTTAATAATGATATGGTACGTACTGATGCATGGAGTTTCATCTACATGATATATATATATATATATATATATATATATATAACAAATTAATTAAGAGAATTTTATAATTAAAAGGGTGATTAAGGATAAAAATCAAATGAGAAAAGATATATATATATATATATATATATATATATATAGCTAAGAATTAAGAATTAGTGGATAGATATTAATTATCCTGGCCGCACAAGGAATTCTATTGAAGAGAAAGAGACGATGATGGATGAGGTGGCTTATATATAGGTGGGGCCTAGCTAGGTTAATTATGTCATTATATTGTGTGCACTCGTAAGAGACAAGTGAAGGTGCATGCTCATGGTCGATCGACCCCACACACATACTCATTCATACACACACACACACTGACACACACACTATCTTCCAGTACTGTGTGTGAGTACTGAGTAGGGAGACAGAGGAGCGCATGCAGAGACACTCACTACTAATTAAGAAGGTTGAATTGAAACCAAGGAACATCACGTTACTTGTTTAATTTCCCTGCTAGCTGTCCCCATGAAAGCTAGCTGTATTATCTCCGTTTCTAAATACACATGTCTAAATTAATTATAATTAATGTACGTTTTCACAAATAAGTGATCAAGATAATATAAAATTTAATTACTTAGTTACAGCCCCATAAATTGTTACTTTACTAATTTTACAAGTGATTTATATTTATGTAGTTAAAGTTGATTATGGTATTTTTAATAACAAACCCATCCCATCATATATATTTTGCATGTTTACTATAAATTTATTTAACAGGCGCGCACCTTTATAGTGTTTGCTATGTAGAGAAATAACAAGCACCATTAATATAATGTATGTGTTGGAGATTTAATTTCTTTTAAATATCTGTTAAATTTTATAATCACCCGTACTAAAAGTATTGTCAACTAAACACTATATCTATTTGGGAACTAACTAATATTTTCATATAAAATAAATTTTGATATTTTTACACAAACTCTTTTACATGCATAAATAGTGAGTCAATCTCACTTTCGCACGAGAAAAATTCATGTGAAAATATCATTTTTACATACAGAAATATCAATTTCCAGTTGGTTCTAAATATCAATATACATGTGTTAGTCAGTATATATATATATATACTCTCTCTCCAGAGAGAGAGAGAGAGAGAGAGAGAGAGAGAGAGAGAGAGAGAGAGAGAGAGAGAGAGAGAGAGAGAGAGAGAGAGAGAGAGAGAGAGAGAGAGAGAGAGAGAGACTGTACTACATATAAACATGTGTACCCATTGTTTATATATATACATATACACATTGGATGCAACGACAGGTAAAGAAAGAGACAAGAAAAAGAAGATCACGTGCTGTCACTCCCCAAAGGCCAAAGCAAACTGCAAAGCTCACTCCCTTCCTCCCTCCCTAAAACTTGGCACAAACTCTTTAATTGCTCCAAGTAAAGAATCAAATTAGTGCCATACCTTTAAGGGCAACATCAAATCAATGATGACTACTACTCCATTTAATGGATTGGACTTTGGAGGCCCAATTAACATTGACTGCTCCTGCTTGTCAAAACTTAATGTACACAAAAATTTTGTCTTATTGACTGGGCCTGAATAGTTTGAAGCTTTCATGCGCCCTCTAAGACAAAGCTAAAACACAACGGTTAAATTCAAGAGTCATTTACAGAACTATACAACTTTTACAAAGTAATTATAAAAAAAGTGCATTCATAAAATAATTACAAAAAAAGTGCAAAAATTCAAACCATTCAATTTCAAATTAAATATGGAAATCTAAAATCAAGGATAACTAATAATTCAAATTCAAATATTTTAGATCTAACAATAATTTCAAATTCATAATTCAAAATTTAAATCAAAATGAGAAAATTAAAAACAAAAAATTATGAAAGAGTTACTGTTCATCATTCTCCTCCCGCCGCCGCTAAATCGCCGCCACCACCGCTATATCGCCGGAGTTGCTATTCTGAAATTTTTTTTGACGATTTGGTTACCCATAAAAATTAAAATGGTTACCTTTATACGAAGTTTGGCTACCAACTGCATCACATTCAAAATAAATTTGGTAATCAAATAAAACTGAATTGGTTACCTTATCCGAAGGTTTGGTAACCAACTACATGAAGTTTGGTTACCAACTGCATCACATTCAAAATAAATTGGTAACCTAATAAAACTGAATTGGTTACCTTCATACCAAGGTAACCAATCCTTCATACAAAGGTAACCAAACCTTTATAACAAGGTAACCAAATCTTCATAACAAGGAAACCTTCATGTTAAGGTTCGGTTACCTTGGTATGATGGTTTGGTTACCTTGGTATGACTGTTTGGTAACCTAGTGCATTAATTTTGGTTACCAACTACATCACATTCAAAATAAATTGGTAACCTAATAAAACTGAATTGATTACCTTCATACCAAGGTAACCAACCCTTCATACCAAGGTAACCATACCTTCATAACAAGGTAACCAAATCTTCATAACAAGGAAACTTTCATATTAAGGTTCAGTTACCTTGGTATGAATGTTTGGTTACCTTGGTATGCCTGTTTGGTTACCAACGTATGAAGGTTTGGTTACCAGTGGAGTTGGAGAATGGACCGGTGGTGGAAGGAAAGCAACGGGTGGTGGAGGGGCCTCCACCGCGGCCAATGGCGGGGCCTCCACCGACGACCACCTTGGATCGATTTGGGGGAAGAGGAGGAAGGGGGAGGAAGTGAAGGGGGTGGGGCGGGGCTGGGCGGGGCGGGGGCGGGAGGAGGGGGATGGTAGTGGGAGGCGGAGGGAGGGGGTGGGGAAGGGAGGCGAAGGGAAGGGAGGGGAGGGGAGGGGAGGGGAGGGGAGGGAGGGAGGGAAGGGGAGGGGAGGGGAGGGGAGGGGAGGAGGTGGGATGGGGCGGGAGGAGGATAAAGGGCTGGCAGTAGGAGGCGGAGGGAGGGGTGGGGCGTTGGCGGGGGGAGGAGAAGGGAGACGGAGGAAGGGGAGTGGAGGGGGTGGGGCTGGGGCTGGGGCGGGGGCGGGAGGAGGAGCGGCGGAACAGTGAGGAGGGGGAGGGCGGTGGTGGAAGAGTAGGAAGAAGGTGGGTTGGAAGAGGAGAAAGAAGACTGAGTGAGAGAGAATTATAGGAGATAATCATGGGAGAGAATCGTGGGAGAGAATCGTGGGCATAATTAAAGGGATAAGAATGCACTCTTTTTGTAATTAAATATTGCATATGCACTAATTTTATAAATATTTTATTTATGTATTTTTTTTGTAATATTTTATTAAAATGTACTATAATATGTAATTGTTCCTAAATTCAAACAGCCCATAGTGAGCCCAAGACAGGGCCTTCTTTAGAATCCAATTGGGCCCAAAGTACTTGACCTCGCTTTTTAAGGGAAAAAATTACTTTGTACTAGCAATATGTATAAATTATGTATATCCACTCACAATTATAAACTAATATACATAAAAATAGTGAGCAGGTCCTGTATCAAATAGTAGAGTCTAAAATAAATTTTAAGAGCTAATTAATTAATGCGGAGTACTTACAATTGTTTATTACTATTCTCTTTGTTCCTTTTTGATTGAAATTTTAGGATAAAACTAACTAGATTAAGAAATGTAATTAATATCTAGTGTACGTACGTAATATTTGATGTCCTTCACATGCAAATTTATTAAAAATATGTAATTGAACCAAATTGAGTTGTATTGGGGATAATATGAGAAACATTGAAATCTGCAAATAAAAATGAACAAATAATTTCTCTCTAAAAAGACAAATAAGCTACACTAATTAACCCAATCCAAACAAATACAAATTTGAACTAGGTAATTAAGCGGAGAGGCAGCTAAAAACTACGTGATCATTCTGATAAGCAGCGGCAGCAGCAGCGGCGGGAGGCGATGGCCGGGCTTTGTTCTCTTTGTCATGATGATGATCACTACTACTCGGCCTCCTCGGCCTGCTGCCGGATTCTGATCTGGCTCCACTTGCAGCTGCCCTTTTCTCGATTCTTCTTCTCATTACATATTCTTCCGAAATAAATACATCCATATATGATATGATATGATGATCAGTTTGATAAGAAATTATAAAGAGGTGACAATGTTGCTACAAGTCTTATGGTACGTAGAATAAATTAAAGCAAGTGATGAGTGCATATATATCTATCTATATATAGTAGTGATCGAGTACTGAATTTATAGGGGAAGATACATGTATATATATATATTCTATGGGCATGGGCGTGGGCGTGGGTGGGTACCATGTTTTTTTCCTTAAACAACCAACACGTTGCTGCTGGTTACCAACTAACCAAGGGCGCAATACTACTGCACTGCACCTATCGATTTCCGTTAAATTTCTCTGCTATCTCGCATGAATCATGAATCAACCTATATATAGGAACGCGTGTGTATATATAGAGGGTTAATGGAACTGCACAGACTTTACGATTATAAAGTAGTCACTCTACGATATGAGAATTCACTCTACGTTTCTACGGTAGTAGAGTGACTATTCTACTATCAATCGGTGATTAATCTACGATCGTAGGGTGACTTAACTTTTAATCGTAGACCTGTGTGCATTTAAAAAATTGCACAACTGTGCACTTCTATTTTTTCATATATATATATATATATATAGAGAGAGAGAGAGAGTACTATTTCACATATTTTTGATATTTTCACATGATTTTTTTTCATATAAAAGTAGGACCCACTGTATGCTCATGTGAGAGATGATTATATGAAAATATCAAAAATACATGTAGAAATATCAGTTCCCTATATATTATTGTATTGAGTTTGGTCCAAATCGATTTTAGTGTTCAAAAGCATCCGTCGAGTCATTTTGACTTAAAGTACAATCTACAATTAAATCTTAAATGCACAGAACTGATATTTCTACATATATTTTTGATATTTTCACATGATACTTTCTCACATGAGTGTACAGTGGATCCCACTTTCATATGAAAAGAAATCATGTGAAAATATCACAAACACATAAAAATAATTGTTTCCCTAAATGTAATGTCACGTGTGCGCTCTAGAACTAGCACTCCACAGAGAAGCCAGAGTAAAATTATACTATGTTCGTTCAGGAGTACCAGTCAATTTAAGTCATCTTAATTCACTATAATTTTACCAAAACGTCATAGCAATTTATTTATATTTTAAAAAGTAAATTGAACCTTGTGTACAAGGACCATATCTAGTTTAAATTTCCCTGTCGCTTCTTTGACTCTTGGTCTGTTTTTCAATCCATTGTATTCGTTATTTTCTTCTCTCTTTTTTTCACTAACTAGATGGTAAATCGCTAATACTCTGCTCCCACCCCCTAAACCATTTCTTCACCTAATGCAACCAGGATTGAAGATTCTATCATACTGTATATATGCTATTTTTTATATATATATATATATATATATATATTTTTTTTGCTCTTGTTACAATATTATTATTGTAAGTATAAAAATTAGGTCGGTTGATATATTTGATTAGTACATATTTACTGACACATCTAGCATTTAGACCAACTATTTTTTACAGCCGCCGAAAGTAAAAAAGGAGCAAACAAATAAGTAGAAAAGGGATGGATTGTCCTAATTCAGAGAAGAAAAATATAAAGAGCAACGGCGTAATGGGGCCCTTGGTTAGAGAGGACTAGTGCCTAAGCATGCCATCGATCGAGCAGGTCCACATCCTTCTGGCCCTTGGACCTGGATTTAGTTGGACCTTTCGGGCCTATATCCCAACAGTATGGATTTAGTTTTAGAGTCCTTTACAGAACTATACAACTTTTACAAAGTAATTACAAAAAAGTGCATTCATAAAATAATTACAAAAAAAGTGCAAAAATTCAAACCATTCAATTTCAAATTAAATATGGAAATCTAAAATCAAGGATAACTAATAATTCAAATTCAAATCTTTTAGATCTAACAATAATTTCAAATCCATAATTCAAAATTTAAATCAAAATGAGAAAATTAAAAACAAAAAATTATGAAAGAGTTACTGTTCATCATTCTCCTCCCCCGCCTCCCGCCGCGGCCGCTAAATCGCCGCCGTCGCCACCGCTATATCGCCGGAGTTGCTATTCTGATTTTTTTTTTTTGACGATTTGGTTACCCATAAAAATTAAAATGGTTACCTTTATATTAAGATTCGGTTACCTTGGTATGATGGTTTGGTTACCTTGGTATGACTGTTTGGTAACCTACTGCATGAATTTTGGTTACCAACTACATCACATTCAAAATAAATTGGTAACCTAATAAAACTGAATTGGTTACCTTCATACCAAGGTAACCAACCCTTCATACCAAGGTAACCATACCTTCATAACAAGGTAACCAAACCTTCATAACAAGGAAACTTTCATATTAAGGTTCAGTTACCTTGGTATGAAGGTTTGGTTACCTTGGTATGCCTGTTTGGTTACCAACGTATGAAGGTTTGGTTACCTTGGTATGCCTGTTTGGTTACCAACGTATGAAGGTTTGGTTACCAGTGGAGTTGGAGAATGGACCGGTGGTGGAAGGGAAGCAACGGGTGGTGGAGGGGCCTCCATCGCGGCCAGTGGCGGGGCCTCCACCGACGGCCACCTTGGATCGATTTGGGGGAAGAGGAGGAAGGGGGAGGAAGTGAAGGGGGTGGGGCGGGGCGGGGCGGGGCGGAGGAGGAGAAGGGGGCGGGAGGAGGGGGATGGTAGTGGGAGGCGGAGGGAGGGGGTGGGGAGTGGGCGGGAGAGGAGAAGGGAGGCGGAGGGAAGGGAGGGGAGGGGAGGGGAGGGGAGGAGGTGGGGTAGGGTGGGGCGGGAGGAGGATAAAGGGGTGGCGGTAGGAGGCGGAGGGAGGGGTGGGGCGTTGGCGGGGGGAGGAGAAGGGAGGCGGAGGAAGGGGAGTGGAGGGGGTAGGGGGTGTGGCGGGGGCGGGAGGAGGAGCGGCGGAACAGTGAGGAGGGGGAGGGTGGTGGTGGAAGAGTAGGAAGAAGGTGGGTTGGAAGAAGAGGAAGAAGACTGAGTGGGAGAGAATCATGGGAGAGAATCATGGAAGAGAATCGTGGGAGAGAATCATGGGCATAATTAAAGGGATAAGAATGCACTCTTTTTGTAATTAACTATTGCATATGCACTAATTTTGTAAATATTTTATTTATGTATTTTTTTGTAATATTTTATTAAAATGTACTATAATATGTAATTGTTCCTTAGTTTTATCCGTGCTGCTGCATCCACTTGGTATGGATTGCGGCCAAGAAATTGGTTCGTATTTGCAAATTGTAATCATAGTTAACTATCAAATGAGCTATTTTGGAAAGAAACTTTTTAACAATTGTTTCAATTAAAGTATTGTTGAACATAATGTCTAATTAAGGTGCTTAATTTGATTGTGTTAAGACTTTAAGGTGGTATGCCTTTGGAAGAGAAGCTTTTAATTTTAATGTTGAAGACTCCCTGCGACACTTGACTTAATTTAGGGGATACACATTTAGTTCAAATGAAAGCAATTGGACTATAGCCTATCAAGATGAAGCAAACCCCGGCCCCAAAACCAAGATCCATATCTGCCGGCCAAAATATTGGAGAGTTTATTTCTTTCTCGAGTACTTGAAATTGTAATCGTAACGATAATGAGATGTTTCATTATGAAATTATATTGTATTCTCCTAAAAATGAGTCTTTCGATGAAAAAAGAGAGGACAAAAAGTCAAAACCAAAACCAAATATAAATTTACTTTTACCTACATAAAATATTTTAATTTCACGAAATGTATGAATGCCAAATCAAAGGCTCCAAATCCATATTTATACAATCCATAATGTTGACAAAATCAATTGATTGGAAAGTCAGACATGATGATGATACAGTACAAAAACAATGTCACGTTGCCATTGTTAAAATCGACCTAATCCCTTTAATTTTGATCTATTTCTTCTATATATCATTTTTGAAGCCGGTCACCAGTTTGCAGGTTTGAGTGGTACACAGAGAGAGATGGTAGAAGAGAAAATCAAGAAAGTTGAGGCAGCAGTCGCTTTACAAGTGCAAGAAAAAGCTCCAAACAGGGACTCATCAGAAAAAGCTCTCCTTCTTCTTCATGTAGACAAAGAGTCTTCCTCGATATTCCCACCTATTCAACAAACTACTAATAACTTATCCTATATCTTTCTCTATTGTAACTTCTTACTAGTCAGTCTTCTTGTACTAGTACTAGTATATATATATATATATCCGATTAGAGATATGTTTGGCCGAAACATTTGTTATGGATCACTCCTCAAGTTGATGGTTTGTGGCAGAGGAGGCTGCAGCTAATGGTGTTGAAAAAGCTGTAGGGGAGTCGATTGATAGAGGTATGATAATAATATATTTGGTGCATCTCAAAATCAAGCTTCTTTTCTTAAATATAATAATGTACTACTACTTACTAATTTCATTCAGATGCCGCACTTGCACGGGTTGAAATAGAGAAGAGATTTGCTTTAATCAAAGCATGGGAAGACGGTGAAAAAACAACGGCGCACAATAAGTATGCATTCATTTCTCTCCTTCCTGTGTTTTTTTTTCCATTGAATTGAAATTAAGCAAATGGACGGACGGACGGACGGACGGACGGACAGGGCATATAAAAAATTGTGTGCAATTGGAGCCTGGGAGAACAGTAAAAGAGCATCTGTAGAGGCTCAGCTCAAGCAGATTGAGGTAAACGGATTACATTTTTCAATTCCTAAAAACCATAAAAAATTCTTATTGATTAGAAAAGCCCTCTTGGTGTGAGCTCCTCACAGTTACATTTTGAAAAGAAGAAGGCAGCCTATGTAGAGAAGATGAAGAACCAGATGGCTGATATCCACAAATCAGCACAAGAAAAGAGGGCAGTGGTTGATGCCAAACGGGGACAAGATACGATCAAGGTAGATGAGGCAGCTGAAAAGTTCCGCACCACTGGAAATACGCCCAGGAAGTTAATTGAATGTTTATAAGCAGCTACTGCATCTTAAAATTACTCCGAGAGTTATCACACTATTCTACAGCCCTGAGATTCTTCAACTCTATCCCTAGTTGAGTATGCTGCTGTCTCTACCTTATAAAGCTTGGAAATCAGGAAAAAAAATTGCATAACATTGAGAAACAACACTGAAAGTCAGATTAATTGGGTCATTAGATTTGATAAAAAACCAAAAAGAGATGTCTAGAAATCCAGAAAAGAACGTGTAGCAGTAAATAAACCATCCATGCTACTTTTACAAGCAGAAAGAAACGATGAGCTGCCTCCGTCTATATTACCTACAAACTTCTAATTTACGAGCCGACTCTGGCGTGCTTGGATTTGGCTCGTGAATGAAAGATGATCACTGTTTTGCCGCGTGAAAAAGGGTAGAAAGTTACCAAGTGATGAAGCCTCAACTAAGCATAAACCTATTCTTTAAAGGTTGTATGTGACTACATGAAAGAGATGCTGTCAGACTTCTGTGTCACTCAGCATTGTTAGACTACCGACAGTAAACAGCTTGATCTATAAGGGCAGGAATTTGTTTTATCTCAGTCCCAAGCTCTTGCTCAATTCTATACCTGAAACACGGCACAAGAAATATTTAACATCGGTGATGTAAGAACATTACCTAAAGAGTGTTTCTGTCACACACACTACAAGACACAAATTTTCTAGTAGTAAATAAAATACTTACAAGTTAAAGCGGTCCTCATATGTTATCAAATTCACAGCTAACCCTAGATGTCCAAACCTTCCTGAACGACCAACCTGAGAGCAGGCCCAACATCTGTCAGGAATAAAATAGGCAAATTTCATACTTCAATAATGAGCCCAACATACCCTGTGTAGATATGTTTCCGCATTCCTAGGAAAATCAAAATTTATGACGACATTGACTGCTTGAATGTCTATCCCTCTTGTAAATAGATCTGTCAACTCAGAACACTTCAAAATGATTAATTTTCCAGTCAAATGATAAAATTGTATTAAAAGAAGCTAATAAGATTTCCATGGTGGCCATGATATTGCAAATGTGACCGCACAATCAATTATTCACAATTCCTTTCAAATATTACAAGTTTACAACAGCACAGGACAACTGGGCTCACTCAAACAGCTGAAAAGTAATTAAAATCATAATATACAAGGAAAGTACAACCATTACTATTCAGCAAGTGAACACATCATGGATCACTGCAACAAATTTAATACTGGCATTTGAGAGTTATAGTGACCTCAACAAAGTGCAAGAAATATGCATTCCACAAAGAAATGCATACTGGGAACATACAGAGAGTTCCTACTTTCCATGTACTTATTTTAATCAGTAGAGTCCAACGTCTCTCCTTGACCATCAATAAATAATACTTCCTCTCTTCCACGAATATTGCAACACAACTTTTTGCAAGAAGTTTTAAAAACTTTCAAACATTTACTTGATTTCCTAATTAATCAAGTGCCATAACTTCAAAATTGATCAAATGCCATAAAAATCGAAGATTCAAATGCTACAAAAGATCTAATGGAAAAAAAAATTACATCATATTATCTCATAGAGATCAGAGGGCATCTAGCTTCTATGGGAATTTTAACAATATAAAAATATGATTGCTATATGCAGACACTTGGTACATATCACTGACAACAGATGGTAGAAAAGTGAAATTTAAATTCATTTTTTTAAGCATTGTTGCATAGACTAAGCTAGTGTATCATTCCGTTCACGTAGATTATTTGATTAATTTCCATAGAACTTCTACAGCAAACAAATTAGAGATATGATATCAAAAGACTAATTTTAAGGGCTTCAACAAACGAACCACAAAATTTAGACTCAAAAACTAAGTTGAAAATCCCAACACATTAGCTAAATAAAGCTATCAAAAAGCCTGTGGAAAAGAGCATGAAAAGCATACCAGTGCAAACAAGATTCCTGCATGCACCATTGCGGAAATCATGAAATACTCTGTTGCGATGATCTTGCAGCATCTTAGCATGAATGTAAAAGCAAGAGTAACCCAATTCTGTAATTTTCTTGGCCAACAGTTCCACCCGATTCACGGAATTGCAGAATATAATTGATTGATTTATTTGCAGCTGTAAATAAACCATCAGATGCATGACACTGCTGAATAAGAAATGGTAATATAGGGTTACTTAATTTTTTGGTCACTGTAAGTGGTTGCCGAATCTTTTTTTATTACAAACGCATTACTATACTAGAAAAAAATTACAAACTAGTTATTTTATAATTTTCCGTCCAAAAAAATTAACGGTTACTTAGGTGGCTAACGTCTATGATGATGTGGACATCAGGGTCCACTTTTTTTATAATAATCAGTTCTGCAAGCGTTTTTCGAGAGGGTGGAGCGTGGTGGCGAAGCCATGCGATGTCTGCAAGACGGCGGCTTCAGTTCTGTTCAGCCGCACGGACTTGCAAGGCAGACGCCATCGCGCTGCGCGTTACGTGCGACCGTGATATCCACTCTGCTAACCCCCTCGCCCGTCGCCACAAGCGGATCCAGGTGGTGCCCTTCTACAAAACCGTCGTCTCCATCGTGAAGTCCACCGCAACTGCCTTCCTGGAAGTTCCGTCCACTCCCGCCGCCAACGAGCCCAGCCCCATCATACTTGGCTACCAAGAGAGTAAGAAGATCACACGTGTGGCACATGAAGAAACTAACAGCTCTTGGCATCCCCAATCAACAATAGCAATTCCAAAATTTCGGCAGAAATTCAAGCCGAAATCAAATCAATTGAACTCTTATTTTCGGAAGAAGATAATCTATTGGGATTCGATTATCCGGTAGCAATTATTGATCCCTGGCCCTTGTACAATTCGGGGGCTGATAGCGTATTTCACCAATTTCAAAATGAGATCGTTCAACACCAGCTACACAGCTCAATCAAACAACCGAAATGTAAGTATTGAGGTTTTACCATCCTATTTTAGATTTTTCCTTGAATTTAACTTTGTTAATTCATTTGTTGAATGTATGTTATAATTAATCAGTTACAAGTTTCTTCATCTACAATGGATTTTGGAGTTGTGCCAGATGGTAGCTCTGTGTCAGATATGTCATGCCCATTTGCTTTACAAATAAAAAGCAGTAGTATTGACAAACAAATGGGAATGGTCAAGCTTCGCAGTTAATGGGTTTTGACATGGAGGCTAGGGTTATGAGGTACAGGGAGCATAGTTTTTACGGCGCCACGACGAGTCATGGCAGTAGCCGACTGTCTGGACGCGAAAAGGTGACCGCCATGACGTCCGTATGGCGACAAGTCATTTATAATGTGCAATTTATATATTATTTCTTTTACTTAACAAGTATATTGACAATAAAATTTCATATACATTAAAACTCAAAACATAACACAATGAAATAACATTAAAAGCAATACAATACAATCAAATAAAAAATATAAGACAAAAATATATATATATAAATTTATATTTATATATAATTCACAATCTCATGATGCACCCACAAATATCTCTGATGCTGACATTATTAATACTATAATATATATATATATATATATAGTACTAATTAATAACTAATAATAGTTCATATTATTAATCCATATGATGAGCAAGCCATAAAGTTAAGGTCAAAATAATAACAGCCATGCATCTATCCATTATAGTATAGTAGTACTAATTTAAATATAATTAAAAAATTCACATTCATGATTTTCCATGTTTGATTAATTTCTTTCTTGATCAGTGAAATATATACTTGCAAAAAATAAAATAAAAAGAATATAATATAATTAATAAAAATGAATAATATGTGAAACAAAAAATAAGCCAGTAAACATAAGTACATGTAACAATCAGACATATACCAAAAAAAGCCAAACAGGTACAGTCGAAGCATATATCAACAAAGCAGTGTAAACAGAAGAAGGAGCATATATAGCAGTCGGCACTTAAAAAAAAAGGGGCAGCGTAAACAGAGCAGCAGAGCACAGAAGAAACGGGAAAGAAAAAAGAAGGAAATACCTGCCAAAACTAGGCGACAAGAGTGGTGAGCTTCGCCGGAAGGGACGTCGGAGTCAACAAGGTACTCTCGCAGTCTTTCTCTCTCTCTCGGTCGCTCACAATCTTCTCTTCTTCTCTTTTATTGTTTGATCTTCGACTGTCCTGTTCTTCACTTCTCTTTCATATCGCGAATTGGTTCGATTAGGTAGCCAGCGACGTCGTTTTTTTTACCCACTCGGAGTAGTCAAGTCGGTTGACCTGCAGGAAAGTCGTCGAAGTCAACGCCAAGGCGACGACTGCCTTGGCTAGACACTCGACTTTCACCCCAAACCCAAGTCGCACAGTCGCCTTGTATGTTACTCACCGACTAGATGCCTATGACAAGGAGAAGAGGAAGAACAGGAAGTTCAAGAAGACGATACGATATACCTCCAGTAAGGCGTACGCGGAGACGAGGCCTCAGATCAAAGGTCGATTTGCCAAGCGGATTGAGAATATTGATCAGCCAAATTTAAATTGCTGGTTCAAATCTGGTGCGACTATTACTACTGCTTTCATGAGGGAATCTAAATTCGGCGCCATTCCCTCATTTTAATAATAAAATAAAAAAATAAAAAAATCATCAGTGACAACCATTAATTTTTTTGACGGAAAATTATAAAATAACTAGTTTGGAATTTTTTCCGAGTATAGTAATGTGTTAGTAACAAAAAAAGATTCGGTAATTACAATGAAAATCGACCCCTAGTACAGTGACCAAAAAGTCAATTAACCTTGGTAATATAAATGTTAAGTTGAGATCTAACCTTTGAAAAAAGAGTATTAAGACAGTGAACCTTCTGTCTTTCTTCAACAAAAGCATAATATTGTGTGATACCTTTGAGAGTTAGCTCATCCATTAGATTGATAACATAAGGTTTTTCCAGGTATCTGTCTTTGAAATCCTTGACAGTAACTGGAAACGTAGCTGAAAACATCAAAATTTGTCGATTTTGAGGAAGAAAATCAATTAACTCCTCCAAAGAAGGTTGAAATTCTGGGGATAACAGCTTATCAGCCTGCGACATATAAGTGCATGTAAAGTTAAATTCTCGCAGACCCCTTAATGCGGAGGATGATATCCAAAACACGCATGCACCTATTTTGCAGCATTGCAGATTCAACTTCAAGACCCATATACAATAAGTATGGACATTAAGCCAAAAAAATATTCTAAAGCAACAATTATGGATCCATGATTTGTAGAAACTCATCTTAGCATTTAAGTTCTTTAAGCGCTCTTAACAGCTTATTGGTTCATAATTACATAAGTTCTTCAAAACCATATTAGCAAATAGCAAATAATTAGGTTAAACAAATCAAAGAAGAAACTACAAAAAACATTACCATGACATAATATTCTTATTGGATGAATTCAACACATCTGTAGAAAACTGCATCAAATATATTCTAGTAAATACCTCATCCATGACTAGCATCGCACAATCATTCAACAGGCAAACTCCCTTTTTGGAAAGATCTAGTATTCTCCCAGGAGTTCCAACCAGCAAATGAACTGGTTGATATAAACGCATAATATCATCCTTCAAACTGGTTCCTCCAGTCGTGACCATCACTTGAATTTTTAAATGCTTCCCAAGTTCCTTGCATACTTGTGATGTCTGAAGAGCCAACTCTCTGGTTGGAACTAGTATAACAACTGCATTGCATTTCGTAAGCATAAGGAAGCTATAAGCATGAAAATGAACTATGAGATGTGCATTGTCAATCTGAGTGGTCTAAAAATTGTCCATGATTTGATGCTAAGATACAAGTACCTTGAATGACGTTGTTATCCGGATCAATTTTTTCCAATGCAGGAATACAAAATGCAGCTGTTTTCCCGGTTCCATTTTTGGCTCTAGCAAGAATATCGCTTCCAGTCAGAGCAATAGGGATACTTTCTTCCTGAATGGGAGAAGGTTTTTCAAATCCCTTCTCATATATTCCCATGAGAAGCTCTCGTTTCAGAAAATAGTCTTCAAACTCATTTCCTTTTGTAGCAGTAACATCCTGTAATAAAAGCAAGATAGTTTAATCCATACTAGCATACAAAGAGTCCTGTAAATTCAGCCTCCTACACAGAGATGGTCAAGTACTTTTTGTTCCTGTCCTTTTCTAGATGTGAAGTGATCCCAAGTTATAAATCAAATTTTCATGGCCATGATTCAAAGTAACAAGGTATATTAAACATACTTCAGGTATGTCAAGTATACCATTAAATTTTAAGAGAAGGGAAATGGTAACTTATTTAGATTCATGATTTGATTAGCAATTCATCATTTAGTATGATTATGCTTTAATACCATAGCTCTGCAGCGAAACCTTGTACAGCTTATTTTGACTCATACCTCTGTCTTGTAACGACTGTCAGGTGCTGGAATCTTTAAGTAAGCCTTCCAATCTTGAGAGCTAAGTCCCCCAAAAAAGAGATAGAACAGTCAGTTAATAAGTAAGCTATTACAGACACGTAGATGCCAGCACCAGTACAGAAAAGAAACAAGAAAATGACAAAATGACAATTAAAAGTCATAATGCAAACATACAACGTCAGCTGGGAAACCATAAGGTAGAGCATAAATGATGTAATGTAAACTGTCTGCAGTGCTACAGTTCGAAGGTCATTATGAAAAACCATAATTTATATGAAACTTCCCGAGTCCTACAGTGTGCAAGGGCATGTTCTACGACAAGGCTCAACTTGATTTGTTTGCTCGAAGCTAGGCCTGGCAACGGGGCGCGTATGGTCCAAGGGACCCCTCCCCATACCCGGCCAGCCAATAACTAGCTATCCCCGACCCGACCCCAAAAACAATCCCCCATACCCGCCCCCGTTTTACCAGATTACTTCATTATTTACCAAATAAATTTTTTTAATATTACTTTGTGCAACTCTTTTTAATTCAAAATAAACAACATGCAATATTTCTATTACTAGCAACATATTATATTATTAATGTTATGAATTTATATGAAATAACCTAAACAAGTACATAATTATATATATACAAAATACTAATTAAAAAAATTATTATATACATATAATCGGGTCGGGGGCGAGGGTGAGGGTGAGGGGTATATCTCATACTTGACACTAACCCTATAGGGTTTTAAAAATCGGGTCCCATTAGGGTCGGGATCGGGTTGGCCCCGTCGGGTTCAGGTGAAATTGTCAGGCCTACTCGAAGCTGAAGTAAATAGTCGTCATATAAACATCATACTTATAAAATTTAAAAGTTGAAAATTCTACCTTCAGGAAGCATGAAAGCAAACTAGGAATAGAAGTGTTAAAGGGACAAACTCCAGTCACAACCATGCATAACAAAGGACACTCGCATGGAACATTCATAAGTATGCTACTGAAACTTCTAGGAGAGGTGAAAGGAGAATGAAAGCATTTCTGTTTTGCAAGCTATCTAAAAAGCATTTTCAGTTATTAGTTGCAATAAGAGTTTCCCAATCCTTTCACAAGCTAAGGTTATTGATGACTCTGAGCTATGGACTAGGCTATCTCACTTAAGTTGTATATTTCGAGTTCGTTGTACACAAGGCCGATGGCATTGTAATATCAGATCCTCAAATGAGATGAAAGAAAATATATAGCTATAAATTGCATTTCTTTCATCAAGTATCTGAGATGCTGAGGCAGAATTGGAAATTTATTGTTATTTAAGAACTTTTTGTATATATTTGCAACAGTGAGAAAAGAATTATCTGCATTTGTAACTGAAAATAGGAGGGAGGGGGTCTTTTTTAAATAGTGAAAACTAGGGATGAACGGAGAGAAGCCCTAGACTACTTGAACCCAACTTAGGGCTTCACTTGCCAGATCCATTCGATAAAGACAATATTGCTGAGACACAGGTCATGGGACATGTGGACCAGCTCCATCCAATAAGAACGGGGTATTTCTGCCACACAAACTTCTGAACATGAACTCATCCAGAAACTTGCAGCCAACTTGCATACAGTTACCCAAATCATTTTATATGGCAGTTTGAAACTAATTTCAAATTTAGTCAAAAACTGAAAGGTACATTGCTGCAGGACAAGATTTAGAAAAAGGGTTTATAAAAAAGATAAATAATGAGAAAGAACGGTAAAAAGGAACCTATCAAAATATTCAACCCTGAATAGTAACCTTATTAAATAAGGAAACAACAACTTATAAAAATATACTAATAGTTAAAAGATACACATTTATTGCAATAGATTTATCCCTAGTTAATAATATGAACTAATTAAATTAATAATCCTTTAATTTCCATACATAGCACCATATCTGCAGCATTCGAGAAAATTATGGCACAAAAACTGCTAGAAACTTGTCAACAAAAACAAAAGCATTAGCTACTTGTACTTAAAAAACAGAATAATATTCTGACTTCGACAAGTTCACGTCGAATTAACATCAAAACATCATCACTCCTTTATAAGAAGTATTATAATATATGTTTGCCATGTTATGAATTTGAAAGTTTATCAGCAGTATATAACCCAACCCAACCCAACCCTAAAAAGTTAAATTTTTGTTGAACAAAAAAAAATTACTACGACAAATACTTTTGAATCCTCCTTAATTTGAGAAAGTGATGTAAGACGAGCCCGTGAAAGCTAGTTAGAACAATATAAAAGGTTTTGGAAGCTCATGAATTAAAAGTGTTTTAATTAATTTCTTTAATTTGTAGTTATCTTATTAAAGTCAAATTTAGGTTAGGAAATTTGTCTAGGAGTATTATAAATAGTGATGTACTTCATTATTTTGATACATTGAATTATTAAAATGGTTTTGAGTTTGCATGAATATTCTTTGTGTGAGATATAACCTTGTCCCAAAACCCCGTCCCCCATCATTTTGGTATCAGAGCACAACCACAAACAACCTTCTGCCGCCTCTACTTTTGTCCCAAAATCATTATCCAATCATCATCAACATCCCAAACACTGGCTTGAATACAAAACTCTGGCACCCACACCCTGCCCGCTGCTACCCAAAATCCCATTTGAGCATCTATTAACCCTTTAAATAGCCAACAAACCATTGTTCGCATCACATAACCACATAGCCGACGCTCTATAAGTTAACCCACAACATTCAGACCTTAAATTGCAGCCTACCCATAACTTGAAACCATCCATAAAGCAACCACAACACAACCACTGACCACACAACCAACTGCAGAATATAAAAAAGAAACAAAGAGAAGTAAAAGAGGTAGCAATAACATTGCTGCCATCTCCGTAGCAACCTACCGCCTCTTGCTGCCGCCTTATATTCCCTAAGGTCATGTTTGTTTGCAAAAAATATGCATGGGACTGGACTATTTCTTTTAATTTAATATTACTTCGGATTATTTAATACTTTGACGATGTGAGACTATTAGTCTCATAAAATCATTTGATAGCTTAAAAAGAGGGAGCTATTAATCTCACATTCATCATGAGATTATATAATCCCTCATAAATAACTTTAGGAATGACAAAAAATAGTCTATGCTACTATTTAAAGGACTATTAATCCCCATCATAGGATAAAATAGTCCAAAGTAGTGTTAAATTAAGACAAATAATCCAATTCCAAACATACTTTTTGTAAACAAACATGACCTAAGGGTTTTTGTTCCCTGCGTCTCTTTGTTTGGAGTGTGGAGCCCCACTTTGTACGTATCTTTATTTGGGAAAAGAAATAAGAAGCTCCAGACCTGTGAACAAACTATCTTTTGTACAATTATAGTTAGGTACCCAAAGTTTTCCAGTTTTCTGTTTTAGTCCCCTAAGTTTTCTTAAAATTTTAAAATATCCCTGCACTTTTAAATATCAGCCCCTACACTTTCATCTGTTACACTCTTAGCCCCTGAAGTTTTATTATATTCAGTTCAGACCCTGTTTCTTGAAATTTTATGCACTTAAGTCCTTAGATAGGAAAAAAAAAAGAGGCTATATTTTTATTTGCAGGAACCATGATAAATGCGAGAGAAATCAACGCCAAACTTGATACTTATACGTTACAACAAGATGAACGTCTCGAGAGAATTGAAGATTCCATCACAACATTGATTGTGAATGCAGCAAATGTTCAAGCTTCTATTAAAACACTTGCGGTAAAAGTTAATGTACTCACGGAACACGTAGATAAGGGACAACAAGATGCTCATAAGAATTTTGAAAACCCCATCCCGGATCTTAATCATCTGAGACTACAACAGCATAACCCTAATACATGAGTTAATCCTCATGTTCCAGATCCTAGGATGAATGCAGCAAATAAAGGAGCAAAATTAAATATTGGAGATTTTAATGGCTATAATGGTCCCGAAACATTCTTCGATTGGATTCACAACTTGGAGAGCTTTTTTCGATGTCATGAATTATCTGATCAAAGATAACTGTTCTTTGCTGAAGAGAAATTGAAAAGGCAATTTGTATTTGGTGGAATCAACATCAGCAAAATTTATATATAGTTGTGAAAGATGGGAAGATATGAAAGCTGCATTGACACGATATTTTGTGCCTTAAGTGGTGAGCATATTTGCAGTTAACTGAGTTGGTACAAGAATGTAAATATGTAGCCGAGTATACTTCAATGTTCTACAGTTTGGTTACACGATCTGAAATTCCTTGGGTTGAAAAAGTTTTAATCTCCATGTACCTTCGATGATTGAATCTAGAGATTGCCATAGTTATTAAGGCGTCGCCTAGCGTCCAGTCGACGAGCAACATACAAGGCGTCCGTGCGACTTGGGTTTTGAGAGAAAGTCGAGCGCTTAGCCACGGCAGTCGACGCCAAGGCGTCCAAGTCGACGATTTCGACGACAATCTAGCAAATCGACCGACTTGGCTACTCAGGGTCTAAGAGTCAAGATCGAGGTCGAACAAGAAAAGAAGAAGAGTCGACTGTGAGCGATTAAGAGAGAGAAAGACTGAGAGAGAGAGAAAGACTGAGAGAGAAAAAGAGAGTACCTTTCGGCGAGCTACGCGACTCCGACGTCCCTTCCGGCGAGCTACGCGACTCCGATTAGGACTTCGGCAGGGATCTCTTTCTTCTTTCTTTCCTTTTCTCTGCTCTGTTGCTGTGTTTGTACTTATTAGGGCAAGAATCTCGGAGAAAGTAAAGAGCGAAGGATGAGAAGTAGCTTCAACGATGACTTTAGCGAGTGATGATCCCTCAATGATCGAAGCTTGCTGAATGAAGTATTCGATGTGCTCTGCTTGCTTTTGTTCGATGTCCATTTTTTTCAGTATTCGATTGTAGCCTATATACGACTTATGTTTGGCTTCTTTTTTTTTTTTTAAGTTTCCCTTATATTCCCATATATCTATATATAATAAAAAATATTATATTTAATATAAATCATATATATTAAAAAGAAATTAATATATATTTAAATAAACAACAAATAATATGTTAAAAATAATTAAATTTATATAAAATTTCTATAGTTATTAATTAAATAAATAAATAATTAAATAATTATGTATAAAAAATAAAATAAAATAAAATAATATTATATACATATATTTAAATAAACAAAAATAATAAAAATAAAATAAATACTAAAAAATAATTTTAATGATAATGAAATAAATACATAAAAAATAACTATGATATTAACTAAAAATAAATACTATATACACTTAACTGTTAACTATATATAATATTTTAAATAAAATATAATATTTAATTAACTATGTATATTTTAATTTTAAAATATAAATATATTTAATATGTAGGATAGTTGCATGAAATAATTTGAAAATAAATACTATATACACTTGATTATTAATTTATTAATACACTATATATATATAATATAACACTATCAATGGGATTTAAATTATATATTTAATGTTATTCCATAGTGTTATGTTTTGAGTTTTAATGTATATGAAATTTTATTGTTAATATACTTGTTAAGTAAAATAAATAATATATAAATTGCACATTGTAAACGACTTGTCGCCTTACGGACGCCTAGTCGGGCCCTTGTCGCCTAGGCGTCTAGGCAGTCGGCTACTGCCATGACTCGCCGTGGCGCCGTGACAACTATGGAGATTGCAGGTTGTGTAGTTTCAGGTAAACTCTTGCTCTTAGATGATGATGTTCAAATTGCCACCCAAATAGAGGATAATTTGAAAAGAAATTCTGTTAGGCTTCCAGTACAAGTCCAAACTCGGAGTGAGCGTACTTTTGTGGAGCCTATTTTAAATAGGCCAGTGGAAAGATAGTCAGCAAGCCCTTCAGTTACTAACAGGCCTAATCGTACCCCAAGTTCTTTTAATGCTAGCAACAACTATATATATAGGTGCTATAACTGTCGTGGTTTGGTCACATGTCTTTTGAGTGTCCTTCTTCGAAAATGAATACTGCCTCTTCTCCTTCTAGACAGCTTGCTATTGTTGACAAAGAGTGCGGGAAAACTAACTTAAACGAAGAGGTTTGCAAGCTGTTAGACGTCGAATATGAGCCCGATGAGCAGGATTTGGAAGTTGATGCCTATTTAGAAGGATGTTTAGGTATTCTTCGACCTTTACTTGTTGCTCAAAAACAAAAGGATGATCTTAAAATTCATCGTGAGCGAATTTTTTAAACGATAGTCATATATGCCGGAAAGGTGTACTCTCTTGTTGGAGTTATACGAATATTATCTCTGAGGAAGCAATTAAGAAAATTAGGCTAAAAGTTGAGCATCGCCCAAAGCCGTATGATATTGCATGGATTATCAATACAAAGTTGCGGGTCATCCAGAAGTATTTGGTTACATTTTCCGTTGGCAAACTTAAGGATAACGTTATGTGTGATGTTCTACCCCTTAAGGTTTGTCACATAATCTTAGGGCGCACATGGCTATGGGATCATCATATGCAACATGATGCTCGTGCTAATATCTATTCGATTATCAAAGGCAATACCAAATTCACTCTTGTGCTCTCGACATGCCAAATTTGAAGCTTGCAAAGAATTCCTTGGTAATCCAATGTGATTGTTCTTGTGTTGATGTTTATAACTTGACGAAATCGAGTTTTTTTCAGTGGAGGAGAACTGATGTAGGACAAGCCCATGAAAGTTGGTTAAAACAATATAAAAAGCTTTGGAAGCCCATGAATTAGAAGTGGTATTTTAATTAGTTTTTTTAATTTGTAGTTATTTTATTTAATTTGTAGTTATCTTATTAGAGTCCAATTTAGGTTACGAAAGTTGTCTAGGAATATTATAAATAGTGATGTACTTCATTATTTTGATACATTGAATTATTGGAATTATTTTGAGTTTGCAAGGATATTCTTTGTGTGGGATATAACTTTGTCCCAAAACCCCTTTCCCCCATCAGAAAGAAACCTTACCCTGCACTGATTCACAATAAAATTTAAAAGAGACTTTGCCCTAAACTTAGTTAATTATCAAAAAGAAAATTAACAAAAATATCAAGAAGAATTTAAACCAAGTGTATAATAAGACGAGATTATTCAAGCATTCTTTTAGGGCAATTGAAATCATGATGCACGTATTTAATTTCTCTCCAACCAACACAAAATACGCATATTGTCTGAATAAACCACAAGTACCCAATCCTATTGTACTGTCTTTTTGAAGTATTAAGTTCTATTGACGAAGACAAACTATCACGACAAGTTAATTTCATGCAAAACAAGTGTTAAATGTAATGCCTTCAACCTCTCCAACTACAAAAGACATGCACTGACATTGCGACCGTTATGATAAATTTAGACAAAGTAATACCATACATTGACCAAGAATTGACACATAATGATTTCATATATCTAGAAAATCCTAACATTTTCTCCTCAATCGTTCCAAATACCACCTCAATTTTCGGAATAATAAACTTCAATTAAAGCTAAAAAAGCCCACTCATGCAATTGTTTCCCAGTTTCCAAATATTAAAAAAAATTACACAACATAACACATGTCAATTACTGTAATGACTCAAGTCCCACATCTTCTAAATTTAAAACATTTACCCTTTCCGAAGTCTATAAATAGAAGGGCTTAGCCCTTTTGTTTCATTCACCAAAAATAAGGCCTCTAATTTTGAGAAAGACTTTGTTGTGGGAGGATTTTTTTTATAAAACCTCCTTAGTTAAATTTTGGCTTCGAGTGCGTAGGCAGTCTGTGGAGCTCTTATTTTTGGGTATGTTTCTTACGTAATTTCTGTATTGTTATTACGTTAAATATTGTATTTAGTTTGTTAGTTAAAGTGGATTTTTGGTATATTTGTTAGTACTTAGTATTTTCCATTGTTATTTTTGTATTTTTAATTATTGCTTTGTATTTAGATTATTAATTAATAGTTTTGGATTAATATTATTGGCTTTAATTATTATTTTGTATTAAGAGTATTATTTTGGCATAATTGTAATATTTGTTTGAAAAAGGATTAAATATGGAAAGAATATTTTGTAAATATACTTATAGTTATAATAATAATAAGAGAGTTGTTAAATAATAGAATTATATCCTTATGCCATTTATTTGTTTTAAATTTATATTTAGGAATTGTTCGGCTATTAAAATTGTGTTCAGCAATATCGAGGTAAGTGACTTTCCAAGCTATTTAGTATTTTAAAATTTTCATTTATAATTATGTATGCTTTAGTAATTATTCGGATGCCTAAATATATTGTTTCAAAAATTGTTATAATTTATTTAAGGCTTCCATTTGAATAAAAATGTTACTATATTTTGTTTAAAAACCCGGATCAAGTATCAAAATAGAAATTTTGATTTAGATAAGGATATTATGTGATTTGGAAATATGAAATAAGTATAATTTTGAATATCAAAAATATTAAGAAATTATTTTTGAAAACCTCAGTCTGACTATGTATAGAAACGTTAGTGTTTACGCTAGTTCCGAAACGATTTAGGACCTACTAAGGCGTACACCTTTAGATACCCTTTGGAGGGGCGCTCTTCGGGACGCGTGCATGATAAGATACCTTAGTAGGGGGCGTATCATTGACATTATCGAACCATTGGGCCGTGTTACAGGGCTGCTGTAACCTTAGTCATCGGGACTATGGATTAAAAAATACATTGAATATATTGAACATATCGAAATCGTTTATTGGAACATATTGAAATCGTTTTCAAATTATATGTTGTGATTATTGATTTTGGTTTTGAAAGTATATATTGACTATTGTTATCGAAGAAAATATTATTTTCAAAAATTCTGTTTATTAATGTTATTGAATTCAAAAAGTTATTTTGAAAAAGTGTTTTACAAATTATACTTGATCCACCTAAATAGTAAAGATTGTCATTTGTTGGGCTTTAACGCTCACCCTTACATAATTTTTACGGGATACTCGTTAAGAGCCGAGCATTGTGTCACTTTTGTAGATGATCGGAAGATATTTTTGTTTAAGTTTAGGAATATTTTAGAATTATGATAAGACTTTTTTTTAATGGAGTTGTGTCTCCAAAGTTATGTTTTCAGTATTTAGTTATTGAATCTTAGTGTAAATTTGTTAATGAAAGACTGGTTTCAAGTTAGTTTCATTATTGTGTTTTCGTTTGGGCTGCGCTATTGATATTGTTGCTTTGCAGGTCTTTGGGCACAGTGTGGCACTCCGAACATGTAGCCGGTTCGGGGTCTTACAGAGATGGTTTCAAAGCAGTGGCCCCTCAAAGTGTGTTAGGTAGAAAAACTTGCACATTTTCTGAGGAGTGATTTTGGGAATTAACTGTGGGTATAGTCTTGACTAAATTTAAGAATTTGGAGTGTGAGATAAAATAAGGTGAAAAATATTTGTATTGATTTGTTGGTTGTCAATTTGCTTTTTGAACGTGAATTTTTGTAAAATAGTATTTTGTTTATTAAATAAACTTGGATATTTCAAATTTCATTAAGATATATGTTTTGATACTAGCTTTGTATAGTGTTGTTTAGTGGGGATTACTTAATTGTGTAGAAAATGCCTCCTAGAAGAAACAACTCTACTAACAACAATGGTGGCGCTGATGGTATGGCTCAGCTCGTTAATACCTTAGTGTAGCTATTACAGAATTAACAGTCTGGTCAACATAGTATAGTAGCGGAATTCAAACGATTGAATCCGTCAATTTTCGAAGGAGCTATGGATCTTGCTATCGTTGAAAGGTGGATTCAAGAAATGGAGAAGACATTTGATTTGCTAGGGAGTACTGAAACTAATAAGGTGACATTGGCGGTTTACCAACTTCAGGGTGGAGCTTGATGGCTTATGGAGAAAACGAAACAAGAGGGAAATTCTAAAGAGGAAGATCCTGAACCCTACACTTGGACCATGTTCAAAGAGGCATTTACCAACAAGTACTTTCCTAGAACAATCCCGGGCACAAAAAGAGAGGGAATTCATCAGGTTAGAACAAGGGCACAAGACAGTTGCTGAATATGAAGCCGAGTTTGCGAAACTCGTTAAGTACGCATCTACCTTAGTACCAGATGAGGTGACAAATGCCCGTAGGTTAGAGGACGGGTTACGGGTCGACATAAGGCATGGCGTTGCGTCTTTTGAGCTACCCTCATATGACGCGGTGCTCCATAAGGCGTTGGTTATTGAGAAGGGCCTAATAGAGATTGAAAATGGGAAGAATGCCAATCGAAAGAGGGAGGAACCTTCTGGGGAAGAGTCGATCCATGAGAGACCTGCGAAAAAAATAAATACCAAAAATGGTAGATTTCAGGGAAATCAAGTAAACCAAGAAGACAAATTGAAATGTGGGAGATGTGGTAGGAACCACCCGGACAAAGAATGTCATTGGAACACGGGTGCGTGTTTTCATTGTGGAGAGTTAGGTCATAAAATTGCACAATGTCCCAAGAACCCTCCACCAAAAAGAGATGCAAGGAAGGAGGAAATAAACATATCAAGTCCAAGGCTAACTCGAGGACGCGTGTTTCAGCTTTCAGACAATAAGTATTAAGGTATGTAACACTTTTGTTATATGTGCTCAATAATTAAAGAGTAAATTTCTTTAAACATATAATATTAGTGTTATTTTTTTTATGATTTGAAAATTTGAATAACCAAATTTTTTTTAAGGGGGAGGTAATGTAATGACCCAAGTCCCACATCTTCTAAATTTGAAACATTTACCCTTTCCTAAGTTTATAAATAGAAAGGCTTAGCCCTTTTGTTTTATTCACCAACAATAAGGCCTCAAATTTTGAGAAAGACTTTGTTGTGGGAGGATTTTTTTTTATAAAACCTCCTTAGTGAAATTTTGGCTTCAAGTGCGTAGGCAGTCTGTGGAGCTCTTATTTTCGAGTATGTTTCTTACGTAATTTCTGTATTGTTATTACGTTAAATATTGTATTTAGTTTGTTAGTTAAAGTGGATATTTTGGTATATTTGTTAGTAATTAGTATTTTCCATTGTTATTTTTGTAGTTTTAATTATTGCTTTGTATTTAGATTATTAATTAATAGTTTTGGATTATTATTATTGGCTTTAATTATTATTTTGTATTAAGAGTATTATTTTGGCATAATTGTAATATTTGTTTGAAAAAGGATTAAATATAGAAAGAATATTTTGTAAATATACTTATAGTTATAATAATAATAAGAGAGCTGTTAAATAATAGAATTATATCCTTATGCCATTTATTTGTTTTAAATTTATATTTAGGAATTGTTTGGCTATTAAATTTGTGTTCAGCGATATCGAGGTAAGTGACTTTCCAATCTATTTAGTATCTTGAAATTTTCGTTTATAATTATGTATGCTTTAGTAATTATTCGGATGCTTAAATGTATTGTTTCAAAAATTGTTATACTTTATTTAAGGCTTCCATTTGAATAAAAATGTTACTATATTTTGTTTAAAAACCCGGATCAAGTATCAAAATAGAAATTTTGATTTAGATAATGATATTATGTGATTTGGAACTATGAAATAAGTATAATTTTGAATATCAAAAATATTAAGAAATTATTTTTGGAAACCTCAATCTGACTATGTATAGAAACGTTAGTATTTACGCTAGTTTCGGAACGATTTAGGACCTAGTAAGGCGCACACCTTTAGATACCCTTCGGGGGGGCGCTCTTTGGGGCGCCATGATAAGATACCTTAGTAGGGGGCGTATCATTGACATTATCGAACCATTGGGCCGTGTTACAAGGCTGATGTAACCTTAGTCATCGGGGTTGTGGATTAAAAGATACATTGAATATATTGAATATATCGAAATCGTTTATTGGAACATATTGAAATCGTTTTCGAATTATGTGTTGTAATTATTGATTTTGGTTTTGAAAGTATATATTGACTATTATTATCGAAGAAAAGATTATTTTCGAAAATTATGTTTATTAATGTTATTGAATTCAAAAAGTTATTTTGAAAAAGTGTTTTGCAAATTGTATTTGATCCACCTAAATAGTAAATATTGTCATTTGCTAGGCTTTATCGCTCAACCTTACATAATTTTTATAGGATACTTGTTAAGAGCCGAGCATTGTAGCACTTTTGTGGATGATCGGAAGATATTTTTGTTTAAGAAGTTTAGGAATATTTTAGAATTATGATAAGACTCTTTTTTTTAATGGAGTTGTGTCTCCAAAGTTATGTTTTCAGTATTTAGTTATTGAATCTTAGTGTAAATTTATTAATGAAAGACTGGTTTCAAGTTAGTTTCATTATTGTGTTTTCATTTGGGCTGCGCTATTGATATTGTTGCTTTGCGGGTCTTTTGGCTTGCATAGTGCGGCACTCCGGACATGTAGCCGGTTCAGGGTGTTACAATTACCATCTCTTAAAAGAGTATATATGATTCTATGAATACCTACATGCAAATCAATAATATCATCCAAAAATTCAAATTCCATTTAAAAATGATACATCTTGCTGAATGCATAAAAAAGATGCCCCATTTTGCAATCAGATCAAAGTAAGACACTATTAGACCCAATTAAAGCATAAGCTCATAAACAAAACAAACAAGACTCACCAAAGAAAACCCTAGAATCCAAGAAATGTACCTCGAATCAATGTTGGCCTCCGACTGAACTGTTTTGTCAAGTGGATTAACACTACTAGAACCAGCACTAGGGTTCCGTCTCAGCCACTGTTGTTGTTGCTGCTGATGTGGTTGCAATTGCTGATGATTCTGTTGAGGTCTCTGCACGTACTGTGAATGTGAATGTGAATGTGAATGTGAATGTTGAGGTTGATGGTAACTAGAGTTTCGCGTTTGAAAGTTAGGGTTTGAGTGAAAATTCCCACCACCACCGCCCCGACCGTTTTCCATCCCCGGCGGATACCTACCTCGATTATTCATCACAGCTATCACTAATAATTCTCTAACGATCCTTCAATTTCAACTATCTGCGTCACCAGCTCTAGTGTGAAGTTTTGCCAAAAAAAAAACAATGGCTATAGGTTGGTTACATATTTAACTGAACCCCATTTTGGCTTTCAGGGCCACTGAGATGGGTCGGGTCTGTGCGTGCTGAAGAATGCTCTACAAATAATTTAGGAAACTGACATGCTCATCTCTAACACGTCTCACCTTCCATTCAAAAAACATTTGGAAATAATACTCCAAATAATATAAAACTTTGCTTCTAAATACAAAATAATACGATACTCGGGTGTTACAATTTTTTAGGGTTAATTGCATATTGAATCCTAAAGTATACCCAATTTTATTATTTATATTTCGAGATTTAAATGCTCACATTCCGCTCACAAAATACCATTAAGTATCTCGGGGTTTAAATGCTCACATTTCCAGTCTCTTTTTTTTTGCCAAAAAATGACCATATGTCATAATTTAATATTTAAATAGTGTTGACCGTATAAATATCGTATTTGACTTAATTAATTGGGTTAAATACACTTATGTCCCTCGAAGTATGACTATTTTTACACTTGCGACCTTAATGTTTAAAACTTTATATTAACATACTCCAAGTACACTTAAGTAAATAAAAGTGACCTTAAATCTATTTCGGCCAAAAAAATAGCCTGAGTGCTTACCTCACTGGAAAAGTCGTATTTTTATAATTTTTAACGTATTTCAATATATTTTACCATTAAAAAAATTAATGCGTGTATATATTTAGTAAATTCGTATAATTGATTATAAAATTATAAATAAATTATAAAAACAAATTAAAAGTATTAAGAAACAAGCTCACTCTCTCTCCTATTCACAAATCAATGAACAATCAGCCAAAAATCAATTACCATACCCTCTTCACAACCACTGTGAATCCATTGTATGAGGATCCCTGCCACATTCAAAACAAATAAGATTTTACTATCTGTTCCCTGCCATTTGAAGGATGCGAGCAGGAAGAGAATGATAATGTATTACTCCCTCCGTTCCTAAAAGATTGTCGTTTTAGAAGAAAAAATTTATTCCTAAAAGATTGTCGTTTACAACTTTCTAAAAGAATAAATTATTTACTTTCTTATATCACCCCTACCTTCTCTTATTGTCCGTTGTATTAATAGTTTTTAACTTCCCATAAAGGGGTAGTGATGAAATTTCACACAAATTTTAATTATTAAATGATAGTGTTCAATGACTTTCTTAATCCATGTGCAAAAACCTTAAACGACAATCTTTTAGGAAGAGAGGGAGTAGTATACAGTTGGTTAGTTTGTTCTATTAAAAATATGTGCTTGAAATGACAAGCTGTAACGGACTGCTAGTTGACCATGTCTCTTGTGCTGATATTGACTCTGAGTTAAGGTTTTCGTTCGGGATCCTATCTGGTTGTTATAGTCCCCTAGTCCCCATTGGATTGGTAAATTAATGGCGGTCTCTCCCTCGCTAGTACTACTGGTCTTGGTTTTAGTTCTTTCTAGTGTTCCACAAAGAGAGAGTATAAGGCAGACCCTTTTGAACATGAAAGCGTTGGCTTATTTGAAGGAGCGAAAGCAACTCGATTGGTAAGCCTATAACAATAACCATTATGTGGCATTATGGCTTTTATAGAGTGTAATATTAGTTACTTTTCAGGTCACAATATTAGGGGTTAGATTTTACCAATCATGATACCCTCCCTCCCTCCCTGTAAGAAGATACTGGGTGTTAAAAGTATGCATCTTTATTTCATAATAATGCCCTCCCTGTTTATGGGTAGAAACGATATTAAACCTAAGAGATTTGAACAGTAACCATATTATTATTATTCGAAAAATCCAAATGGTACAAATTATTTCAAAAGATATTCGGAAATTACATTATTTAGTTTGAAAGTAAAAACCATTGAATACTGGGATATATAGAAGATCCCGAGTCCTTCAAAATGGTGTACTTAATTCCCCATTCATTCATTAGTAATCCGATTCTTGCAACTCATTAAAGTAACGGCCGGAAGGACCGCCATCAGGCAGCAAAGCCACCATTGCAGGAGCTCTAGCACCTTCCTCTGGGGTCAACTGCCCTGCCCCATGATTGATGTCTGTCTGAACATACCCAGGATGAACACTGTTGATTAGGATATTCGGGTATTTCTTGGCCATGAGTTTAGTGTAGGCATTGACGGCAGCTTTTGAAACTTTGTAACCAGCCATTGTAAGGGGCCAACCATTAGCCTTGAGCTTATCATCCTTAAAATCATTTAGAAACCACTGCACAACATCGTCTATTTTCTCTTCCGTTAAGTTTTCAACATTACTCAGCTCTGCTTTCGCCTCCTCATTTCGGATAAACTGCAAAGGAAGGAAGGAATTTTAAGTAGAAATGCTGAATTAGAGAGCAAGCAGGCATTTTGATTTAGTGTCGAAAGAAAGATCGTTTGTAGGTAGCGTTACTTACCAGTAATTGTCCGAGAAAAGACGAGACATTAACTATTCTTGCTGATTTGGAGAGTTGAAGGAGAGGAAGCAGTGCCTCAGTTACTCTTTTAGTTCCGTAGTAATTTGTTTTGAGACACTCTACTGCCATTTCATGCGTCTGTACCACAGCTCCTTCCAATAACTGAGCATTCTCATCCTTTAACAGCGCATCCTGGAAAATTAACCAATACGTACAAAATTACTACTTCTTTGATGCTGCTGTAGCCTGTAAGCCTGGTGGGTAAAATTAGTTCACTTGTTCATAAAGTTAACTACTTACAACCCCTGCTCCTGCTTCTGCAATTATAGTTCCAAGTCTTTCCAAGTTTGCAGTATATCCACTTTCTCCTGCATTATTAACCTGCATAAAAATGTACATGCAGAAAACACCAACTTAAGCATATGAAATGGTTTCTGGTACTCCTTGCCTCATCATCAACTAGTTGGTATCAAAATGCAGATGAATCAATTAGCTATTTCATACCCTCCTCTTCTTTACCAAAGAAAAATGGAAAAGAAGAAAACACCTCTGCGAATACACGAAACAAATTCTCCCCAAAAATCTGTAAACTTAATTAAGCACAAGGAAAGACGAAAAAGAGGAGAGATGAAATTCTAGAAAAATTATACAAGTTTATAAATGGCTTTATACAAAATTAGTGTGAAAAAAAAAATCATATTCTCTGAATTTAACCAGAAGTATGCATCATAGTGTGCCATCCGTCCACAAAAAAAGTCTCATTTGAAAATTTTGCAAACGTTATAGATATTTTTGTGGAACTTTTTTGTTTTTGTTGTAAAAATGGGGAGAATAAAAATGTTGGTTAATGATTCACACTAGTTTAGTTTTTTCTCACCAGAATATCGAGTTTCTTGTAGTTGGTTTCGACGAATTTCGCCAAGGAAGCGATGCTTGCAGGATCTTTTACATCTAGAGGATGAAAAACCAGATCTGAAAGCCCAGAAGCTTTAAGCTTTTCAACAGCTTCCCTACCATTTTTCTCATTTCTAGCAGTTAATATAACTGTAATTCCATTAGATGCCAGCTTTCGGCACGTCTCCAAGCCAATTCCTTTGTTCCCCCCAGTCACAACAGCAATTCTAAACATCACAATATGAAAGATTACTACTTAAGATCAATGAAACTCAATATATTTTCTCAAAAAAAAAGATGAAGAATGAAACTCAATATACAAAAATCTACCTTTTTCCTGCCATTTTCCTTCAATAAATGCCTGAAAGCTTGATTTGTTGTTGCAGTGTTCGGTACAACCAAAGAGAAGATGATAATGCCTGTACGTAGGATGAATATATAATTCTGTGTATTGTGTGACGAACCTTGTGCATTCATTCTCATTTTATAGTGCATGCACGTCTAAGTTCTAACTTCATTGAGGCGGCTTTACTACTTTGAAAAAGTCTTCAATCCTGCCGTAATTTTGGTCAGCATTCACATGGTAATTACCTCCGTCTTTCATCATCATACAATAGTTTAAGTTCATGAGTTGAAGTTCTATTATAAAATTGAGGAAACAACTACTACATCATCTCTTAAAAAATAAAAATAATATATTTTATGGTTTTATAGGTCGACTTTCTGGTTGCGAGATATATTAATACTATATTTAATATTAATATTTTAACCTATATATGATATGCTGAATCAACCTTATATTTTTATCCGATCACATGTAGTGATATACTACCTCCGTCCTATAATAAGTGTTTTTTTAATTTAAATCACACATATCAATACATAAGTTAAAATGACAAAAATACCTTTAATATACTTTTTTTGTTTTGTTTGAGACTTTTTTTATTGTCTTTTGGTTTCTCTTTCTCTTTCTTCAATCTTTCAACTTCCCAATAAATACCATTGGTTCCATAAGGACACATATGAAAAAATATTGTAAAAATTATATTGGAATTCTAACACATTACTTATTTTGAAAAAAAATATTAAACCTAAAAAAACACTTATTATGAGACGGAAGTAGTACGTCATAATAGTAATTAAGCACCCAAAAAAAAAAACTTTTACTCCAAAATAATACTAAAAGTAATATTAAGGTTTCTTGCCTTGCGTTCGCATGTTGTGACATCAGACATGGTCAAGATTCTGTATTTAATGGGGGCATTGCAACAGCTGTAGGGCCGCCAGCCCCGCCTATTTCTTCCAGAACAGACGCCTCAGTTAGCGCGTCAAAATTAATTTAAAAAAAATCATATGTGAGGCAAAGACTTTTAACAAATATTCTTACCGTTCCACATAGAGAGATTTTTATTTATATTTATAAAATTTGTGAAGGTTGAAAATATATTTTTATTGTATATATACTTTTAAAGATAATAAGTTATTGTTTTATTAGTGTGATAATAAGTTATCGGAAAGAACTTCCTGCCAGTAGTTTTGTATCTTAAAAAAAGTTGGACCACTCATTCTCTTCTAATTCATTTTTTTAATCATTCTTCAATCAAATTTTAAAATTCAATAACTTTTTTTTTGTTAAAAATCTAAAATTGTCAATCTACATATCGTTAGAAAGCACTCGTCAAAATTTTTAAAACAAAATCCATAGTTGATATGTTTTTAATATAGTTAAAATATCAAAATTTATAATTAAAGTTTACAATAGTGTATTTCAAAATACAAAATTTTAACTTAAATTTGGGTGATTTAAACTGAAAAAATATATATCAACAATGAATCTTATGTTGAAGATCTTAACGACAGCTTTCCAACTATATATAAATTGATAATTTTAGATTTGTAACAAAAAAAGTTGTGCAATTTTAAATTTTGGTCGAAGAAAGGGAAAAAAAGGGAAAATGTTGAGTTAGGAGAGAATGAATTTTAATGTAAAAAATTATCCACAATAACTTCTTGCTGAAACCAATTGTTACTTGAGATGAATGGTGGGCTGGCTGGGACATGAGCCATAGGACCATAGACGGCGGTAGTTGTGGATCATGTCCCATATATATATATATATATATATATATATATATATATATATATATATATATATATATATATCACTACACGTTCTATTACTCCTCTCTCCATAACAATTAAGTAATTGTTTTATTTAGTATTGACAAGTAGAGATGTTTGAAGACGAGTTCCATACGATATATTGTTGGGTATAGTGAGACAGGTACGTTCATTCAAGGATTTCATTGCTTTTTCTGGTGTTTGTAAGTCATGGCGATGGGGTGCACTCAAGTCCAAGAGATTTGATGGTTCAAACCTCTGCATCTTTCATCATGGCGATGGCTTATGTATAGACTCTTTTTTTCTTTATTTTATTTTGAACAATAGCCATATTATTTTATTCGATAAATCCAAATGGTACAAATTAATTCAGAAGACGAGAAGACATCCAAAATTTTCGGAAATTAACCAAACCATACTTATAACCATTTGAACACTTGGAAAGAAGATCCCGAGTCCTTCAAAATGGTGGTGTAGTTCCCCATTCATTCATTAGTAATCGGATTCTTGCAACTCATGGAAGTAACGACCAGAAGGACCGCCATCAGGCAACAAAGCCACCATTGCAGGAGCTCTAGCACCTTCCTCAGGGGTCAAGGCTCCTGACCCATAAGTCATGTCTGTTCGAACATATCCAGGATGAACACAGTTGATTAAGATATTCGGGTATTTCTTCGCCATAAATTTTGTGTAGGCATTGACTGCAGCTTTTGAAACTTTGTAAGCAGCTGATGTAAGTGGCCAACCATTAGCCTTGAGCTTATCATCCTTAAAATCTCTTAGAAACCACTGCAAAACGGCGTCTATTTTCTCTTCTGTTAAGTTTTCAACATTACTCAGCTCGGCTTTCACCTCCTCACTGTGGATAAACTGCAAAGGAATCATGAAGTGGAAATTAAGAAAGAAAGCATACATGCATTTATTTTTTCCTTTTTGCATAGGAATTTAGTATCCACAATCGTTAATTCGTTTGTAGCATAATAGCATTCGTTACCAGTAATTGTCCGAGAACAGACGAGACATTAACTATTCTTGCTGATTTGGAGAGTTGAAGGAGAGGAAGCAGTGCTTCAGTTACTCTTTTAGTTCCGTAGTAATTTGTTTTGAGACACTCTACTGCCATTTCATGCGTCTCAACCACAGCTCCTTTCAATAAGTGAGCATACTCATCATCTATCACCAACTCCTGGAAGAAAAGCAGTAGAAAATTACTACTATATTTTCCATAATGATCGATGCAATGCCGATGAGTTTAGTTTAATACAAGAATGTTTAACGAAAACGGAAGTCTAGTTGAGTAACAATTCCCTATTAGGATTACTCCGACTGAATTAACTTGTGAATGGAAATCCAAAACATTGTTTATGTTTTGCTGAAATATATAGAGGGAAATGAGTGTTTGGACTATATATGTGTTTGTTATGTTACCCTTCACTTGTTCATAAATATGGAGGGCAAATATGTTAAAAGCTACAAGTGGGAAGCAGCTATAAATACTTACAATCCCTGCTCCATCTTTAATACTTCGAAGTCTTTCCCAGTTCACAGTATTTGCATTTTCTCCTGCATTATTAACCTGCATAAAAATTTACAGAAAACACCAACTTTGGCATATGAAATGGTTATGGACATGGTATATTCCTTGCCTTATCTTCAAGTAGTTGGTATCAAAATGCATAGTACTAATAAATTAGCAATTTCATTCCCTCTTCTTCTTGAACAAAGAAAAATGGAAACACAAAACAAACAAACTCTCCCCGGAAATCTGTAAACTTAAGTAAGCACAAGGAAAAGGAGAAGGGAAAGAAAGAAAACAACAAAGTTGAAAATTTGGTAAAAATATACAACCTCAAAAGTCAAAAACCTATAGGTTGATGAATGGCTGGCTATATACAAAATTAGTATTACCAAAATCAAACTCTCTGAATTTAACCAGAAATATGCATCATAGTGCTCCATCATATGTTCATTAATGATCACTACTTTAGTTTTTTCTCACCAGAATATCAAGTTTCTTGTAGTTGGTTTCGACGAATTTGGCCAAGGAAGCGATGCTTGCAGGATCTTTTACATCTAGGGGATGAAAAACCAGATCTGAAAGCCCAGAAGCTTTAAGCTTTTCAACGGCTTCCCTACCATTTTTCTCATTTCTAGCAGTTAATATGACTGTAATTCCATTGGATGCCAGCTTTCGGCATGTCTCCAAGCCAATTCCTTTGTTCCCCCCAGTCACAACAGCAATTCTGAACATCGCAATACTACTTTTTGTCATTTTACAGATATATTGCTTCAGATAAATCATTGAAACTCAATATATAAAAAATTACCTTTTCTCTGCCATTTTCCTTCAATAAAATGCCTGAAAGCTTTATTTGTCGTTGCAGTGTTTGGTACAACCAAAGAGAAGATGATAATGCCAATAGTCAATAGAATGAATTATCTTAACTCCATCCCATAATAAGTGATTTTTTAAATTAAATTTAATTTTTTTAAAAAAATAAATAATGTGTTAGCATTTCAATATAAATTTTATAATATTTTTTCATATGTGCCCTTATACAATTAATGGTATTTATTACATATTTATTAAGAAGTTGAAAGATTGAAGAAAGAGAAAGAGAGACCAAAAAGAAATAAAAAAAATCACAAATAAAACAAAGAAAGTATATTAAAGATATTTTTGTCATTTTAACTTATGTATTGATATGTGTAATTTAAGCTAAAAAAATACTACTTATTATGGGACGGAAGTAATATAATTCTGTGTATTGTGTGATGAACCTTGTTTATTCATTCTCATTTTATAGTGGAATTTTTTAAGGGCACATACTAAGCACACAGTTTAAAAGAATATTTTTTTGAATTGTGTGTATATTTTCTTGAATTTGGTATAAATACAGAAATCAATAAAATATACACACAGTTCAAAAAAATATTCTCTTGAATTGTGTACTTAGTATATATTCTAAAGACACATTAAAAAAAAAATTATAGTGGGGGAAACACCTAGACAGCTTCCACCTCCATTAACTCATAATCAGGATTATGTATTTAATGGGGGCTACAGCTCTAGGGCCGACAGCCCCGTCTATTTCTTCGAGAAGATAAGCCCAGTTAGTCCGTCAAAATGAACAGAGTTTTATTTATAAAATTTGTGAAAGTTGAAAATATATTTTTGTTATATATTACCTCCGTCCCATAATAAGTATTTTTTTAATTTAAATTACATATATTAATACAAAAATTAAAATGATAAAAATATCTTTAATATACTTTCTTTATTTTGTTTGAGACTTTTTTAATTGCCTTTTGGTCTCTCTTTCTCTTTCTTCAACCTTTCAACTTTCCAATAAATACGTAATAAATATCATTGATTGCATAAGGGCACATATGAAAAAATATTATAAAAATTGTATTAGAATTTTAACACATCACTTATTTTGAAAAAAAATATTAAATCTAAAAAGCACTTATTGTATAACGGAGATAGTATATATATAGTTTTAAAAATAATAAGTTATCACTTTATTAGTGTTATACAAACATAAAATGAATTATTTTATATTCTATTATTGAAAAATAAATTATTCTATAAAATGAAAAGAATATTTGAACTCCGCGTGACTAAGTGGTTTAAGAAAGAACTTAGATTGATCATTTTTTTAAAAATCAATAGTTATACAAATTTCCATAGAAATATATATATGCGGAACCCCGAGAGAAAATTATCATAAAAAATTAAATAAATTTTATTATTACTTCTAAGTTTTGTAATTTTGAAATTTTTAACAAACTAGTTAAATACACCGTTCGAATCATGAATTTAATTTCAAATAGCATAATTTTTAATTTTTTATTCATTTTAAATATGATGATTATGATTTTTTTTAAAATTTACAATTTAATTTACTATTGTTATTAGAATGTCTACAATTATATGATTAATGAGCTAAATAAATCTTATAAAAAATAAAATTGGTGTAGAATACTAAGTTATTATTATGAAAAAATTGGAAACTAAAGTTTGATTATGCATTAATTTATTTTGATATATATATATATATATATATATATATATATATATATATTAAGTTTTTTAATACTAATTATATTTATTCATAATATTTTTATATATTTTTAATATATAGTTATTTAGAAATAGAATTATTGTAGTAACCATCATGATTTTTAGTTTTAAAATTAGTTAACTAAATTTCAATCACTAATATATATAAGTTAGAATTGATTTTATAATACTAGTTAACTAAAGATCTCCTATATAAAATAAAATTAGTGTAAGACCCCAATTTTTATGAATAAAAAATTGAATTTTCTCTATATATTATTTTAAAATAGTCAGGGGTTAATTTGATAATGTGGAATGTTATGGGTAAAATGCGCAAATATTTTAAATAAGCAAGTGGTTATAAAATATTCATTGTTATCGGGGAATATTCGTTTGGTCGTGGAATATTCTTGCTGTCGGAGAATATTCGTACGACGGCGTAGCCAATTGTGGGTCCCATAACGAAAAAATGTCGGAGGAAGAAAACGTCAAGAATAAGTTTTTTATAAATAACGGCGTAGTTGTTACCGTTAACGCTGTTGGAATACCCGATGGGTAAAGTAAAGTAATACGCATTGTTTCACAGTAGCACACGGTATTGTACAGTATTTTATATTATTGTTAATTCAATAATTGTCACTGCACAGTATTTTTTATTATCAGATCAATAATTAATATTATTTGAATAATATTATTAGATAACATTATTGATAATGTCTAAGAAAGTTCTGTCTAGGAGGAATTATTTAATTGCGCGCCTGTAAGGAGAAATCCTTATCGGAAGGCTCCCTCTTTCTTGGGAACGACCTGGTTGTCAATATTATAGTTCTGTAACATTATTTGTGAATAATTAATTATTAATTTATTTAATAAGAAAATATTTATTTTTGTGGATATAAAAGAAAGAATTAGTGCTGATGTGTTTTATCAGTATTTTGTTAGAATGGAGGTGTAAAAAATCATCCTTATGTGAATTTCGGACAATTTATGTTTGAAATTTGGAAAAACTTTCTTCTATAAAGTTGTACAGAATTAAATTTCCTATAGAATGGACATAAGATTCGAATTTTTCAGATAAAAGGACTATTTATTATGAATTATTGAAGTTCCGGAATAATTAATTTTTGGGGTTATAAATATTTTTTTAATAAAAATATTTTTTTGATGGTGGGCCCCACTTGTGTGGGCTGATAAATTGGTCAAGGAGGTGTGCGAAAGATTTTTAATAAATATAATATTTTATTAAATTTTCTGCTTTGGCGTTCTAAGCATTTTTCTATAAATAGGGTGCTGAATTAGAATTTAAAAATCACACCAGAATCATAAGTTTCTTTCTCTATAATATCGAGCGTATTTTTGTGAGTATTTCGATACTTTGAGTGTTGCTATTCAGTGCAAGTTTCATTCAGTATTATATCCGATATTCCAGTTAGAAGTACTGTTCTTTTGAGATAAGGGATGTTATTTTTAAAAAAAAATATGATGTTATTTCTTTCAATATCATGACACCAAAATATTGGTATGAATTTTATTGTAAAATTTTTACCTTTTCATATTAGAGTTACTATTCACGTATACGACACTATTCACGAATACGGTACTATTCACAGAAAAATTTTATTTTATTTTCTTTGTCCAAGTTGGCTATTATGATTCCTATCTTTGATTGGATCCAAGTTTTGATCTTCATTCTTGAATTTTGCTCCACAATTAATTATTATGGAGTATTCTTGAACTTGGATAAACTAAATTACGAATATCTAATTTTTGTCCTTTATCTCACTGAATTCGTTCTTTAAAATATTTTTCATCATCTTCAGTCTTAAATGGTGATACAAAAAAATATCTTTGGCTTGTAGTACAAAAATGGATGATTATTTGATTAATATCTTTGGCCTATAGTGCAAAGATGAATGATTACCTGATGAATATCTTTGACCCGTAGTGCAAAGATGAATATTTGATTAAAAATATATATTGATTGATGTTACAGGGATAAAATATTGATTATGGACTTTCAAATCATAGAAGATAGTAGACATTATTTTCTACTTAATTCTTCTGATGCATTGCTGCAGTTGTTGATCTAAAACTTGTGGTCCATAATATTTTATCTGATTTATTGAAGACTAACGATAAATTATTCTTTATTATCTTAGTCATAATATTCTTTATTGGGCTAGTTGAGCTCAACCTTTTCATCTATTGTCCTCTTTAGGAAATGAGAATGTCGCAGGGATTAGTCGAAGGATATAGTGATGGTCCGAGTGAGAGCAGTAGTAGTCCTCATTATTTTTATAAAATAGTGTGATAATAATTGTAATGAGAACTTAGTTTGAATATTTATATTTTCTACATATTTGTATTGACACTCACAGTTGTGTGGTCGTATTTTGCACGACCGTATGATATAAAAGTTGTATTTGGATTCTGTACCATGTATTTGACGATCCAGAATGAGTTGGTTGGATTGGACCTATTCTGGTGGCGTCACAGTTGGTATCAGAGCTTAGGAATATGGTCTCTGGCGGAGATCGGGGAATAGAATTAGGAGGGGAGAGACGAGTAAATCCTTCACTACTGTGTCCTACCTAAGCTTATGTGATATTTAATTGGTCAGTCGGATCATAGGGATAATATGTGATATATTAATTTGTTTAATTAACCCTTGTTTTATAGCAGTATTTGAGAATGACAGCTAAGAATGTTAACAATGGAGTGAATGAGACCGTAGAGACACCTTTAATCACCAACCAAGAGAACACGCAACAAGAAGGCAATGTTCCTCCTGAAAATAACACTGATCAGACGATAAACGATGAGATGTTTAGAAGCTTTTTGCAGTTCATGCAAAATCAGACGGGGGAGACTCGTGTGCAAAATACAGGTGGAAATAATAATAATACGCGGATTGTTACTGCCAAACAGTTCAAAGAGTTGGGACCACCAGAGTTTCAGGGAAAGCTAGATCCAATCAAGGAAGAGACGTGGGTTAAGCAAATTACCAAGATATTTGATGTCTTGGGATACACGGAGGAACAGAAGGTTCCATTCTCCACCTTTTTGTTTCGTGGAGAGGCAGATTATTGGTGGGAGTCTGTGAAGCGTACCCAGCCTGCCGCACTCAAGATGTCTTGGGAAGCGTTCCAGAAACTGTTCAATGACAAGTACTTTTCTGAAAGTATTCGTCATATGAAGGAGGTAGAGTTTATCAGACTAGAACAAAATAACATGACTGTGTCCCAATACGAGACTAAGTTTGCGGAGTTGTCCAGGTTTACTCCTCATTTGGTAGAAAATGAGGAACGTGTGACGCGGATGTTTCTGAGAGGTTTGAAACCCGAAATTCGTCAATACCTCATTTCTCACAAATTTTCTCTCTATTCAGATGTAGTAAACAGGGCTCAGTTATTAAAACGAGATAATGAGTCCGTTCAACCAAGGGACCACAATCAGGGTCGTACCAGTAACAGTAGTCATTGGAGCAATGACAACTAGCAGAGAGGAAAGTATTATGACAGAAGCAGTAACCACTCCGGTGGTAATCGTGGCTATGATAATAGCAGAAGTGAGTCGGGGGGAGATTTCAAGAAGAGAATGTACAACAATGAGAACGTGAAGACGTCGACATCAGCACCAGCATCAACTGTTTCTAGGGGAGCATCGGTCGTATGCTATAAATACGGGAAAGAGGGACACATCAGCCCAAACTGCCAACAACAGTTCAAGGCATGTTATAACTGTGGAAAGGAATGACATATAGCTCGAGATTGTCTTGTAGCGAAACCAAGTCCAGCGGGAATGGTGATTCCTAAGGCTGTTCCGGACAAGTCAAAGTCGGTGGTTCCTAGAAGAGCGTTTGTCGTGACTCCCCAAAATGCGAAGAACCCGAACGAGATGATCACGTGTAAGCTAATCATAAACTCTTGCGAAGTTTACACTTTGTTAGATACCGGTGCTACCCATTCTTTTATATCACCTACTTGTGCTCAACGTTTGAACTTGACACCTGAGAAAATAGACTTTGACTTATCTGTTGAGACTTCGTTGGGAGAAACCTTCGTTACATCTACAATTTATAAATCTTGCTTGATTCAGATTAGTACCCTCACCTTACCTATTGATCTTATATCTTTAAAATACTTGCATTTGACGTGATTTTAGGAATTGATTGGTTAACCACTTATCATGCCAAAATTGATTGTTTTCGTAAGGTTGTTAGTTTTCATATTCCTAACTAACATGTTGTACGAATTCAAACCACCAAACCACTAAAATCAGTCAATGTCATTTCAAGTCACAAAACTATTCGTTTATTGAAAACGGATGTCAAGCTTTCTTAGCTCATGTCACTGATCTAAATCAGAATACGTCATATTTGAATAATATTTCTGTTGTTAATGAATTTCCTGATGTATTTTTCGAAGAACTTTTCGGTCTACCCCCAGAACGTGATGTTGAATTCTTTATTGACCTTGAGCCCGGTACAAAACTCATTTCTAAAACTCCATATCGAATAGCTCCTATTGAACTTCAGGAGTTAAAGGTCCAACTATAGGAGTTGTTAGACATTGGTTTCATTCGTCCTAGTACGTCTCCTTGGGGTGCTCCTGTTTTATTCGTATAGAAGAAAGACAGGAGTATGCGACTTTGTATTGACTATCGGGAGTTGAACCATGTCACCGTCAAGAATAAGTATCCGCTACCTCGTATTGATAACTTGTTCGACCAGTTGCAAGGAGTATAATTTTTTTCAAAGATCGATCTTCGTTCTGGATATCATCAGCTGAAGATTAAAACTGAGAATATTCCGAAGACTGCCTTCAGAACTCGGTTCGGGCATTATGAGTTCTTAGTCATGTCTTTTGGATTGACTAATACTCCTGCTGCTTTCATGGATATGATGAACCGTGTATTCAAGAAATATTTAGATCAATTCGTGGTTATCTTTATTGATGACATCCTCATCTATTCCAAAAATCGTGAAGATCATGAGCACCACTTGAAGCTGGCACTTCAAAGGCTTCGTGAAAATAAATTATACGCCAAGTTGAAGAAATGCGAGTTCTGGCTTGAGGAAGTAGCATTTCTTGGGCACGTGGTGTCAAAACATAGAGAATCTGTTGACCCAACGAATATTGAAGCAATACAAAGTTGGGAGCAACAGAAGTCGGTGACCGAAGTATGTAGCTTTCTGGGCTTAGCTGGTTATTATCGGAGATTTGCGAAAGAATTTTCTCGAATCGCTACTCCATTAACTCAGTTGACTCAGAAAGATACAAAATTCGTATGGAGTGAGGAATGCGAGAAGAGCTTCTAAGAGCTCAAGAGGAGACTTATCTCGGCACCTGTTCTGACAATACCATCTGGTTCGGATGAATTTGTTATCTACAGCGATGCTTCGGGCAAAGGGTTAGGATGTGTTTTCATGCAGCATGGGAAAGTAATAGCCTATGCCTCGCGACAACTCAAAAAATATGAGAGAAATTATTTTACTCATGATCTAGAGTTGGCAGCAGTCGTTTTCGCGTTGAAGATCTAGAGATACTACCTGTACGGGGAGAAAGTGGAGATTTATACGGATCATAAGAGCCTTCAATATTTTTTCACTCAAAAAGAACTCAACATGCAACAACGACGTTGGCTTGAGCTGTTGAAAGATTACGATCATACCATCCAATACCATCCGAAAAAAACGAACGTGATAGCTGACGCGTTGAGTAGAAGATCATATGCGGGAACGAGTACGATGATGTCCACACAAAGGATTATTCTGTGTGAATTACAAAAAATGGAGATAGAGTTTAAAATTTCGGGGACCCACGTGATGATGTCAAGTATACGCATAGAATTAGCTTTGATTGATAAAGTTAAAGCTGCTCAAGCTACGGATCCGAAGCTGATGAAGATGAAGATGAAGAAGAAGGTGCAAGAAGGTGCGGTTTCAAAAGCAAGAATCGATGAAGAAGGAATACTCCGAGTCAACTCCAGACTTTGTGTTCCGAACGATTCTAATTTGAAGTATAGAATTATGATGGAGGCACACAACACACCGTTTGCAATCCATCCTGGAAGTACCAAAATGTATCGCGATCTTCAACATATATTTTGCTCCACCAAAATATATGTTGAAGATCACGATACATTTTGGTGGAGCAATATGAAGAGAGAGATCGCGGAGTTTATTTTGAGATGTTTAACTTGTCAACGTATAAGGCGAAGCATCAAGTGTCGAAGGGTCCATTGCAACCACTTGAGATTCTAAAGTGGAAGTGGGGACACATTACCATGAATTTCGTTACGGCTCTTCCCAAGGTTTCTCAAGGCATTGATGCGATTTGGGTTATTGTTGATAGATTAACCAAGTCTGCTCATTTCTTGTCGATACGGGAGACCTATTCCCTTGAACGTCTTGCTCGTATGTACGTGAATAAGATTATGAGATTGCATGGCATGTCAGTATCCATAGTTTCGAATCGTGACCCAAGATTCACTTCACGATTTTGGGTTAGCTTGCAGAAAGCTATGAGCACGGACTTACGATTCAGTTCGGTATATCATCTTCAAACGGACGGGTAATCAAAAAGCACTATTCAAACTCTTGAAGATCTATTGAGACTCTGTGTTCTAGACTTCAAAGGGAGTTGGGATAAGTACCTACCATTGATGGAATTATCTTATAACAACAGTTATCAGGCAAGTATAGGTGTGGCTCCATTCGATGCGTTGTATTCAATATGTTGGGATGAGGTGGGTGAGACAACATTGTTGGGACCGGAGTTAGTACGTATGACTACAAAAAAGATCCAAATGATCCGACAACGTATACTAACGGTACAGGATCGACAAAAGAGTTATGCGGATCTTCATCGAAAGGACATAAAATTTAATGTTGGGGACCATGTATTGTTATGTGTTGCTCCGTGGAAAGGAGTTACGAGGTTTGAGTAGAAAGAAAAGCTCAATCCACGAGTCATTGGTCCATTTAAGATTCTTGATCGAATAGAAAATGTGGCCTATAGACTCGCATTACCTCCAAGCATGTCTCGTGTTCATAATGTATTTTACATATCTGTATTACGTAAATATGTGAAAGACCCGAGCCACATTATTGAGTTAGAACCGGACAAGATAGCCGAAGATTTAACGTACGAAGAGGTACCGTCAAGATTTTGGATAAGAAGGAGCATGTCCTACGCACAAAAGTTATACCACATGTCAAAATTTTGTGGAGAAACCATGCTATTGAGGAAATGACATGAAAGTTGGAATCGAAAATGAAAGCGAGGTATCCTCACCTTTTCGAAAGACCAGGTACGCATGTCAATTTCGAGGACAAAATTTTATAAGAAGGGGAGGTTGTAAGACCCCAAATTTTATGAATAAAAAATTAAATTTCCTCTATATATTATTTTAAAATAGTCAGGGGTTAATTTGATAATGTGAAATATTATGGGTAAAATGCGCAAATATTTTAAATAAGCAAGTGGTTATAAAATATTTATTATTGTCGGGGAATATTCGTTTGGTTGTGGAATATTCTTGCTGTCGAAAAATATTCGTACGACGATGCAGTCAATTGTAGGTCCCATAACGAAAAACTGTCGGATGAAGAAAACGACAAGTTAGAATTTTTTTATAAAAAACGACATAGTTGTTACCGTTAATGTGACGCCCCCAGAATAGGTCCAGTCAATCCAACCCATTCTGAGTCGCTAAATACATGGTACAGAATTCAAATACAATCTTTATATCACACGGTCGTGCAAAATACGACCACACAACTGTGAGTGTCAATACAAATATGTACAAAATATTATCATTCAAACTAAGTCCTCATTATAATTATTATCACACTATTTATCAGAAATAGTGAGGACTACTACTGCTCTAACTCGAACCATCACTCTGTCCCCCGACTAGTTCCCGCTACATTCTCATTTCCTGAAGAGGACAATAGATGAAAAAGGTGAGCTCAACTAGCCCAGTAAAAAATATTATGACTAAAATAATGAAAAAAATAAATTATCGTTAGTCTTCAACAATTTAGATAAAATATTATTGACAACAAGTTTTAGATTAATATTCGCAGCGGAAATAACAATTCATTAGAAGAGTTAAGTAGAGATTGAAGTCTACTATCTTCTATGATTTAAAAGTCCATCATCAATATTTTATCCATGTAACATCAATCAATATACATCTCAAATCAAATATTCATCTTTGCACTACGGGCCAAAGATATTCATTTGTATCACCAGTGGTCATGTTCATCTCAACACTTGTCCATCTTTGCACTACGGCTAAAGATATTCATCAGGTAATCATTCATCTTTGCTCTACAGATCAAAGATATTCAGTTATATCACCTTTTAGGACTGAAGATGATGAAAAATATTTTAAAGAACGAATCCAGTGAGATAAAGGACAAAGATTAAGGATTCGTATTTTAGTTTATCCAATTCAAAAATATTTTGTAATAATCAATTGTGGAGCAAAATTCAAGAATAAAACTCAAAACTTAGATCCAATCAAAGATAGGAACCTTAACAAGCAATTTGAATAAACAAAAGAAAATTTAATTTTTTCGTGAATAGTGCCGTATACGTGAATAGTGTTGTATACGTGAATAATAACCCCGACGAAAAAAGTAAGAATTTCATAATAAAATTCATGTCAATATTTTGGTATAATGATATTGAAAAGAATAACATCATTTACGAAAGAAAATAACATCCCTTACCTCAAAAGAATAGTACTTCTGGTTAGAATATCGGATATAATACCGAAGGAAACTTGCACTGAATAATAACATTCAAAGTATCTAAATACTCACAAAAATACGCTCGATATTATAGAGAGAAAATTTCTGATTCTGGAGTGATTTTCAATTCTAACCTAAGCACCCTATTTATAGGAAAAATTTAGAATGTCAAAGTAGACTTTCTGCGCCGGCGGCTTCTCCAGCACACCTCGTGAGATTTTAAAATTCAAAAATTTTTTCACAACAACCAAAAGTGGGGCCCTCCATTTTATTTAAAAAATATTTATTTTCTAAAACTTCAATAATTCATAATAAATAGTCCTTTTGCCAGAAAAATACTAATTTTATGTCCTTTTCATAGAAAATTTAATTCTCTACAACTTTGTAGAATAAAATTTTTTCAAATTCCAAACATAAATTATTCAAAATCCATAAACGGATGATTTTCTACACCAAAATACTGATAAAAACACATCAGCACTAATTTTTTCTTTTATATTCACAAAATAAATATTTTTTTATCATATAAATCAATAATTAATTATTCATAAATAATATTACAGAACTACAATATTGACAACCAGGTCGTTCCTAGGAAAGAGGGGGTCTTCCGATAAGGACTTCTCCTTACTGGCGCGCAATTAAAGAACTCATCCTAGACATAACTTTCTTAAACATTGTCAATAATGCTATCTAATAATATTATTCAAATAATATGAATTATTGAGTTTATAAAGTGAAATATTGTGCAGTGATAATTATTGAATCAATAATACAAAATATCAACGGTAGCAATTATTGAATCAATCATATAAAATAGCAATGTAGCAATTATTGATATAAAATATCAACGTAGCAATTATTGAATCAATAAAATATCATGTAATTATTGAATCAATAATATAAAATATTGAACTGTAATTACTGTAACAATAATTGAGTAAGTGCCTTCTTACGTAAGAATCAATAATTTAAAATACTGTGCAATTTCGTGTGCTACTGTGCAACACTGCGTATTACTCTATTTTAACCACCGGGTATTTCAACAGTACTAACGGTAACAACTACGCCGTTATTTTATAAAAAAATTATTTTTGTCGCTTTCTATATTCGATAGTTATTCCGTTGTGGGACCCACAAATAGCTGCGCCATCGTACGAATATTCTGGGACAACAAGAATATTCCACGACCAAACGAATATTCTCCGACAATAATAAATATTTTATAACCACTTGCTTATTTTGAAATATTTACACATTTCACCCATAATTTTTCACATTTATCAAATCAACACCTTACTATTTCGAAATAATATGTAAAAAAAAAAATTAAATCTTTATTCATAAAAGTTGGGGTCTTACAGTTAACACTGTTGGAATACTCGATGGGTAAAGTAAAGTAATACGCGTTGTTGCACAGTTGCACACGGTATTGCACAGTATTTTTATATTATTGTTAATTCAATAATTGTCGCTGTACAGTATTTTCCCATTATCAGATCAATAATTCATATTATTTGAATAATATTATTAAATAACATTATTGGCAATGTCTAAGGAAGTTCTGTCTAGGAGGGATTATTTAATTGCGCGCCAGTAAGGAGAAATCCTTATCGGAAGGCCCCCTCTTTCCTGGGAACGACCTGGTTGTCAATATTGTAGTTCTGTAATATTTTTTGTGAATAATTAATTATTAATTTATATGATAAAAAAATATTTATTTTTGTGAATATAAAAGAAGGAATTAGTGCTGATGTGTTCTATCAGTATTTTGTTAGAATGAATGTGTGAAAAATCATCCATATGTGGATTTCGGACAATTTATGTTTGGAATTTGAAAAAAAATTCTTCTACAAAGTTGTAGAGAATTAAATTTTCTATGGAATGAACATAAGATTTGAATTTTTCTTATAAAAGTGCTATATATTATGAATTATTGAAGTTCTAAAATAATTAATTTTTGGGGTTATAAATATTTTTTAAATAAAAAAGTTTTTTTAATGGTGGGCCCCACTTCTGTGGTTGATGAATTGGTCAAAGAGGTGTGCGGAATATTTTTAATAAATATAATATTTTATTAAATTTTTTGCTTTGGCGTTCTAAGCATTTTTCTATAAATAGGGTGCTAAATTAGAATTGAAAATCACATCAGAATCATAAGTTTTTTCTCTATAATATCGAGCGTATTTTTGTGAGTATTTTGATACTTTGAGTGTTGCTATTCAGTGCAAATTTCATTCAGTATTATATCCGATATTCCAGTCAGAAGTACTGTTCTTTTGAGGTAAGGGATGTTATTTTTTTTCAAAAATGATGTTATTTCTTTCAATATCATGACACCGAAATATTGGTATGAATTTTATTGTAAAATTTTTATCTTTTCATATTGGAGTTACTATTCACGTATACGGCACTATTCACGTATACGACACTATTCACGAATACGGTACTATTCATAGAAATATTTTATTTTATTTTCTTTGTCCAAGTTGGCTTTTATGGTTCCTATCTTTGATTGGATCCAAGTTTTGATCTTCATCCTTGAATTTTGCTCCACAATTAATTATTATGGAGTATTCTTGAACTTGGATAGACTAAATTACGAATTCTAAATTTTTATCCTTTATCTCATTGGATTCGTTCTTTAAAATATTTTTTATCATTTTCAGTCTTAAATAGTGATACAAAAGAATATCTTTGTCCTATAATACAAAAATAAATGATTATTTGATGAATATCTTTGGCCTGTAGTGCAAAAATGAATGATTACCTGATAAATATCTTTGGCCCGTAGTGCAAAGAATATTTGATTCAAGATATATATTGATTGATGTTACAGGGATAAAATATTGATTATGGACTTTCAAATCATAGAAGATAGTAGACATTATTTTTTACTTAATTCTTCTGATGCATTGTTATTTTCGCTGTAGTTGTTGATCTAAAACTTGTGGTCCATAATATTTTATCTGATTTGTTGAAGACTAACGATAAATTGTTCTTTATTATCTTAGTCATAATATTCTTTATTGGGCTAGTTGAGCTCACCCTTTTCATCTATTGTCCTTTTCAGAAAATGAGAATGTCTCAGGGACTAGTCGGGGGACAGAGTGATGGTCCGAGTTAGAGCAGTAGTAGTCCTCATTATTTTTATAAAATAGTGTGATAATAATTATAATAAGGACTTAGTTTGAATGTTTATATTTTTTACATATTTGTATTGACACTCACAGTTGTGTGGTCGTATTTTGCACGACCGTGTGATATAAAAGTTGTATTTGGATTCTATACTATGAATTTGGCGATCCAGAATGAGTTGGTTGGACTTCTGAGGGTGTCACAATTAGTAACTGAAGTTTAATCGTTAATATATTTTGTAATATATATAAAATATTTACTTATATTAATTATTATTTATTCATAATATTTTTTTCTAATATTTTTAATATATACGTTATTTAGAGTTCAAAATTTAGTAGAAACCTAAAAGTAAAATTCTAAACATAATTTTTATGTTAGAATTTTTTGTATGAGTAAATAGTTAAATGATTTTTATAAAGAACAAAATTATTATAAATAATAAGTTAATATTTACTCATTATATATTTATATATGTTTAATAAGTATATATTTTTTATATTCTTAATATCACGAAGAATTTCACCTTCCTCAAAAGTATAACCAATTGAACTAGGCAATAATCATGCTAACAATTATGAGTGGCGTACCTACCCTGGGAATGTGGGGATGTGCAATTATCCAAAATTACTTTTCCTTCTTTTTCTGCTTTCTTTTTTCCTTCTTTCTTATTTCTTAATTTACACAATAAAAAGTGTCTAAATTCTAGACTTATTTAAATAAATAAATTAAAAAATTAGGGAGATTTTAAAAAATATTTTAGTAATAGTTAAATTTTAAACCTATACCAAAGACGAAAACAAAAACAAATAGTAAGTTTTATCTTATTATATATGTATATAAATATATAGAATTATAGATATTGACTTGTGTTTTGCCTTCTTTAAAAAAAACTAAAATACTAAGCACTTATAAAACACTATCATTTGTTTATTTATAAATTAATCATAATTAATTATTATGATTGTATATTTTAGTATAGCTATATTATAGTATTGCTCCAGTTTAATATAACTTACTTATGTTTTTATATTTTAGTTTATGAATAATTATGATATAATACTAGAATAATTTGTTATTATATGATATTAGTTAATTATTACGATTGTATATTTTAATAAAACTATATTATAGTATTGCACCAACTTAATATAACTTACTTATGTTTTAATATTTTAGTTTGTAGATACTTATGATATAATAGTAGAATAATTTGTTTCTATATGATCTATCATATATTTAACAATGATTCGTATGTGTTTTAATTTAGGCTCGTGAGAAACAATATTAGTACATGACTTTTATAAGAAATAAATTTGTTATCAAAGAATAAGTTACTCTAAAATTTTTGAGGATCATAAATAGTGTGTTGATTCTAGTTAAATTTTAAGTTTAAAAAGTGTTTTAGTGGTAGTTAATAAAATAAAATCAGCAGGTTTGAAAAAAATGTTTTAGTGCCTAGCATGTGTTGTATAGAGACTTTTATTATTATTATTATTATGAACACCAACCATAATATTATACGATAAATCCAAAAGGTACAAATTATTTCAGAAGACATCAAGAGTTTTCAGAGATTACATTATTTAGTTTCAAACTAAACCATACCTATAACCATTAATTTAATTCCCCATAATTCATTAGTAATCCGATTCTTTCATCTCATGGAAGTAACGGCCAGAAGGACCGCCGTCAGGCAGCAAAGCCACCATTGTAGGAGCTCTAGCACCTTCCTCTGGGGTCAAGGGTCCTGTCTCAAAAGTGATGTCTGTTTGAACATATCCAGGATGAACACAGTTGATTAGGATATTCGGGTATTTCTTGGCCATGAGTTTAGTGTAGGCATTGATGGCAGCTTTTGAAACTTTGTAGGCAGCTGATGTAAGTGGCCAACCATTAGCCTTGAGCTTATCATCCTTAAAATCTTTGAGAAACCTCTGCACAACGGCGTCTATTTTCTCTTCCGTTAAGTTTTCAACATTACTCAGCTCTGCTTTCACCTCCTCACTGTGGATAAACTGCAAAGGAATCATGAAGTGGAAATTAAGAATGAAAGCATACATGCATTTTTTTTCCCCTTTTTGCAGAAGAATTTAGTATCCACAATCGTTCATTCGTTTGTAGCATAATAGCATTAGTTACCAGTAATTGTCCGAGAACAGACGAGACATTAACTATTCTTGCTGATTTGGAGAGTTGAAGGAGAGGAAGCAGTGCCTCGGTTACTCTTTTAGTTCCGTAGTAATTTGTTTTCAGACACTCTACTGCCATTTCATGCGTCTGAACCACAGCTCCTTCCAATAACTGAGCATTCTCATCATTTACCAGCGCATCCTGGAAAAGTAACCAATACGTACAAAATTACTACTTCTTTGATGCTGCTGTAGCCTGTAAGCCTGGTGGGTAAAATTAGTTCACTTGTTCATAAAGTTAACTACTTACAACCACTGCTCCTGCTTCTGCAATTATAGTTCCAAGTCTTTCCAAGTTTGCAGTATATCCACTTTCTCCTGCATTATTAACCTGCATAAAAATGTACATGCAGAAAACACCAACTTAAGCATATGAAATGGTTTCTGGTACTCCTTGCCTCATCATCAACTAGTTGGTATCAAAATGCAGATGAATCAATTAGCTATTTCATACCCTCCTCTTCTTTACCAAAGAAAAATGGAAAAGAAGAAGAAAACACCTCTGTGAATACACGAAACAAATTCTCCCCAAAAATCTGTAAACTTAATTAAGCACAAGGAAAGACGAAAAAGAGGAGAGATGAAATTCTAGAAAAATTATACAAGTTTATAAATGGCTTTATGCAAAATTAGTGTGAAAAAAAAAATCAAATTCTCTGAATTTAACCAGAAGTATGCATCATAGTGTGCCATCCGTCCACAAAAAAAGTCTCATTTGAAAATTTTGCAAACGTTATAGATATTTTTGTGGAACTTTTTTGTTTTTGTTGTTAAAATGGGGAGAATAAAAATGTTGGTTAATGATTCACACTAGTTTAGTTTTTTCTCACCAGAATATCGAGTTTCTTGTAGTTGGTTTCGACGAATTTCGCCAAGGAAGCGATGCTTGCAGGATCTTTTACATCTAGAGGATGAAAAACCAGATCTGAAAGCCCAGAAGCTTTAAGCTTTTCAACAGCTTCCCTACCATTTTTCTCATTTCTAGCAGTTAATATGACTGTAATTCCATTAGATGCCAGCTTTCGGCATGTCTCCAAGCCAATTCCTTTGTTCCCCCCAGTCACAACAGCAATTCTGAACATCGCAATACTACTTTTTGTCATTTTACAGATATATTGCTTCAGATAAATCATTGAAACTCAATATATAAAAAATTACCTTTTCTCTGCCATTTTCCTTCAATAAAATGCCTGAAAGCTTTATTTGTTGTTGCAGTGTTTGGTACAACCAAAGAGAAGACGATGATAATACCTGTACGTAGGATGAATGAATATATAATTCTGTGGAATTGTGATTTGTGTGTCGACCTTGCTTATTTATGTTCCCATTTTTACTTCATTGAGGCGGCCATTTTTAATTATTTAATTTGATGGGTGCTTTACTTCTTTATTAAAGTCTTCAATCTTACCGTAATTCCTCTGTCTTCCATCAACAATAATTTGTTAAGTATTCGAGTTGATGTTCCAATTTATAGTACTGTTTTTTAAGGATTCAATTATTATGAAGTTAACTTGATAATAAATTGTTTAATATAATATTTATATTATATTATTTAATTGATCAAAATTAACTTCATATTAAACACTTCAAAAAATTACACTCGGTCAGTTTTTTTGGACCAGTAACTATTTTTTACTATATATTATAATTAACTTGGCCATGACAAGGCCTTTTGCTTACGCATGCTGTGACAGTCAATATTATGTTTTTAATGGGCCAACTGCCCCAGTCGAAAAATCATCTACTCCTCGTCAAGGCAAAGACTTTTAACATACATTTTTAGCGTTCTAAATTTTATTTATAAAATTTGTGAAGGATGAAATATATTTTTGTTATATATGTATATATACTTCTAAAAATAATAAAATATTATTTTGTTAATGTATTATGAACTAAGGGAGTGAGACTCTTCTTCATTTTAATATATACTATTTTATATATGCACATACGTGGGAGCTGAAAACAGGAATCATATTGTACTTGTGTGTGTAGCATGAATCATATTCTATTTGTGGATTCAATGTTCAACCAGGCCACCAAGACTGACTATAGAGATGGCATACCTGAGGAGGCGTTGTGGAATTAATTAGAGCCGACTAATTTGACATTCCTTTTATCATATATATTAATTTAGATTTAAAACGTACAAACTCATAATTTTTGGAATGAATGTTGTTTTTTCGTGATTGTGGACCAACTATTTTATTAAATGTTCAGTCTCGTTCGGAAGTGAAATTAATTATGTAAGGATCAAATTCTTGTGTTTATGAAAATAGGATCAAAGGACGACCCAAATCCTGATAAACACTTCATATTTTATCATTTAAGCTTATTTTAAAACAAAATTTGCTTTATTTTGACAATAGAACTCAAATATCCAAATTTAGTAGTAATTACTAATTGCATGCAATCATGCTATAAATTTCTCTGTCTCTGCTCAGCTCTCCCAATACAACAACAACAACAACAAAAAAAAAACGTTTCATATATGTCGTTAAAAAGTTGATTCTTTCGTCTGAAATTAAGAAATACTGGGCAGAAGGGCCACCATTAGGTATTGTTAACGCCACAATCTCGTCACGTGCCTCAATCACGAAAAGCACTCTTTGTTCTGCACAATGAACACGTCAGCACCGGATCTCGACGGTTTTGGGCCGCCGGGGATCGCTCCGGTGTGAGAATGAGTACAGATTTTGAGAGAAATTGGGTTAACAATGGAGGTCGTGTGCTTTTTGTGTTCTGAGAGAAAAATATGTTTCTTACCCTGTCTGTATAGTGCCTTTTTTCCTCTTATTGTCTCATCACCTTTGCATGTTTTCCCCCGATGTCTTTGTCAATTGGCTGCATGCAGGCTTTTTTCCACTTGCTTTTTCCCTCCGTCAACATTATGTCAACTCCTCATTAATGAAGGTGGCTTAAGACAGCTGGGCCCATCACCTCAATCAGCCGCCTGCTAATCTCACAGATTAGGGGTAATCTTTAGTCTATAAACTGCCACCTGTCATCCACTACCAGCTTCAAGCTAGAGTTTATCTAAATGATCTTTTGGATAGTAGCCCAATACTCCAACAGTAAAAATGGGTCTGACCCGGAAAGCCCATAACGAATTTAAATTGACCGACCCAAAATATTTACGGCCCAACATTGCCCCCTAGTTTTTCGTTAAACAAAATGTTTAATGAAAGAGTATAGGAACCTGGGTCAATTATTAAGGGGAATCCCCACAGACTCAGCGAAGCCCAATTAGTAGAAAGCCCATATTCAAATGCAGACCTCTCGAACCCAAAATCGTACACCAATCTTTTTAAATTTCAAAAGTAAATGATATTTCCCAATTCCGAGAGGACACGCCGGCGGTTAACCTTCCTCATCATTATCTCTATTAAATGTGCAGCCTTTGGACTTCGTGTATTTCCAGAAAGGCAATTCTATAAGATTTTCAAACCCCCAAATCAGACAATTTTACCCGTTCATTTGGAGTTCGAAATATACCAGCTTTCTTCTTCTTCTTCTTCTTATTCCGATTTTCTTCTTAACTTGTCTGTCAACAATGGCTTCCCAAAACAAAGAAAACGCTGCTTTGACTTCCGAGATTCGTTCATCTTCCATCCCGACCGTGCCAAACCCTAAGTCTGTATCATCATCCGGCAAAAATCCTATACCTCCTGTTTCTGTACCCCCTCCTTTTAAATTCGAGGACGAGGAACAACACCCCATCGCCAACAGTCCTTCGAAACTAACAGAAAATGATCTCGAAACCATCCGAGAACGTTATTTTATTCCAGATACACATTATCTAAGGGCGCCTACCCTCTCCGATCGGATGTATCATCGTCCCGACGGGTGGACCGCCATGCCTCTCATTCTCCTAGAAAGAGGAATCCGATTCCCTCTTCATGCTTTCATCGTGACCCTTCTGGGGTTTATGGGTGTGGGATTTGCCCAACTGGTCCCCAATTCCTACATCCACATTCTAGCTTTTATAGCTTTCTGTAGCGAATCAGGGGTTTCTCCCTCTATCGACTTCTTTTTCAATCTGTTCGTTCTGGGCAAATCTCGCGAACAGGGTTGATTCTTTCGTCTGAAATTAAGAAATACTGGGCAGAAGGGCCACCATTAGGTATCAAAGCCAATTTCACAGGACCTCTAGCACCTTCTTCAACAGTATAATGCCCATTGTTTAAGCGCCGCCTTAGAGACAAAACTTGCCATCCCTTCTTTTCCAACAAATTTTCCTTAGCATCCTCCAAGTATATAACAATGATAGATAATGAATTAAATACATGTATTTATAAATTCAATTTATTGTGATATCCTGTATATATAAAAATAATCATTAAATATTTTAATTCAACTAAATATTATAATTTTTTTGCCACATAATTAATGATTTTATTTTTTTGTTGGAAAAGAACAAATTATAAAGAAAATGAATTAAAATATTTATTTTAATTTTATTATTATTATACTTATTTTTTACCACATAATTAATGATTTTATTTTATTTTATTTTTGTTGGAAAAGAAAAAATTATTAAAAAAAATGAATAAAAATATTTATTTTAATTATTTTTTGCCACATAATTAATGATTTTATTTTATTTTAGTTTTGTTGGAAAAGAAAAAATTATAAAAAAATGAATTAAAATATTTATTTAATTATTTTTTTGCCACATAATTAATGATTTTATTTTATTTTAGTTTTGTTGGAAAAGAAAAAATTATAAAAAAATGAATTAAAATATTTATTTAATTATTTTTTTGCCACATAATTAATGATTTTATTTTTTTTGTTAGAAAAGAAAAAATTATAAAAAAATGAATTAAAATATTTATTTAATTATTTTTTGCCACATAATTAATGATTTGATTTTTTTGTTGGAAAAGAACAAATTATAAAGAAAATGAATTAAAAAATTTATTTTAATTTTATTATTATTTTAATTATTTTTTTGTCACATAATTAATGATTTTATTTTTTTTGTGTTGCCACATAAGAAAAATAATGATTTTTTTTCATTTCTTTATAATCTATCTTCCTTCTGCCCAGTCAGCAAAAAAGCCATGTAGGACCATTTTTAATGTCTGTTGCCAAATTTGGACGGAATGGCCTGAATTTTTATTTTTAACAACCACAGTGGGTCAATTGAATATTTTTAAAATTCAGTTGCCAAATGCTTACAAGTCGACAACCACAGGTGGGTAAAGGTGCTTTTTGCCTATAAATAGCCAATGCTTGCTCATCCTGCTCTCAATCAACTGCATGCGCGCTAAGTTTGTTTATTGAAAGTATATAAGATCTAACTTTAATTTCTTCCATTTTAAAATGTGATCGGTCTTTGTAATAAAATTGTACACAAAATTGTCCGATCATTCAAGATACAAAAGTAGAAGTAAGCAAGAGACTTGAATCTTTATGCTACGTTTAGAATGGAGTAATGAAGGTGGGAATAGAATGACTCATTTTTATAGAATGAAAAAATTTATCTTTGGTTGTCATTGGAATATTGGATTGAACCATTCTTATTCTTCCCAAATTTATGAATTTTATTTCTATGGAATAACTCATTCCAACTAGAATGGAATAAATAATTTCACTCTCCATTTCATTCCTTCAATCCAAACAAAGCATTAGTGCTGTCTCAATTGCTTCAATTCTCCAAAACTGAATCTCAAACTAGGGTTTGACTAATAAGTTGTATGAATCCTTAAAACTTGACTATAAACAACTATATATAGCTTCTAACGTAATTAATTAAAAAGTCAAAGTCTGGTCAAATTCGAAGTGGCGCGACTGCGCTTAAAATAAGCTTAGATTGGGTGCGACCGGGCTCAAGTGGCAGAGACTGTTTTCTGAAGTTTAGAGTGGCGCAGTTGCGCCACATCCCAGTTTATTTTGAGTGCGGCCGCGCTGGTCCCATTTTCTGCATTGTTTGATCTGCTTGCTTGCTGCTTCCATCAAATGCTACTAATTCAAATCCCATGCACATAGGGGTGTGCAACCGGTAAATAATGGTCCAAACCGGATCGGTATCGAACCGGACCGGTACCGAATCGAAATTAGCCAAATTTTGATATCGATACCGGTACCAATATATACTGGTACGGTTCGGTAATATTGAACCATAAAAATTCTGTACCGAAAAACCGGTATATACCGAGTTTTTTGTACTAAAATCGGACTGGTTCTTTTTTGTACAGGACCGGCGGCTTCGGTCAGGTCTGAGAAACAAGAAAAAAATCAAAAAAATCAAAAATTATGTCCACCCCTAGATGCACATGTCCTACAAAAACAACATGAAATGTATGAAAAACAACATAAAACCATGGAAATAAACAACAATCCAAGTCCATTAAGATCAGATTCGTATGTATAAAACCTACTCATCAGCTACTAATATTGTTAAAGAAGAAAATGTCATAACAATAATTAGGGTTAAATGCACTTTGAATTCCTAAGTATACACATTTTGCACATTGCATCTTATAATTTAAAACATGACATTTTGCATTCAATATATTTAGCAAACCGTCACATAGCATCCTCTAACCCAAATTTTGTAGCTAAAATTAACAACAAAAAAGTGTCGAATTTTGTACTTTTATCGGCAGCTTTTGAGTCGAATGGTGTTTTGTACTTGTTCACTAAAAGTGCAAGGTGTAAAATATAACATTTTAAAGTATAAGATGCAATATGTAAAATGAGATAAATTTGAGAAATACAAAACATATTTAACTCTAATAATTAGTATTTAAAATATTAAATGTCCTTACAATAATTATAAAAATATTGTAAAATATATGATAACAAAGAGTATTATTCTTGGTGTAGTAAAATTTTATAAAATTTCTTTTAACTGAAATATATATGTCACAATGCACCTGTTATTATTTCCCAAAACAGAAATGCTACTATCACATAAACGAATTACATAAACTTCACATACTTGCTGACCTGGCCGTGGGACCCATACCCACTTAACTCAACAAAACCCAAAATTTCAACTTTTAAACAGAACATAAATGCTACTATCACATAAACCGAAAAGAAATGGTACTATCACATAAAAGCTTGTTTCAAAACAAAAAGCTTATTCTTCTTCTGCTGCTCATACGAGAGAGAGAAGGTGAAGAAGATAATGACGATCGACGAAGAATATCGAAGAAGACGACGATCGACGAAGAACACCGTAGACGATCAAAATCGTGGGACCCGAGAGAAAGAGAAGAAGAAGACGGTCAAAAGATCAAGGATGAAGACGTTCAACAGGTCATTCTCTCTCACCCTCTCCCTCTCAAGGTATCTCTCTCGTGCTTCGGCATTAGGGTTCCTGAAAAAAGCCCTAATTTTTGGTTCTGTAAAAGCCCTAATTTTTTTTTATTTAACGTTAGATTTATCTGGTGTTGATATGTTATGCTAGTGACATTTATTGTTGCGAGGAAAGTGTTAAACATTACCCGACATAATCGGTTATTGTTGGAATTGAATAGATGGTTTATTGTTTTTGCTTGTCTTGGCATTGGTATTGTCATCTTTGATGTTTTGGCTAATTTCCTTCTGGTTAACTATTTAACAAGTCACAAGTGGCAACAAAAATTGCAGAATCATTGGAGGAAGGCTGTGTGTTGATCACAAATCTGGTGATAGATTATAGAGGAAGGAAAAAGAAAAGGAAGAGATGAGAGGAAGTGATGCTCTCATAAGGTGCTGAAACTGCATACACAAACGCTGAAGTTGATACAAGAAACTGCATACTCTTTGATGCTCTTTTTGACGCAGCTTCTTCAATTTTCAACATTTGCTGGAAGTGATCAAAGAGCTGAGGCTCTGGAATTGATACAAGATGCACTGGAAGTTTCAATTCATAACACTTGTTATATCTTGTACTTCATTTTTAAGCTTACCTAAACATCTGTAACATGGGATTGTTCTCTCCCATGGGTTTGGGGTGCTTCTTTCTCATCTAGTATTTGAAGGCATTTTGTAATTGTAGAGTTTTTGCTTGAATTGTAAACAAAGAGAAGGGATATGAAAAGTTTCGAGTTTGTTTATGTTGTTATTCTTGTTCCACGGTATCCTGTTGGGTTTGATTTTATAGCTGGAAATTTGTGCAACTGCTGGTTCTGGCCTTCCTTGTAGGGCTGTTGTTTCCTTTGTTGATGGCTATGTTGTTTTTTCCTCTGTTTTTGTCATTTTGTATGTGATGTTGATGTTGGCTTTGGTTGGCATGGCTGGTACTACTTGTGCTTTGTTAGTGGCTATATCATATTTACACAGTTCTAAGTCAAAAGCACCAAGTGTTTTTAAATATGCAAATATATCTCAATGCTACTTTTCAGACAGTTAATGAATATTTTTCACATAGTGCTAAGTTACTAAAGATGCTAAGTTACAAAGCAGTGGCATCAGGAATCACCTTTTTTAGTGCACTCCCATACGAATTTCTCATAATAGCTTCTAATGTTTGCCTTGTGATGCCCAAAACTTAAATTGGAAACCTATTTTTTAATATTTAAAGTTACAATATCAACAAAACAAGAGCAAACTTGCTGAGTACAGTCAGAACACTCAAAATCCACATAAACCAGTCTGAAAAGTCATTCAAATTCTACAGTGGACTCATTGTTGGACAAAATTGTTTAGTACAGTCATCTTCTATTAAATTACAACAGCAACACATTCTACTCATCAAATCAAACAAAACCTTATCGAGATACAGACAAGATACAGGTAAATCAGAACGTTAATCACAGGTTCCACAAAAATTAGCCCAAGAGATTGCAAGATTCACAGGACACGGAGTATACGATCAAACACAAGACACAAACACATGTTATAAAAAACTTTGTTGTCCTCTCCAACCATGCCATTGATTTTCCATCAAACTTAGTTGCGGTCCTCCCCAACCTTGACTTTGACGTAGATCTTCAAAAACACTTGGTTGTGGCCCTCCCCAAACTTGACTATGGAGTAAATTTGGCATGTAGCTGTGCCCTTCATGCATAAATTGTGGTTGGTTAAAGTCTATTACGCCTTGTGCCACATGTGGTCGCATGCTTGGCCACATTACAGGTCCATAAGAGCTTGGATAATTCTGCCGACAAATGTTACATTAATCAACAACATTATCAATAAATTTGACAAGGAACAGGAAATTAGAAAAATAAAATAAAAATACATACATGTACATTTGCGACACTCTCTTGTGCCCCACCCACATGGACAGCCGTAATATATTTGATATCTTGAAATTAAAGAAGGTCCATAACTACCAGCCACTTACTGAATATATCTACATGTCCATATTAACTACTAAGAAAAAATTCAATAAAAATGGTCATACCTTGGGTTTTTCATTGGCTAATGTCTTTTTTATTTTTTCCCTTTTCTTCTTAACAGCTTTTTCTACAATGCCTTGCTTCCTTTTACACGGAGGTCTCCCTTTTCGATGAATAGTTTCCAGGTCAAGTATGTTCATGCTGATCTTGGAAGGTAGAACCCCATCTCCAAGTGAAAAATGATCATTATGGGTACTCTTCTCATCAACCATATTACTTCCACAAACAATGTCCGCTTCCATCAACTCTTTTTTTAACTCGTGCACCCGTGTCATCACCAAATTATACTTCTCTTCAGAATCATCTGCCAAGTCAGCAACCTCCTTAAATAAATTGCACATGTTGTCATGTTGTCGCGCTTCAATGGCAGTTGACGACTTATCATAACTTATCCGGATTTTAGTGTGAGCCCTTTTGACATTTTTACACCATCTTTTCAAAATGTACTTGTCAGGCACTTTGTCAATTCCCCTATCATGGTACACCAAGAGTTGATGTTTGCACATCATTCCTTTACCCTCAAACAATCGACAATTACAATATGTTTCATTATTTTCAGTATTAAAATCAACTTTAAATGGCACACGCTTCCTTTGTCTCTCTTCACCTTCTCCAAAAAATATCGACTCCTTTACCTCATACTCGTGCCAAACATCATCTTCTGTTTTTTGACGTATAGAACAATTTATCTTCCCGAGAAAATGCTCATGAAACTCTCTAAACTTGTTATTCGTGTAAGCACTTTGAAATTGCTTCTCCAACTCATCTTCAGTTACACACGGAATGAAAGAGTGCCAACTTTTCATATCTTCTAACTTTTCATTTTCCACTTTTCTGGTTAATGCATTTTCATATTGCTCAACGAATTGTTTCAATGTCGTCTTCGAATTAATGTAACCATCAAAATATACATTCATACTCTCGCTTCTTTGTGTGGATGACATTCCGGCCCAAAAAACTTCTTTCACATAAGCAGGCACCCACCGTTTTCTCTCTAGATACAACCCTTGTAACCATGTGTTACTCTGAAGCTCATACTTTTTGATGAAGTTATCCCAAGCAGTATCAAATTCTTCTATTGTCAAAGTATCATAAACAGTATGGCGAAAACGGTAACTAATCTTTTCATATTCCTCATAGCCTTTCAACTTGTCTGCCACCTTTTTCATTATATGCCATATGCACCACCGATGTCGGGTGTTGGGTAATACATTTTCGATAGCATTCTTCATCGCCATGCATTGATCGGTAATAATAGCTTTTGGAGCACAATCCCCCATGCATGTCATCCAAGTCTGAAACAACCACGAAAATGATTCTGTATCTTCATGAGAGATGAGCCCACAACCTAATAATAGCGACAAACCATGATGATTCACACCTACAAACGGAGCAAAAGGCATGTCATACTTGTTCACTAAGTACGTTGTGTCAAATGTCACAACGTCACCAAACTCCCTACAAACTGCCCTACTCCTTGCATCAGCCCAGAATACATTCCTCAACCGACCCTTTACATTCAAATCCATTGCATAAAAAAAATTAGAATTATCAGCTTTCATTCTCATGAAATAACGATACATTGCTTCAGCATCTCCTTCTACAAGTCGTAAACGTCGAATCTTGTCCAAATAATTTCGGCAATCCTTGGGCAAATATGGAAGCTTATCAGGGCCCCCTGCTTCAATCTGAAATGTGTCGAAAGTCTTGTGTAGCCTGATCCCAGCTCTATCATTCAAATCAATCTTCCTTTTCACATTTCGATCAAGTACTCTGTTGCTCTTGAAAAATCTAGACTTCTCCGGGCTCTGTTCATGATTATGCTCCAAAAAAACTCCTCTTAACCTCCACTTTCCATCCTTGGATAAACAAACATTAAGGCGAGCCGGACAACCCACTTTTGTTTGTGGATGTGGCTTGACAGGGTTGCTTCCTTTCGGCCTTGGTTTTCCACCTTTGCTACATTGAAGAATTACATGGTACAAGTTTCCATCTTTCCCTTTTTTCGAAGATCTTTTAAACACTGCAAACCCCTTTTCTTTAGCAAATCTTGAGTAATAAAGATAAGCTTCTTCTGAGGTGTCGAATTCCATTCCTACCTTGGGTTCCTCAACTCTATCCTCACAATTCTCAATTGCTTCCTTTCCATCATCACACTCTTTTATTGAAGAACCATTAGACACCCTTTCTTCTTCTTCTTCTTCTTCTTCTTTTTCTCCATTCTCTCCACTCCATACATCTTCTACTTCTTCATCTCTGCAAATTTGTGGAGATAGAGGACGCATTGTTGACGGAACAGACTCGGGTGTCATAAGAGATGATGGTGATGGTAATAGTAATTGAAACATCACTTACATGTCAAAATGATAACAACGAAACTAGAATTCAAATATGTCTTCTTAATTTGGAGATAAATAAATAGTACTTGATAGGGAAACCAAAACCCATGCTGAACCATATCTACAACAAAAATGCATCTAAAAGTGTGTATATGATGGGGGACTAACAAGAGTAAGAAATGGTTTTCTGAAATTAGAGCAGAAATAAAAAAAAATAGGGGCCTTCTCCTCTAGCCAGACACTCCAAATTCACGTCAAACAACAATGGAGATCAAGGTTTACCTGAGATAAGGAGGAAGACGAGGTTAGGATTATCAATTTGATCTTCGTTGGTCGCAATCAGAATGCAAAGCAAAATCTAAAACAAGAATGTTTGCCAATGCCTCCCCCAAACTCTCTCTCTGCAACTGATCACATTTACCCATGAAAATGAAAATGAAAACGAGAAAAAAGTTAGTCAGATTTTGTTGAGTTAAGTGGGCATGGGCCCCACGGCCAGGTCAGCAAATATGTGAAGTTTATGTAATTCGGTTTATGTGATAGTAGCATTTCTGTTCCCAAAAAACACATGTTACTAAAATTAATTCTTAAATTGATTTCAATGGAACGCAAAAGCAAGACCGAAAAGTTAAAAACCCTTCGTCCCTATTTCACCCGCAACCTTAAACCCTACCACTCCTCTGCCACTTCAATGGTTGCAGAAATGTATTCCATTTTCCTTCGAGAACGTTCCAGAACAATTTCTCACCTCCTCCTGTCTCTAACCTTCGTCCGCTCCATGGGCGGCGGTCCACGGACATTTCCCGGCGGCATTAACAAATGGCAATGGAAGCGCCTCCACGAAAAGAAAGCCAAAGAAAAAGAGAAAAAACTTCTCGACCAAGAGAAACAGCTCTACCAGGCCAGAATCCGATCCGATATCCGTTCTAAACTGTCTGACCAGCAAAAGTCCAGCCAAAACCAACATAATTACAGCCCCATCACCCCCCAAGACCACATCAAAGCCCTAGCCGATCGCTTCATGAGAGAAGGAGCTGAAGATTTATGGAACGAAGCCGACGGCCCGATACAATCTCCGCCGGCCCAGCCGCCGAGCCGTCCAAACGCTCCGCCCCTTGATCTGCAGAAGATAATTTCTGGTAACAGGAATTTAGCTAGTAATCGTGAGAGTGGCGGTTCTGGAAATTTGAGTAATTGGTCAAAATCTAGGCATTATTCAGTTGCTACAGGTAGTAGAAAGAGGCCCTTGAGGTATAATTTTCGAGGAAATGATAGTTCCAGTAGTGAGGGTGATTCGGATTCTGAGGTGGAGGGAAATTTACTGAGGAGGAATGTGAGATTGCCTAGGTTTGGCACGAGTGGGAGGGAGTCGGGGGAGGACAATGAAGAGGAGGAAATGGGAGGAAAGAGCAATGCGAAGAAGATGATGAGTAGTGCTGCTTTGGGTAATTATGATAGAAAGATAAAAAAGCGATTGCCTTTGCAGTTTTTGGAAAACGAGGATGATTTATCTCAACACGTTGCGTTGATTAGGAAAGAGTTTAGCAAGAGGAGTTTGGAAAATGATGCGGCAAAAGCTGATGAGGAATCAATTCTTAGTGGGAAAAGGTATACAATGTCGTTTTTAGCATTTCTTTGGATGTAGTGAGATTGTAGATTGAAAGTTTGTGTTTTTAATTGTTCGAAGTAATGAATTTAAATTTGAGATTGGATTTTGTTTCTGGCAGGTTTGATGAATGCAATGTATCTCCATTAACTGTCAAGGCTCTTACTTCAGCTGGCTATGTTCAAATGACCAACGTGCAAGAGGCTACGCTGTCTGCTTGCCTTGAAGGTATGTCAATTGTTTTTGTTGGACGTGTATATCAATGATTTGTTCTTAAAACCATCTCTTCTTGTCTTGACCTTGGTTGAGGTGCTTTTCTTGGCCCTGTAACATAGCCTGCACTACTGTCCAGTGACCTGATGCATTTTTTCTTTCATTAAATTGTTATATTTCCAATCTTAATCATCTTACATTATGTTATAAACATTTGGTTATGCTTTGTCCATTATAAAATTAAAAATGAATACTTTATTTATTTTTATGTGTAACAGGAAAGGATGCTTTAGTCAAATCTAAAACTGGCACTGGCAAGAGTGCTGCCTTTTTGGTATATATCAAGTCCATTTATGCTTTTGTACCTTAATTTGTGATTTCCTACAAATTTGTTCTTCCAATAAATGGTGGTGCTAAACACAAACAGCTTCCTGCAATCGAAACAGTTCTGAAAGCTTCAAGTAGCAAATCTCAACGGATTTCACCAATATATGTTCTTATATTGTGCCCCACAAGAGAACTTGCAAGCCAGATAGCTGCAGAAGCTAATGTATTGCTCAAGTACCACAATGGCATCGGTGTCCAAACTCTAGTAGGAGGAACGCGGTTCAAAGTTGATCAAAAGCGTCTAGAATCAGATCCATGTCAGGTATATTATGCTGTTTTACCTAACTTATCAAACAAAAGAAAATATTTTGATGTTCTACTTAAATATCTTTTGGTTAGTATCAAAGTATGCTAGTCTTTCCACTACTGGGAGACCGACAGAAATTTAGAATTTATGAAAAGTTCCTACTGTTGATGTTATATACTTATATTAATGCAAGAAGCTTAAAACTTTTCTTCATATAATGTTTTTGCATAACATATTCTTATAAGTAAAAATTAACTTTTCCAGGTTATAGTTGCGACGCCTGGTAGATTGTTAGATCACATTGAAAACAAGTCTTGCCTCTCGGCACGTTTAATGGGATTGAATCTGCTTATACTTGATGAGGCCGACCATTTACTAGACCTGGGATTCCGCAAGGATATGGAGAAAATTGTTGATTGTTTGCCCCGTCAGAGGCAGTCCTTACTTTTTTCTGCTACAATTCCAAAAGAGGTTAGTATTTTGTCTTTGTTACTAAATTTTTGTTTTATGTATATATCATCAAACTCTCAAGTATTTTGGTTTCATTGAATTTTTAGACATCAATCGTTCTAATTTTGGTGTTCTCGTTTTGCAGGTTCGCCGAATATCTCAACTTGTTTTAAAAAGAGAACATGCTTACATTGATACAGTAGGGCTGGGTTGTTTAGAAACTCATGCTAAGGTATATCGTAGTAATAATATCTGTCAATTTCTGATCGGGATATGTTCTAATCTTTTTTGGCCTTTTGTGTAACAAATTAAAGTTCATACTGCTAGGCTCTTATATAACTAGTGATATGTCTAAGTTTCTAATATCTTAGTTGTATTTATCCCGATATTTCAAATACTTGTGAATTGTGTAGAATCACAAGCTTATATAATTGTTACTTAGTGATAGAATAGTTTTTGTGGAACTAGTTTTCACACTCATTGTTTGATAATTCGTTAATGCAGGTTAGGCAGTCTTATCTTGTTGTACCACATGAACAGCATTTTCAAATAGTGCACCATCTTTTAAAGGAACATACCTCACAAGAGCTTGATTATAAGGTATGACGTTCTACAGACTGGATTTATCTATTTTTTGTTTATTTTCTTATTTACTTTTCTGCGACTTTCATCAGGTTATTGTTTTCTGTACAACTGCAATGATGACAGTCCCTCATGTTTTCCCTTTTCCGTGAGTTGAAATTGAATGTCAGAGAGCTGCATTCTAGAAAACCTCAACTTTATCGCACACGCATCTCTGATGAATTCAGGGAATCAAAGCGACTAATTCTAATTACATCTGATGTTTCAGCTCGTGGAATGAATTATCCTGATGTTACTTTGGTTCTTCAGGTACTGAGTGGTTTAAGATGGTTTCGGCAAGTAACTTTCATCAATTTCTGTCTTAAGATTGAATTATCCTGGTGTTAATTTGGTTTCCCAGGTACTGGGTTGTTTTAGATGATTTCAGCCAAGTGTTTTTCGTCTATTAAGGAAATGCTATTGCCAAAGCAGAATTACTTTCTGCGAAATCGATCTAGAACTGTGAAATAGAAAGTAGAAGCTGCTATAGTACCTCTTCCGTGCAGAAGGCAATATTACTTTGGCAATAGCATTCCTCTGTATGATAACTTTCTCTTCTAAAAATGGATTTCTGAAATTGATTAGGTTTAATTATTCTTTTCATGTAAAAGTAACTTTAAAGCCACCTATTTTTTATGCTTGGCTAAAAGGGAAATTACGCGCCATGATCTCCCCCCCCCCCCTTTTTTCTTCTCTTTTTTTAACTAATTTACCTGTGTCCAGAGAAATTGTGGGTGTGTGTGGTTTGGACCATGTAGCTCACTATCAGTGAAGTGAAGATGTTACCTCTTGGAGTGATCTCTCTCTTCTATTATCCCTTGGAACTGGAGATACTAAAATATTGTAGTTATAAAGATCCTTTCCTGAGCAAACATTGATGAATATCCATTTTTGCAGTCAAAAACACCCAAGATGTGTTTTACATATGATAATAAGAGAATCAACACGTGGTTACAGTGGGACATGCAGATCGTTTGTTCTAGTTGGGATTCTTTTGTGAATCTATCACACATCCTCTAGTGTAGGCTATATGCATAGTCTAGATACTTAATGTTTGGTACACCTTGCATGTCAAATAACTCTGTTTGTTTTTTGGTGTTTGCATTCTAACGTTAACATAAAAAATATAAAATTTTGCTATTATCAGGTGGGTATTCCTTCTGATAGGGAGCAGTACATACATCGTCTTGGAAGAACTGGACGGGAAGGCAAAGCAGGTGAAGGCATCTTGCTGGTTGCACCTTGGGAAGATTATTTCCTTGATGAGATTAAAGACCTCCCTCTTGAGAAATTATCATTGCCACACTTGGACCCAAATATGAAAGCAAAGGTTTGCATTAATCATATTAACTCGTACCATTCGATACTCACACTGACTCATAATGAGAGTTAATTTTAAATGAGAATCCGAGGAGTGTTATTTAGTTGATAAGAAGAAAGCGGAAGTTCAATCAATATGCACGGACATGAGTTTGTTTTATTTATTTATTATTATTATAATTAACATGTTGAAATTTAGATTCGTCACCCTGCAATCCAGGAGTCTATTCTAACATTGCTTTAAACCTTGAAACTCTAGATGATACATGTGAATCCCAAGTGGCTTCCTCTCGTCAAGTATTTTAAGCCAAAGTTGTATGTTAACCAAAAAAATTGATATTGTTCTTTACGTAGGACTTCTAGGTTCTGAGATCCTGAAAAACTCCAGCACCCGTATGTCAGTATGCGACACACGCACAAAACATGCACAGTCGGTTCTTCCATACATTTTTCTCGACACCTGAAAATTGTGGAGCTTGTCATTCGCGGGCATTTGCTTGATCTATAATGTACTTGGACAGAATGGAGATTCATACACTAAGTATCGAACTGTTGGTTTACTGCAGGTGGACTCCTCAATGGCAAAGATCGATAGTAGCATTAAGGAAGCAGCTTATCATGCTTGGCTCGGTTATTATAACTCAAACAGGGACATAGGCAGGGACAAGACCACGCTGGTTGAGCTGGCAAACAAATTTTGCGAGTCAATTGGATTACAGAAGCCTCCTGCACTCTTCAGGAAAACAGCGCTGAAAATGGGTTTGAAAGACATAGCTGGCATTCGAATACGAAAGTAGTAGTAGTAGTACTTAAACAGAATGTTGTCTACTACATGATTTATAGCAGGAAGTTGCACCTAAAAGTGGCTGATTTAGAAATTTAAATGAATTGCTTCCATAGTATTTCATTTCATTTGACCCATAATACGAAATATACACCTAGAATAAGTTTTATAAACTAGTAGTTATCACATCAAAAAAAGAATTGTATCCGGTTGTTTTAGAAGAGATTGTTTATGATATGGTCAATATAAGAGAGGCACTAACCTGTTATTTTAGGGTTTGAAAAAATAATTGTTGCCTAAGAAAATAAAAGAACAAGAGATAAATTGACATTAATTTCACCGTTCTTCAACACGGCTATTTATGATGTAGGCAACATAATATATATATATATATAGCACAATTGTGATTATTTCATAAGAATGCACATTAATTGTTATTAAAAAAAGGGTTTTCTTAACATGTGCTTTAAGGGCACATGTTAAACACGAAAACTAAGTGTAATTCAAGAGATGGGGTTCATTAAAATATAATTAAAATAATATTTCAGTAGCGTCATATACATTTAAAAATTATTCCCTCCGTTCCTAAAAGATTGTCGTTTTAGAAGAAAAAATTTGTTACAAAATGTTTGTCGTTTACAACTTCTTAGAAGAATAAATTACTACCTCCGTCCCATAATAAGTGCTTTTTTTAGCTTAAATCACACAAACCAATACACAAGCTAAAATGACAAAAATACCCTTAATATACTTTCTTTGTTTTGTTTGAGACTTTTTTTATTGCCTTTTGGTCTCTCTTTCTCTTTTTTCAACCTTTCAACTTCCCAATAAATATGCAATAAATACCATTGGTTGCATAAGGACACATATGGGAAAATATTATAAAAATTGTATTGAAATTCTAACACATCACTTATTTTGAAAAAAAATGTTAAGCCTAAAAAGCACTTATTGTGGGACGGAGGTAGTATTTACTTTCTTATATTACCCCTACTTCTCTTATTGTCCCAATAAATTCTCTCCCTTGTATTAATAGTTTTCAATTTCTCATAAAGGGGTAGTGATGGAATTTCAAATAAATTTTATTAGTATTAAGTGACTTTATTAATCCATATGCCAAAACCTTAAACAACAATCTTTTAAGAACGGAGATAGTATATTTTAGTGGATTCTATCTCTTGAATTCAGTGCCCAACATTTAATTTACGTGCTTAACATGTATCTTAAGAACACATATTAAAAAAATCCTTAAAAAAAAATTGAAAAAAAAAAGTTGTCACATAAGAATAAAGAAAGAGAGAAAAGCTGACACTAATTTTACTCTTCTTTAATGCGATTTAGTCAAATGTAAGCGTTTGATGCCAAAAAATAATTATTATTTGAGCACAAAGCACGCTGAAGGTTGACTAAATTAATACACAAAATCTGCATAGATTTAGTGAATTTATATCGGATTGTTGGCTCGCAGATGACATGTCTAATTCTAACGCTATAAAATAAATAAATAATTTGGATTCGATCCGTATTCGTTCAATTAAAAATTTAATTTAACTCGATTTAAAATATAAATTATTTAAATATAAATAAATTTTAAAATTTTATAAATTATTCGAACCTTTTTAATTTATAATTTTCTATTGAAACGGATCATATTTGTTCAAACAGCTCGAGCTCAATTTGATATCGTGCTCGATTCGATAATTAAACGAATTTCAATCAAACTTTATTTTATACTCGATAAATTTTATGAACCAAATTTATTCTAACTTTATACTCGGCTCAACCCGATTCATTTACACCCTTATCTATTTCTATATAAATAAATAAATTCTAGTTTTCCCAATATTCTGCAGATGAGAAGGCCGTTGTTCATGACATTTCAGAGGTGAGAAATTAATCGATCATCTACTCTGAATTTATGTTGTTTAAATTTTGTAAAAAACTTAATCTGCATGATATTATCTAAAAATTTGTAACCTTATTTTAATACAATTGTGTTATGATTTTAATAGTTTAAAATTTTGATAGAACTGAATAAAAACCAATCATTTGAACAACACTTTTTAATATTTCCGCAACATTTTTTGAATAACTTTAACCTAATACCTCACCTCCACTATATACTTACGAAAATTAATATTTTCACAACACTTTTTAATATTTTCACATGAAAATGATCGTTATAAGGTCTATAGTGACGATTTCATGTGTAAATATAATTTTTTTTATTGTGAATTTATCAATTTCCTAAAATTAAATGTCTCATCGGATACATAACATTTTTTTTTGCTCATCACAAAATGGCCTGATGAAATAGTTGTTCTAATGGCAGATTAGGTTGCCTGGAATGCTGCTGTTGACAAGCAAATCGCTTTGAATGTGGAGTCTTCGTAAGCGTTCCAGTTTCATTTAACTTGGATCAAAGTTCTTCACATGGACTTATAAGTAGTACTCTCACCGTTCCCAAAAGATTGTTGTTTTAGAAGAAAAAATTTGTTCCAAAATGTTTGTCGTTTACAACTTTCTAGAAGAATAAATTATTTACTTTCCTATATTACCCCTATCTTCTCTTATTGTCCCAATAAATTCTATCCCTTGTATTAATAGTTTTCAATTCCATAAAGGGGTAGTGATGGAATTTCAAACAAATTTTACTAGTATTAAATGATTTTCTTAATCTATGTGTCAAAAACTTAAACGATAATCTTTTAGGAACGGAGATAGTAGTATATGTTTATAAGTAGTAACTATATTCAGTAAAATAACAGCAGCAATGTACCAATGTACCAAAGTAGTAACTATTAGTAGTATATGTTTGTAAGTAGTAACTACCTACCAATGTACCTTACCTAACAGCATTTAGTAAAATATTCAGCGACACAAGGAATTAGAGACCACTAAATTAATAGTAATTATCAAAAGCCTGACATTACTAGCGATCCATTAGAATAATGCTACTATCACATAAAACAAGTAACATAAAGATCACATACTGCTGAGATAGCAGCATGTGATTTGTTATTGAATTAATTGAGTCATGTTAATAACAAATTACATACTGTTACGTCAGCAGTATGTGAGCGTTATGTGCTTGTTTTATGTGATAGTAGCATGACTCAATCCATTATGGGACACCTAGTGGTTTGACCCCTGTGTAGCATAAAGATAAGCTAGTACCTACTCTATAGGCCCCAATAATTGTAGCATTTAGTAGTATAATTACTCCTCAACCCTCCCCCACCACGCCCAACCCCAGCCCCCTCCCCCTCCTCCTCCCCTCCCCTCTCAATCAATTACTCCATACATCTTCCTTCCTTTTATTTATTAAGTAGTTAATGCTAATTCAAATTATGAACCCATTAGCAACTTCTTATGGCCTGTGTTCATGCATCATAAGTAAGATGAACTACATTAATTTAACCATTTTGTTGTCCCAACTTATATGCCCTGAAAAATTTCAGTGGGAGAAAGGTTGTCTAAGAAAAGTAAAAAATAAGAAGTTAGGGAAAGGTCCGATTAATTTTTCCTATTCAAGACAAAAAAAATGGTACACGGCACCTTTAAGATCCATAAGATAAACAAACACGCATGTTTTTATTCAAAAGTTTGAAGATTATATTGCGATTAGACAGTAGAAAACATCACCAAACTGTAGATACTTAAACACACATCCTCCCCCCCCCCCCCCCCCCCCCCAACCCCCAAAAAAAAAAAAAAAAAAAAAAATTGCAGACCAACCCAGTATTTTGTAAAGAAGAAAATGACATTGCCTCGCAAGGAAATTCAGAAAAGCAACATTCAGTTACCACAGGAAACTTCAAGTTATAAAACATATATACTACTACTATTGTTCAAGAATTTTCCCCTGCCACTAGGAATATCATCCTGAGGCTGAGGAGTCAGTCAACTATGTATACAACCTTATTGTACATCTGTAATGGGAAGAGCCTTGTTGATATGCCATGCCATGCCAGTAGTATATATGTACCAACTTCAAAATTCAAAACTAAAATCATAAAGAGTAGTCGGCAAGATCATGTGCTACACTCACTTGTTTACCATGTCTGGCGGCACCTGTCTCTGAATGTATCATGTCAACTCTCTACCAAAATACTATTAATATATTGGAGTAGCATTAGCATTAGCATGCTGATTAAATTATTAATATTGGTCAGGGCAAGTCAAAGATAATAAACCCTTCACGAAAGGGGTGGGTTATACACATGAGCACACTACCCGTATACAAAATGACCATATAAGCCTTTAAATACCAATCCATATATTCATAAATCATCAAAATACAGATTGATCATACAAATTACTTACACATGTACGAAATATGTTAAATCTCGCTGGAATTTGGATGTTAGAACCAAGAATCCCGATCATCACCTGCGTTGCAGATCATCAACAATCAACATTAGTGCTCAGATGAATCTGGTATAGCAGATAAGATTGAGAGAAAACAAGAATTTGGCAATTTTAGGTACAACAGCAATTACATCATCAACATAATAATTGGAGAAATAAAAGGGCATTTTTGTCTTTTTATAATGACAAAGTTTTTCTACCAAAGCCATATTAAATACTACTTCACAGCCTGAGCCTGCATTAGAGAGAACAAACTCCATTAATTCAACCATCCTTTGGTTTCTACTTCAGTTCTTCAGCTAATTCTCATCATGGGTGTTCAATATCCTGCGCTACCATTTCTGGTCATCATGGTCATGCTCACCTTCGGTCAGCTCTCAACTTGCCGTGATATCCACAGAAGTGCAATTGAAGGAACAAAGAAGACAGAAATTAAAACACAATTCCGTTCCCCGTTTCCATGGCATTTTCCTGCAGCAGCTCCGGCGGAAGCCAAAAGTGTTGGCACCCACCCGATTTATGGAACGTCAGACCGGACTGTTCCAGGTGGACCAAACCCGCTTCACAATTGATATGATAAGTTATCAGATAGACAAAGTTTTGCAGTTAACGGTGCAATCTAATGTTGTTCTTTAATTTGCTCCAAGAGATGTATATTATACACAAGTGAAATAGATTGATAGCTTATTAGATTTTGAAGATTTGTTATTCTACGTACTAGAATGAATAAAACAAATACATGCATCCCATGTGTAAAACTTGCAGCAGGTATGTATACAACAAGTCATGTAGTTATATTGCCAGTGTTTCCCCTCTCTGGCCGGGCCTGCAATTGATCCGGATAGCTCGGTTGTAGAAGAGCTACAACATCCTATCGTTTTCTGAATAGAATAATTTTCTATTATAAACAATGACTGACAGGAAAAACTAAAAGAAACAAACAAAGTGATTAGGACATGATGAAAAGGGAAAGGAAACAACAATTGAAGTACATCCGATGGCCAATCATATTGGATTTATTCACCGACTAAATTAAGTAAACAAATAAAACTTGCAAACAAGTCAAATAAGAAAAATTAATAAATTGCTACAACACTATAGTATTTAGAGCCGAGTTCTCCATATTATTTTAGTAAATACCGGGGCGGCCATAATCCATGCACTGTTGATGTTTAAAAACAAAAGTAAAAGAATTTTAAAACAGTACTTAATTATATATACAAATAAATTTTCTCTGGATGATACAGTTTCATGATAGACAACAAAGATGGAGGAGATTATATATGTATATAAATAAACCTGATTAATTACCAAAATTATCGTTTCCTGCTTTAGATAGCAATAATACCAGAAGACCTAGCTAGGTGCAAAAGACAAAATAAGGTTAGTCAGACTGACAAATGCCATGCATAAGCGAACAGACCAGCGTGATCACTTAGTGGGTCCACCAAGAAGATTTTTGGAACTTCGATGATAGAATGATTTTTCTGTGTATGTTTGATAGAGAGATAGAGAGACATTATTTTATGGAACTCCATTTCATATATCATTATTTTGAAGAGTGTTTGATCCAAATCATGTTTGCTAGCTTTCCCATAAGATCTCCTATCAACTACTTGGTCCACACGGCTGTGCAAAATATATGCATGCCATTGACTTAAACAAGGGGAAATACCATTCATCCAGAGCACATGATTTATGCAGGGTTAGACATTGTGCATGCATGTCATGCAAGAAAGTCAATATACATACCAAAACAGTAACCCAAGCAAGAGAGTAGAGACAATTTTCCAAGTACGATACGCCCAGTCAAAGTGAGATTAATTTTAAACTATATATATATATATATATAGAAGGCAAAAAAAGAAGGGAAGAAGCTAATGTCAAGCTATTCAGTTAATAAGAAATGTAAGAGTAATGTACAAGACTAGATCGCGATAGGTCAAGGAGAAATTCAGACTTTTACCTGCTTGTTTGTCCGGAAATGTGGACCACCTCAAAGCAAGACATTTTTGGTATGCATCGCTGTAGTTGATTTTCAAAAGAATTAAGACGAAATTTTCATTGCTTCTACTTTGTACATACCTCAACTTAAAGAAGCAGAAAACAAACCATGATATTCAGTGAAACTTGGTTACATGACCTCAGTACCCACCGGATCTACAGAAAAATTAATGGAAATGACTTTCTGCGTAACTGGTTGAAATTTAGACCTCCACACCTGTTTTCCAAAATCCAGAAAGAAGAGACAAGTTCGGGATAGTTTAGTCCGAACGACTACTGTTAAGATTGAAATAAGAACGGGTTTGATTAGATAGAGGGTTCAATTTTCAGTAAAGCAACATTCTTTGTCATGTTCAATTTGCGTGGCAGGAAAAACATAAAAAACAGAAGTCCTGAAACAATTTTTACGTGTGAGACTTGCCTAAGTGGAAAAAGAGTTCTAGGCTCAAATATTTTAAGCCACCCTAGTCAATCAAAAAAAAACTCCCGAATGTTAAAGCAGGCTAATTAAAAAGGTTAGGCTCCTTACATTCTTGTATTCTGAACTCCCCAAGAACATCTTGAAGGCCTCAGCTGCAAATATACCAGCAAATAGCAGTTAACAGACAAGAATTGATTAAATTCAGACTACATGTTACAGAATGTGAAGCTCACATGACCCAAATCGTACGACTACCACATTAGTAAATTCCTTACTGCCAACATTGAAATTCGAACCTGAAAATAGACATTATAATTTCAGGAGTCATAGAAAACAGTGAGAATGAGTTAACAGTCTCGTAGTTGCTTGTGCATAATTCCTATTTTAAAAAATAAATACAAAACAGAAAGAAAAAAATAAGGGGAAAAAAAAAGGCAAAATTAGTTGGCTCATTCAAGACAATATCAATTTATAAACAATCTTTGCTTTTTGCTTTAGGAAAACCTTGAGTAGCTTGGACAATCAATGACGGGAACTCCGTCATCAACTTTGCCAGAGAAGCCAGAGCATCTTCTGCAGAACCACCCAGGGAACTCTCAGCAAATGCAATAAGAAGCACAAATTCCACACCATAGTTGAATTCCTGCCACGAAGTAATTGCACCCGTCAAAACTAAGTCAAGGACCAAACACAAGACTCGCAATGCAAAATAGGAAGGGCAAGGAAGGTAACTCAATGATTGACTGGGTTCTAAGCAATCTAGAAAACTTGAAGAGTAAAAGAAATAAGAAAAATATGTTTTCCATCTTTTGAGCATGTAATAACTTCATTAGATTTTGACAACAGAAAACTAGTGATTAACATAAAGTGCTGTTGTACAATTGAATGCAAAGATATACAACTGCTATACAATCAAAAAAAGATGCTTCTATCACACATCAACAAGAACTGAACAGATCTTTAAGTGTGCTTTTCCAACCTCTCCTTTTCGAAATATAGAAAGGATATCATCTTCTACTTCAGATTCGTAATCTGCATTTAGTATATCCTGTCAAATCACCAATAAAAGTGAATAACTGCACCACTACAAAATACATGAGGTTACTCAGCAGGACTTTAAAGAAATAAAGTTTTAAAGCAATTAAGAGTATTGGTGTTTACATGTCGGGGCGTACATGGCAGTAAGGCATTACATGGTCCTTGATAACTCCCAAATAAAAAGGATTCTCGTAAAAGTTTGCTAGATTTTCCTTTTTCTGGAAACGTATGAAGAAAGCATGGGTATAATTTTCAAGATTGTGATCAGAGATACGTCCTGCAGGAGTGAATAGGAAAAATCGTAGATCATTGAATGAGATATGTAAATAATACGGACTACATTCTAAGTAAGGAATGCATTTAACTTCAAATTTTCAGAGCAAATGTGATAAGTATTCCATCACTAACAGCACACAAGCGTTTGATATCAGAAGCTCTGAAAATTAAACCGCAAAGACGTATTCATGACTTCACAACTTGTTAGAATTCTTAAACTTACTTTAAATTTAGCTTCAACATATAGATAGAAATTTAATTCTATGTTGGTGTACATAAATAGGTAGAAGTGGTGGACCTGATAAAGTTACCAAATGAATAAACCAAGAGGAATAAGGTTGGAAAACAAGTATACATGGTTCCCTATAAAACAGAGCATAGCTTGTAGAAGTAGCACTTTGCAAGGAAATTGTGATTGGGCACAATTAGTATGGGATTGGAAACAAACCGCTATAATAATTTTATAATTCTCTCCCACCAAATAACCTATTGTTGGGTATGACATAAAATCCTTATTGGATTTGGATTTAGGTATTACCTAAAATCCATTTTGATTTAGGAAAGTTATCTTTTCTAGCTATGCTCAATTTAGTATTTCTAATCCTATTTGGTTATGGAATTTTCCTATGGCCTATAAAATATAGGTGTTGGGTTTTTGGAGTAGAGACAATTCAGGAGTATTCTAAGAGTTCTCATAGTTCTCTCTTTATCTTATATTATTCAGATATTTATTTAGTGGATTTCTTCTAACTTCTCCGTGGTTTTTTCCCGATTTGGGTTTCCACGCAAAAACTTGTGTTATTGGCTTTATCTTTCTGCGTTGATTTATTGTGTTTGCCATAGTTTGTCATAACACCTATGACAATTAAACTAAAATGAAAAACTCAACTATGACAATAAAATGCAGAGAACCAATAATTCTTTTATTCAGGTACCTATAGCCATAGGTATGTTCAATTTAATATCAACTCAATCACAACTCACCTAATGATATGGCAACAATACCACTCATTTGATATTGGGATGTGTAAAGATAATCCAGCATATCTTTCTCCTCCTCATCAGATAAACCCTCTTTAGCTTTAACCAAAGTTATGTGTTCCACAATTTTTCTGAGATAATCATTACCCATGTATCAGTACTGATAACTAAAAATTTATACCCTTAAACAAAATTTCATAGAGTTCAAAAAGAAAATTATCAGAAGAAATCTCGAGGAAAATCATCTTGAGATGGTTGTATGTATGTGCAAGAGAGGCAATGAGGCAAGACTAGTTTCCTATAGATTAAACTACATATATATGTTGTATAAATTATAAAGGGCATATCGCCAAACTCAAATAGTCACAATTAAGGTCGGTAAGTTGAGTATCAATAAATAACAATCCCAAAGAAATATCAAGGGAAAATCTATGATGTATAGCAAACCATGGACCCAATTAAAAAATGAGTAAGAGATAATAACAACAATAACGATTATATTAAAACTTAGAATTAACAATGGAATTATGGATAATGATGCATAATGTGTGCATCATAAACCAGAATGATATGATTTTAAATGCAGCCTATTGAAAAAGCTGCAAGAAAACCTTTTGGGCTTATTATCGGTGCTCGAATTCTGCCCCTCCGCAACAGAGAATATAGCAGTTGGATTCTTCATTTGCCCAGACCACAATTTCGTCTTCAGAACTCCACTCAATGGGGAAACTGGAAAGCAAAACCACCATAATTAAGGGTAAAAAACAATTCCACACGCAACTTAATTGGCATTAATTTGATCCGGGTAATATGTTGAAATCACATCAAATACAATTCATTATCGTAGAAAGAAGAGTATTTTGAGAAATTGAAGGTTACCATTGAAGGGTTTTGTTGCAGAATCTATGAGTTTGGAGGTAGATTTCTTCTTCATGTAACATTTGGTGAGATAACAAGCAGAGGGACTGAAAGAGTGAGTTTGAATGTGCATCTTGTTTTTGTTTCAGCGTCGCACGTCCCTAAAAAATTCTTTTATATATGGTATGGGTAAACACTAAACAGAGATTTCTATCGGTAAATGGGTGGACTAGGAAAAGCGATCAAATAAATATTTAGTTAAAAAGGGTTGGCGCCTAATTACGGAATTTAAATGACTGAACTGCCCCTTCATTTTTCAATGTATTTTTTTCTTCCTCTTCTTTAAGGGCTTTTCATTTTCAATCTTCCCTCATAAGTCAGCATCAGTTATTTTATTAAATTCTATATTTAATACATTTTGGATGTAATTAAAGTGAGCACTAGATATAACCAAAAGACAAATACAATAATCCACCAAAAGATAAATACAATAATTAGCAAGACTTGAGCATGCAACTCAATCCTATGCACTAAATATAACTGCAATAAAATAAAATTTTAAACTACCAATTTCCATTAAAAAACTTACACTGGTTTATATACATTATCAGCACCTCATAATGATAACAAGTACATAAATTATTTGTTGACAAGTGCATGGTTCGAACTGGAGCAAGCTGATTTCAGAGATACACAAGGTTTAAAGCACAAATACTTTCTATTTAAATATCCCAATCCCAATCAAACTTGATAAACCTTCTAGCAAACAGTACACCCCAGCCCGGCAGGACTATTCTGTTTATAGTCGGTCAATCCCAACAACTGCTTGATGATAGCCATTACGAGCCAACAAGGTTCTTGAACAACTCGGGAAGGTGAGCGTTGGTGAGCTTGGTTCTCTTGCTGATTTCATGCTTCTTCTTTTGTTTGGGTTTGGGGGCAATGCCATGAACCTGTGCCATGGCTCTCCTCTTTGCAGTGTTTGTTGTAGGTTTCATCCCATTCTTCTGGAGATCCTTCTCAATGTCGATCATATCACGTGGAAGTTCAATTCCTCTGAATAACTGTTTCAGGTCATCACCAACCTTGATAGGTACTCTGGGATCGTTTGGGTACGCTATGTCCTCCTGTGAATCCAAGTTTGATAGTAGCCAAATTTCACCAGCAGCTTTCAAAGACTAAAAAGGAAGGGGGGAATTATTATGGGAAACAAAATTATACACCAAGAGCACTTCTCAAAAATAAAATATACTACTCTGTAATGTATTATAAAAAGGAAATATGAGCAAATGTGCATTTCGTAAGGTAGACATTGCAAAGTAGAGAGAAATACTCTGTAAGGTATTAAATAAAAAGGAAAAAATGAGCAATGTACATGAAAACATTGCATACTACGATGACAAAATAACAAACATTTAAAAAAGAGTATATTCCAAACATCTGTAAATTGACACCACAGAGCAGATAGTGCCTATGAGTAGAGCTGCAAACGAACCGAACCGTTCGCGAACCGGTTCGGTTCGAGTTCAGTTCGGTTCGAGCTGATCGTTTAATCGAGTCGAGTTCGCACAAGGTGCTCGGTTCGTTTGCTCGATCGAACATGTTCGCGAACCATGTGATTCGGTTCGCTTGTGTCCGCGAACGGTTCGAGTTCGATTCGACTCGATAAGTTCATGTTCGGGTTCGACTCGATTGTTCGAGTTCGGCTCGATTGTTCGAGTTCGGTTCGATTGTTCGAGTTCGATATAAGTTCGAGGTGTTCGATTTCTTATATATATTGTTCACTTTAAAATTTTAAATTGTTTCTAAAATTCTACATATAAATAATTGGTTTTGGATATTTCATATTAAATTCTAATTTTGTCTTATCAATAATGGTTAAATTTGTAGTAATTTTCTTTTTTTTATTACTTAAACTTCTTTTTGTGTTTTTAATAATTGATTATAATTAAATATTTTTATTAAATAAATAATAATGTGTACTTTTTCACCTCTAAATTTTAATGAAAATAATTTTAATATTTTCGTAAGAATTTTAACAATGATTGTTGGATTATTACAATTTACATCCCTAATAATTTAATCATAATTGGCCACACTACCACAATAATAATAATTATTGTTGTTGTTGTTATTGTTGTTATTATTAGTATTATTATTATTATTAGTACTATAATAATAATTATTATTATTATTATTATTATTGTTGTTGTTGTTGTTGTTGTTGTTGTTATTATTAGTATTATTATTATATTATTATTATTGTTGTTATAACTATTACTATTATTATTACTATTATTATTATTATTATTATTGTCGTTATTGTTATTATTAGTATTATTATTATTATTATTATATTATTATTGTTATTGTTATTATTATTATTATTATTATTATTATTATTATTATTATTATTATTATTATTGTTATAATTATTACTATAACTATTACTATTATTATTATTGTTATTGTTATTGTTATTGTTATTGTTATTGTTGTTATTGTTATTTTTATTAAAATTAGAATGAATCTGAATCGTTCTTGTGTTTTCCCGCCCAAATCAATTAAAACGAATCTGAACCGTCCTTGATTTGTCAAATGAAAGATTCAAAATGGGTTATGTTTTATTATATAGATATGATAATATGATATATATATATATATATATATATTATATTTATATCCTATTCCTAAATAAGTTAAAATAACAAAACTAATACAAAATAACCAAACTAATATTAGTTGTTAACTTTTAAGTTCTAATTTTAAATTCTAACTTCTAACTTTTCAGTAATCATTTTTGGGATAAATGATGATTATAATATTTGGTTTAATTTTTGATTGAATTACTTAGAGTTAGAGAAGATAGTTTTGGTATTTATTTATCTGTTTTTAATTTTCTTCTGAGTTCTCAGTTTTCTCAGTTCAATGCATTAATTAGTAAATGTTCGCGAACTTGATTTGTTCAATTATGTTCGCGAACTCGATCATGTTCGCGAACTCGAACATGTTCGCGAACTCGAACATGTTCGCGAACACCAATCGATCGAACTCGCACAAAGCTTCTGGTTCGACAGAGCTACTCGAACCTGTTCGAGTTCGACTATAAGTGCTCGAGTTCGGTTCGAGTTCGAGAATGTTCGGTTCGGTTCGGATCGTTTGCAGCTATGAGTACCTGTTTTCTTCTTTTTACCATATTACTAGAAGATTTGATGCTCATCATTCAGGTGGGACTATCACCTTTGAAGTTTTCTACAACTCTTGATCCATTAAGTATTGCACGTCAGATTATTGAACGAACTACTGCTTTATTAAATTCATATCAAACAGAAATAGAACTCCACCTAAATTGAATATACCTGTAAATCATTCATCACAGTTGGGTATGCATCCTTGAGATCAATGACAGCTATACCTTCTGGAAATTTCCGTATCAAAACAAGGAGTTGAGGCTTATCTTTAAGATTGTGCTTGGACTGTAAGCATATTATAAATCAAGTAATTTATAACTGCAGAAAAAAAAATTAGACAAAAGGGACAAAGAAGACGGACCTTCATTACAATTTAAATAATGGAAAGATAAAAAGTACAAGAAGCAAACTCATTAAACAAATTTCAAAATTACCTTGTAAGAGAAGCGCCTCCCATCATAATAAACTTTTGGGTTGTTTCTCAAACTGTCAAAGACAGTCTTGTTGGCATTCACATCAACATAACATGATTCATTTATTTGCTCTGGCGTAAAGGCTTGCCTTGTCTGCAGACATGAAGAACATTAATAAACCGAAAGATGTCCAATTAACTAATGATGGCGGCTGAAGCAGACTATAATAGCTTATAACCCAATTCCCTGCAACACTAGTAAACACTGAAAAAACTTACTGCTACAACTCCAGCTTTTTAAAAGACAACAAAACATAGACATGAAAGATGAGCTTCAGTTTGAGCTAGAGTACGTGAGTTATGCTACTAGACTTAACATGATAAAACAATTTCCCAATTGTCATCATACTTCCTCTGGAGTAAGATATTAATCCAACTAATATAATTTTCCTCTTTTTTCAAACATTCAATCAATCTTCTTCTTCTTCTTTTTCACCATATGTAACATAACTTTTTGTTTTTCTGCTATAATCAGCTAGTACAACATTATTCACATTGTCCCTCCTCAGTAATGCAACATAAAGTCCTATAGTCCATTAAAAATGAACAAGTATCATAGCTAACCGGAAGTAATTTTAACTTCTCAAATAAACATTATTTCTATAAAATCTCCATTGAAAGTGCATCCCATTCAAATCACAACTTATGCAACTACTTACACAATTTCGGTAACAATAAAAGAATTGGCTTAGCAACTTTACAAATCAGAAAGCATACAAATATCATTATGTCACCAATCACACTGTCTTCTTTTCTACTATAGGTTTACTAATGTGGATATCACCATCTAACAGCAGATAATACTGAGCAGCTAGACAGCTACTGAGTACAAAAAGAGAAGACTATTAGCCAACCAGAACAATGCATTTCCAATGGCCATTATGAAGACGATAGTATAGTAACCACCAATGCATTTCCCGTATAAAACAAATCTGACGGTGAAAAAGTAAATACATTAAGACAGCCAGAACAAGGGCAGCAAGATCTGTACCTCTAGCAGCAAGTCTATAACACGTTTGATCTGAGCCCCCACAGGAGCTTTCCTTATGCTGTTAATGTGTTGGAGTCTTTCCGTATCATTTGAGAATTTGATTGTAGGGGCAGGGGACTTTGCATTTGCGGAAGACGGCGTACTATAAGGAGTGACTTTTGAAGTAGACTGTGAACCTGCTTTGATCCTGGTAAGGGTTGACTGGCACATCTCTTGCTGCTTTTTAAATTTACTCAAACTGTCTTGTAATGATGCCATCTGATAAATTTGACAACAGATAATGAATATTGTGTGGAACAACAATGTTTTAAGCTTTAAAGAAAACAAATTATCAAAATAAAGCTCAATGTCTCCTTTTGTGGCTACAGAAACGCACTTGAGTTAGGCCCGAGTGTGGAATATAGAAGAATAAAAAGATACAACATACAACAAGATTTGGTACTTATTAGTATTTTTAAGTTTCACAAATCCTTTATTCTAATAGTTCTGATTTGGGCAATACATAACACATTACATTTCTACAATTCTTCAAAATGCAACTAAGTTTTTTGCATTTTACGACAGATTTATATGTAGTGCCATTTTTCAACTATATGGTATATTCACAAGCTAAATTCAGCTGATTAGATTTATATACTTTCAAACTAGAGATAATCATAACAAGCCTCTTTAGTAAGAACCACCAGTTTAGCACATAGACCTCAAATCACCTATTAGTTTTGTTCCACACACACACAGGAAAAAAAATATTTTAGAAAAAATACTTAAGGGCATTTTGGGTTTTATCCGGGAAAAAAATAACTTTTTAAGAAAAAAATACTTAAAAGGACATTTTGGGTTTTATCCAAAATTGATAGTAACAGCCTCCCGTGGTCAGCCGATTTGGTTATCTATGCTAGGTGGAAGTGGAATGAGGATAGGTCAGCTAGAGAGATTCAGCATGAATTTCCAAGTTGGCACTTGATTATAATTGTCTTTCATCAGATTGAAAGAAAGTGAAACAAATATATTGCAAATCATGGCTTTTTTTGGCCAATCTAGATAAACTCTTATGAATTTTTACAACTTAATTGGTTGTGTAATTGTGTTGCGTCTTTTAAAAACAATAATCAAATTTTAGGACAGATAATATCTAAATTAACCAAATTTAGTCATCTAGGGCTTCCATTGATTTCCAATTTCCCATCTTTTAAAAAGAGTAAACGCTATAATCATAAGCAACTTAAATATGTCTCTTCATCATAACCTTAGGTGAATAATCTTACATGTTTGTGTATACACATAAACATGAATTGAAACGAGCTTCGTAATATCGAAATTAGGTTGAAATATCTGTGCAACAGCTTTCGCTTACCTCCGAAAACAATAACGAGGAGACGATAATAGCTTCACAGTTGTATGAGAATATCAAAATGTCCCAATCCAATTCTAGATGGGAGAGGCTTAATCAGATCCCGTCTGGATTTTATATGAGAATATCAAAATGTCCCAATCCATGGGTTGAAATATAATTAAGGGAATTGATATTTGTAAATGAGTTCATCGTAAAATCTTGTAAAAATATTAAAAAAATATAAAATTAATAATTTCCTATAATTAATTAATCATGAATGAATTATATAGGTAAATAAGTAAATATTTTTATTTACTTTACGAGTCAATCTTCTTTTCAAAAATTAATAGACTTATATGATCAAAGTTCATGTTTATAATATTTTTGAAAATTATTCATTTATTTGAGTTTAGTAATGAATATATTTCAAAATTATTTTGTTTTTTGTAATGATGTATATTTTTAGTGGGAAAAAAAAACTATTTTTGATACTTATTCTTTAATCACAACAAATTATTAATTATTTGTGATTTGTCACGTACAAATTATAGTTATATATATATATATATATATATACCTTTTTCTTTTTCTTTTTTTTTTAGTTTGGCCCTACTTTGTTCCCAACTCTTTATATGTACATATATTTTGTATTTGTTTAAATTCTTGGAGGTGATCATATTTTTTATGGACAAATAATAAACTTATAAAAATTATGAAAATATGCAAATAATTGTTTTGTGTACATCTTTACATTAATTGTTCAACATATAATATGAGTTATGTGCCGTTATTGTTATAAATATAGTAATGATATGTTTATTGAAGAGTTGCAATATTAGTTGATCGATTAGCCTTTTAATTTTAAGTTTGGAACTAAAATAGTAAAAATATATGTAAAAAAGGATATACCCATACAAGTATATAACTAGTGTGACGCCCTCAAAATAGGTTCAATACTCAACTCATTTTGAGTCGTCAAATACATGGTACAGAATTCAAATACAATATTTCATATCAAACGGTCGTGCAAAATACGACCACACAACTGTGAGTGTCAATACAGACATGTACAAAATATAAACATTCAAACTAAATTTTCATTACATTTATTATCACACTATTTAAAAAAAATAGTGAGGACTTCTACAGCTCTAACTCGGACCATCAAAAATATTATGACTAAGATAATAAAGAATAAATTATCGTTAGCCATCAATAAATCAGATAAAATATTATGGACAACAAATTTTAGATCAATATTCGCAGCGAAAATAATAATTCATTAGAAGAGTTAAGTAGATAATGATGTATACTATCTTCTTTGATTTAAAAGTCCATCATCAATATTTTATCCCTGTAACATCAATCAATATACATCTCGAATCAAATATTCATCTTTTGTATTACGGGCCAAAGATATTCATTTGTATCACCAATTGGTAATGTTCATCTCAACACCTGTCCATCTTTGCACTACGGGCCAAAGATATCCATCGGGTAATCATTCATCTTTGCACTACAAGTCAAAGATATTCATCAAATAATCATTCATCTTTGCACTACAGGCCAAAGATATTCAGTTATATCACCATTTAGGACTGAGGGTGATAAAAAATAATACGAATAACGAATCCAGTGAGATAAAGGACAAATATTAGAGAATTTATCAAGAGTTCAAGAATGAAGATCAAAATCTGAATCCAATCAAAGATGATTTGGAAGAAAAAAATATTTTTTTTTACTGTGAATAGTAACTTGACATGAAAAGATAAAAAATTCACAAAAAAGTTCAGACCAATATTCCAGTGAAATGATATTAGATAAAGCGCAAAACTTCAAGAAATTTATGATCATTTCAGGAATTATAGAAGCAATACTTACCGTAGTAAGTTTAAAGTTAGAAATCTGAAATGAAACAATATACGAAACTGAAATTGAATTTTCACCCGTCGGGCGGTAGTCCGCTCAGACAGATTATTTTCACAATTTAATAATAACTGAATACGAAGGGTTATTCACCAGGCATGCTGTAGTATGCGTAGACAGGTTATTTCTACAGAATAATAAAAAATAAAATAACAACAGCATTTCACCATGCATGCGATAGTCCGCGTAGACAGGTTATTCTAACAGAATAATAAAGAATGGAATAACAAACCTTACGAGTATTGAAAGAAAATAACTCTATTCATGAACACGAAAGAAATAATACTCCTTACCTTAAAATTTTGGAGACTGCACTAGTGTAATAGCAGAATACTCTTCTTCTTTTTCTATTATTCTCTCTATACTTTCTCTCTCTATCGCTTTAGTGAATTTGTGAGAAATAATGAAGAAATGAGCTTCTATCTATAGGCTCGGCAGAGTAAGGGTAAAATAGTCTTTTCGTCATAATTTATGACATCATCGCTTACATCATTCATCCTATGACATCCCTGCTTACCTCATCGCTCCGATGACATCATTGTTTGCATCATAAGAGTTTAAATTCAATCGTTTAATTTTTATACCATGAATTTACTATAATAATGTTACCATTCTAATTATAAAAATCATACTATTATATAATTACATCATACTAATGTAATATTATAATAACATATTTGAATGAATTATTTTATCAAAAAAGATAAAATACCAACTTTCAACCAATGTCACATACTAAAAATTCATCCGTTAAAAATTCACATTGATTATATATCAACAATTAATTATTTATAAATAATATTATAGAACTACAATATTGACAATTAGGTCGTTCCCAGAAAAAAGAGAGCTTTCCGATAAAGATTTCTCCTTACTGGCGCGCAATTAAATAACCCATTCTCGACAGAACTTCCTTAGACATTGCCAATAATGCTATCTAATAATATTATTCTAATAATATGAATTATTGATTTGATAATTTGAAATACTGTGCAATGACAATTATTGAATCAATAATATGAAATATCAACGTAACAACTATTGAATCAATAAAATATTGAACAGTAATTACTGTAACAATTATTGAGTAGTGACTTCTTACGTAAGAATCAATAATTCGAAATACTGTGCAATACCGTGTGCTACTGTGCAACACCGCGTATTACTATATTTTAACTACCGGGTATTTCAACAATACTAACGGTAACAACTACGCCGTTATTTTATAAAAAGATTATTTTTGTCGCTTTCTATATCCGACAGTTATTCCGTTGTGGGACCCACAAATGACTGCGCCGTCGTACGAATATTCTCCGACAACAAGAATATTCCACGACCAAACGAATATTCTCCGATAACAATGAATATTTTATAACCACTTGCTTATTTTAAAATATTTGCACATTTCACCCATAACTTATCATATTTATCAAATCAACACCTTACTATTTCAAAATAATATATAAGAAAAATTAAATCTTTATTTATAAAATTTGGGGTCTTACAGCTAGTATACTCGTAAAGTTAATACATTAATATTTAATATTTTTTTTAGATAAATTCAACCATAAATATATAAAGAACATGCAAAAATATAAGACAATATGATTTTATTAATATAATTTCGGTGATGTCTATCAACGACTTTATATTAATAAAAATTGAATAAATCTAAGTCATCAAAAAATTATACTTATTTACAATGTTATAATAATAGTGGTACACAGCATAAAATAAAATAAAATTTTACAACATCTCATTTTTTGTATGATCTTTTCATTCGTACGAATAAATTGTCAAAAAATAAAGATAAAATTATTATAGAAAAGTAAGGTATATAAGTTACGCTTAGGCATGCATAACAGGCCGGCCTGGTCTAGGCCTGCCAGGCCTTGGGCTTTGACCAGGCCAGGCCAGACTTTTGACTTTTGGCCTCCAGGCCAGGCCAGGCCCAAGGCATTGGATGGTCTGATTTTTTTTATGTTACATATTAAATATTAAAAATATAAATTAATAAAAATGATGCAAGATTTTTGAGATTTATTTTATTTTAATATTCTACTACACACCAATATAAGTTGAATGATTAGAACAAAAATAAGTATATTCCTCTTAAATTAAAAAATATATATAATTTAGATGTAACTGGAATATAAAGTAAATTGATTTCCTAAATATATGTATAGTTGTTTACTATGCACTTCGTAAAAAATACTGTAGATTACACTTTTATTTTTTGAATATAAAGTTAGTTTCTATTTTATTTTATTATAGTACTAGGATCGGTTGGGCATATATTTAGTAAAGTTTAAATACACATATATCTTTTCTTTTATGATCATTAAACACTTGCATAGTTATATTTCAAGTATTATTTTCAAATAGTTTTCTAATTGCTTTATTATTATTTTTTTAAATTGGTACAACAGAATACCTGAAAAATAACCAAAATCATAAATCCCCTTAAGAATTTAGCGTATCCAAATTAATGAAGAACTTGAGTATTTACAAGAAACTAACTTATTGTTAATATTTAATATTAAACGTTAGTTTATTGATGTATTAATTAATGTTAATATTTAACATTAAAGTAACAATAAATATTAATAAATTTTTATTGTTAAATATTAGTAGTATTTATAAAAAATTAACTTATTATTAATATTTAATCAACTAAGTAACTAACTTATTATTAATATTAAATATACTAACTAGTTATATTTATTGAAGATGTATATTAATTAAATGTATATACAAAAAATCAAGAATGAATAATTAAAATTTTAAATTTTATTGATGTATTAATTAAAACTAATGTATTATAATTTATAAATTATAATAATGAATAAGTAAAAATTTATAGTTTATTGATGAATAATTATAAATTTAAAGTTCAAAAATACAAATAATTGGATAAAAAATCATGTAAGACCTCAGGCCAGGCCCAACCAGGCTAGGCCAGATTTTTGTCTAAAAATAACGGTCTTTTCAAGCCTTCCAGGCCAGGCTTGACCTGTAAGACCCCAACTTTTATGAATAAAGATTTAATTTATTTATATATTATTTTGAAACAGTAAGGTGTTGTTTTGATAAATGTAAAAAGTTATAGTGAAATGTGCAAATATTTTAAAATAAGCAAGTGGTTATAAAATATTCTTGTTGTCGGGGAATATTCGTTTGGTCGTGGAATATTCTTGTTGTCGGGGAATATTCGTACGACGGCGCAGCTATTTGTGAACCCCACAACGAAATAACTGTCGGATATAGAAAACTGACATAAATAACCTTTTTATAAATAACGGCATAGTTGTTACCGTTAGTACTGTTGAAATACCCGGTGGTTAAAATACAGTAATACGCGGTGTTGCACAGTAGCACACGGTATTGCACAGTATTTCGAATTATTGAGTCTTACGTGAGAAGGCACTTACTCAATTATTGTTACAGTAATTACTGTTCAATATTTTATATTATTGACTCAATAATTGCTACGTTGATATTTTATATTATTGACTCAATAATTATTACATTGATATTTTATTGACTCAATAATTGCTACGTTGCTATTTTATATGATTGATTCAATAATGGTTACAGTTGATATTTTGTATTATTGATTCAATAATTGTCACTGCATAGTATTTCACATTATCAACTCAATAATTCATATTATTTGAATAATATTATTAGATAGCATTATTGACAATGTCTAAGGAAGTTCTGTCTAGGAGGGGTTATTTAATTGCGCGTCAGTAAGGAGAAGTCCTTATCGGAAGGCCTCTTCTTTCCTAGGAACGACCTGGTTGTCAATATTGTAGTTCTGTAATATTATTTGTGAATAATTAATTATTGATTTATATGATAATGAAATATTTATTTTGTGGATATAAAAGAAAGAATTAGCGCTGATGTGTTTGTATCAGTATTTTGGTGTGGAAAATCATCCGTTTGTGGATTTCGAATAATTTATGTTTGGAATTTGAAAAAATTTCCTTCTACAAAGTTGTAGAGAATTAAATTTCCTATGAAAAGGATATAGAATTTATATTTTTCAGACAAAAGGGCTATTTATTATGAATTATTAAAGTTTCAGAAAATAAATATTTTTAAATAAAATGGTGGCCCTAGTTTTGTCATTGCTTGGAAAATGCTTAGCAGCCAGGCGGCGGAATTTTATAAAAAAATATTATTATTTTTTCAAAAGTCTACTTTGGCATCTTAAGCTTTTCCTATAAATAGGGTGCTTAGGTTATAATTGAAAATCACACCAGAATTATAAGTTTTCTCTCTCTATAATATCGAGCGTATTTTTGTGAGTATTTAGATACTTTGAGTGTTACTATTTAGTGCAAGCTTTTTTCAGCCTTAAATCCGATATACCAGTCAGAAGTACTATTCTTTTGAGGTAAGGGATGCTATTTTCTTTCGTAAATGATGTTATTCTTTTCAATATCATTATACCGAAATATTGGCATGGATTTTGTTATGAAATTCTTATTTTTTTTTCGTCGATGTTACTATTCACGTATACGGCACTATTCACGGGAAAACTAAATTTTCTTTTATTTGTCCAAATTATCTGTTATAGTTACTATCTTTGATTGGATCTAAAATTTTGAGCTTCATCCTTGAATTTTGCTCCACAAAGTATTATTATGAAATATTCTTGAACTTGAATAAACTAAAATATGAATCCTTAATCTTATCCTTTATTTCACTGGATTCGTTATTTATATTATTTTTCATCATCCTCAGTCCTAAGTGGTGTTATAACTGAATATCTTTGGCCTGTAGAGCAAAGATGAATGATTACCTGATGAATATCTTTGGCCGTAGTGCAAAGATGACAGGTGTTGAGATGAACATGACCACTGATGATACAAATGAATATCTTTGGCCTGTAGTGCAAAGATGAATATTTGATTCGAGATGTATACTGATTGATGTTACAGGGATAAAATATTGATGATGAACGGTTATTTTCGCTACGAATATTGATTTAAAACTTGTTGTCAATAATATTTTATCCGAATTGTTGAAGACTAACGATAATTTATTTTTCGTTATCTTAGTCATAATATTCTTTACTGGGCTAGTTGAGCTCACCCTTTTCATCTGTTGTCCTCTTCAGGAAATGAGAATGTTGCGGGAACTAGTCGGGGGACAGAGTGATGGTCCGAATTAGAGCAGTAGTAGTCCTCACTATTTCTGATAAATAGTGTGATAATAATTATAATAAATAAAGAATGAATTTGAATGTTGATATTTCGTACGATTTGTATTGACACTCACAGTTGTGTGGTCGTATTTTGCACGACCATGTGATATAAAAGTTTGTATTTGAATTCTGTACCATGTATCTGACGACTCAGAATGAGTTGGGTTGACTGGACCTATTCTGGGGGGCGTCACATGACCGGGCCAGGCCTTGACCAGACCGGTCTTTGACCAGGTCCGGTCCAGGCCGGACCAAGGCCAGGCCGCAGGCCTCGGGACCTTTTGTGCATCCCTAATTATGCTACAAAATACGTCTCTTCTCTTCTTATATTTTTCCTTATAATCTTATCTCTCTAAACTCACAAACGCATAAACATTGACCATATAATTTTGTGAGGAGATTTTCGAATTACACAAAAGTCATATAGTTATACGTAACTATGCATAAATTGGTTTGATAGAAATATTATTAAAATATACTTGTGTATGTAGAGTAATTTATCTTTAAATTTGACAAAATAATACTCACTCACTATGTCCTAAAATAAAATATTAATAACATGTTTGGTAGGTCATTTTTTCATACTTGAAATAGTGGACTAGTAATGAAAAAACATTAAGTCATCAGTAAGTTCAATTTTTTTCTTTGATCTACTATATAAGTTATGCCAACCTTGTTGTGCATGAGTCCCAGTTTAGAGCTTAAAATAAAAAGAAGAAGAAGAAGAATAAATTATTGCCTTGGTTACAAATAATAGTCTTATTTTTGACAATTTGTTGAAATCATAAATTAATGTAAATTTACTGTTTTAATTAAATAAAATTGTAATTATTAAACAAATTAAAATGTATTTTCAATTATAAATTTTATAATCTTCAATTATTTTTTTTCAAAACATGCAAGATAGAGAATTTTATTTTTCACAGAAAATAAGAATCTTCTTTGTTTCTCTAATGTTTATCTTAAAAGCAACACGTGTTCTAAATAACCATCCTTTCCTTTTAGTCCCTTATATAGTGAGAGAAAGAAAGTAATCGGTTACATACTCACACTGCTCGTAGAGAGAGAAAATAGTTGATCGTCGGAGAATCTTTGACTCATCCGGCGATTTCTTGCTGGGATCGTCAGATTCAGGTGAAAATGGTGTTGGAAAATTCGCCGGACTGGCTTCCCTCCGGTTGGACTATGCATCTTAAAACTAATGACTTTGGACGGAAAGTCAAGGTATTCGACCTTCTTCACCTCAGTGTTTTCTTAATTTTGATAATCTAGGGCACTTTTCTAGTGCTGAGCTGAAATTAGGCATGTGTAACTGCAAACACATATATCTTTAATTTTGCAGATTACTAGTTAGCTGACCTTGTTAATGACTTGTAGAAATACTTCGATCTCATAGATTTTCGGAACATGCAGGAGATATATTCAAATATACTAGTTGCATGTTATAAGTGTTAAGTAAAAATGCAATTTTTACTTTGTTTGAATTCCTTACATATATGATAAACTTTATCATACATATGCATAGCTTAGAATTGATTTTTTTTTAATAAAAAAATTAGATGTAAAAGAGTGCATTTAGTAGACGTGGTGTCAATTACGGAATTCTGATAATAACTATTGTTTATGGCATATCGTGTTATTATTGATTTACAATAAATATTAGAATGGGTCTATGAATATAAACCTAAATGTTTAGCTGCATGGTGATTCGGTAAATGGAATTTTAACTCTGGGACTGGGAGCATGATGAAAGGTATTTAAAGGAGTACTACTTGTTGAATTTATGTAAATGTTTAAAATCCTCCCTACTTTGATCTTTTACTTGGATAGCTTTCTGCTGCTGGTTTATAAGGAAAAGATAGAAGAAGAAACACTTGGTGAACTTTTATTCGTAATATCCTTCAATTAAAGAAATCAAATTTAGTCCTATTTACACAGGACACAAATATAATTCAAATAATACTCCTAAATCTTTGGAATTCTTTCCAGTGCGGCCTACATCACCTTCTTTCTACCAATAATTGAAAACTAATCAATCAAGTTAGCCTTAGGCCCATCATTTTTATGTTGGACCGTCACATGTTTGATCAACGAGTTACATTTACGTACCATCAGTGCCAATATTGGCATGTGGGGACGATGAAAGAAATAACTGATTACTCAGAATTTAGTTTGACCTCTACAGCACTCCGACTTTAAACATAACCCCCGTTTAAATTTTAGTCTTTCCAATTCTTCTTGTTGTCATATTTCTTATATTTGTTCTTTCCATTGCAGTGCTACATTGATCCTGCTAGTGGACGCAAATTCTACTCGAAGTCACAGGTGTCTAGATATCTCGAAACACTAAATAGTTGCTCCACCCCGCAGAGAGGCATCAGCTCTGCTGATAATGTTTGTTCCATATTAAACTTTAATTTTACTTCTTATTTTTCCTTCAACCATGCTGTAAATTATGCTCATTTTGAAACTTAACAGATTATATTGTTCATCAACTACTAACTATTGAACTTAAGCAAACTCAGTAATACTAAATAAAGTTCAGTCAAAATTCCAAAAAGAGCTCTTAACTCTAATAGTGGATACTATGTGATCCATTTGTTAAATTGATAATAAACATTTGATCTTAGTTTGGACTTTATTCGTTTTGATGAAAAATTACATCTACTTTCTGTTATTCATTAAAAGAAAATTGTTTTTCTGGTTTGGCATTTGTTTTACTTTCCCTCATAAGGTGGCACATAAATTATGTGGGAAAGGTTAAGAGGTTAATTTGCCTCTTTTTTTTCTTGTTCTTTTTAATCAAGAATATCAAGGAAAGGATAATTAATGCTTAAAAAAGTTAAATGGTGAAAGTCACAATTGAATTTGACCTTTTGACTGAAAAAATATGTTTTTGTTTAAGCGGGTTTGTTGTACCGCAAAGCATTGATCATTTAACTGGAGGCAAAACTCCCTTGATCCATGTGTCTAAAATTTCCAACCTTATAAGAGCAGCTTACCCAAACTGAAGAAGGTTCGTTGTGGTAAGTACTTGATGAACAATGTTCCCTAGTAAATCTAAGATAGTTCAGTTACATTGATTTATAAGGATATTTAATTTTTCAAGTGCTATCTCGATCGGTTGTGGTTGAGAGGGTTTGAGCTGGAGAATTGCACCTGGGTGGATAAAAGAACTCAGAACCAGAAGATCTGTAAATGGAACAAAATATGACCTGGTGTTGAATTTTTTCTTCTAATGTAGATATGGTGCACTTTATATCACTCTCTCTTTTCCCTCTCAAATATGCACGAGTGGATACTCCCTTTCCAGTTTCCCCAGAAGCAAGCATGAATAATAAATGAGCAAAGAAGGGTGAAGAAGGTGGCTCCATACCTGGGAAAGTGGGTTGTTTGGTTTGCGCTAAAGACGAAAGGAACCGAAGTATGCATGGTTGCAAGCTGTTTAAAAGTTTTTCATTGCTTAATACATTGTGTCCTTTGATACATGGTTCAAAGTCGCGGTAGTGGTCTATGTTTCGGAAGGTATTTTTTGACTCGGTATCAATTTCAGTGTCGGACGTTACGCACCGTTGCTCTATTTAGGAGTCTAATTTTTTTAAGAAAAATCAAAAATAACAAGAACAACAAGATGGATCAAGTAAGTTCATAAAACACACTTATCTGGTACACATAGCACTGCCCAAATGATAAAACACATCTCACAGACGTGTGTAATGCTACATTGCATAAAAGTTTATTGCACATAGCACTGTCCAAATGATAAAAAAAACATCTCGCAAACATGTCTAACGCTACACTAACACTAACGCAACATTGCATAAAAATTTAACGGTAAATTCTTAAGATATTTTCAAATTATACTTAATTAGGTACTATGTAGGTGCATTTTTTAAAAATTAATATGTATAATATATATATTTTTTATTTCTAAGTAAAATGGCTACAATTTTTTTTAAGCTCTAGTTAACTTGGGTACTATATAGTATGTATAACTGTTCTTTCGCTTAGTAGTTCAAGTATAATTTTGTAAGTTGTAGTTAACTTGAATACTTGTTTTATTTTATTTTTTAATACCAATTTATGTACTAGTTAAAATGTATAAATTACATTTCATTTTTGTGGCGTTCCTCCCTTTACGCCGAAATTTCATCGCTATTTGGTCTGAAATTGTGTCCACCATGCCAGTAGGTCGAAATTTCGCCGAAACATACCCTTTATGTTGATTTTCCAATTTGTGTCAAGGTTGCGGTTCGACCCTCTGATAATGCCGATATTTTGGCTGATGTGCCGAAACTCTTAACCATGCCTTTGATTGACATCCAATTCCTACAATATTACAAGGATCCTGCTGATTAAAATATATCGTCTCCGTAAAACTATGCTTTTAGGCAGCACAGTAGCCATTTGAGGTGTTTGGTGCAAAACGAGTGGGCGATGAATTTTATTTATTTATTTATTTTGTAACATTACCAATAAACTAGCCAAATCCAGACAATCGTATGAAAAGTAGTAGTGAAGTACCGGATAGAAATGAAATCTGGATTCTTGCCTTTGTTGAACTCATTACTTAATTTCATAATACTATTCTAAAGTTGTATTAAGAAAGTAAACCTTATTTTACTTTCAGATCTAGTAGACTTTTAGTGGCTGACTTGGGCCACTCAGCTCAATCTTCGAAATTGTTTCCAAACAAGAAAACAAAGATATTCATGATAAAAGATGCTTTAATTTATATTGAATGAGTAGAGGAAAAGTAGCTTATCCCTGTTATGCATCCCTTAGTCTTTGAACCAAAATAAAATATATTTTTAGCCTTTTAGTCTAGTTGGAGACTCCAACAGCAATAGGAGATTCGACATAGCTCTGGTGAACACATTAAAATTGAGATTTTTATTCTACTAGCTTTGATTAGTAAGCCTATTTTGCTTTCGGTGCTAGGATGTCACTTTTGATTCTAGTATGCCATCTTTAGAATAGGGGAAATGTTCAACATCTTGACCAGTGATTAAGCATAAGTGCATAACTCATCACACTCTTTTGGCAGTTTAAATTCCGAACATTGTCTATGACTCACTCTATTTCTTTGGCTTCTTTATTTTCGTATTTCTCTATCCATTTTGTTAGTTGGTAATATATTGCTCTCAGATTGTGGTGGAAAGAAATGAATCTCCTGAGTGGTTGCCTCATGGATGGACTGTGGAGTCGAAAACTCGAAACAGTGGTGCACATATTGGAAAGAAATTTAAGGTACGAGTCTCAAAATTCTCTGAGTCTATTCATATACTTGACACCATTGTCTTTCTCCATCTTCTGTTCCATCCCTCTACCGGGTCATATTTTATCTTAGGCTGATTCTGAGGGGTATTAGTCACAAAATTCTCTCAATCTCTTTATATAATAAATACCATGGCTTTTTGCCATCATCTATTCATTAATCTACTTGGTCAAATTTTATATTATGCTGGTTCTGAGGGATTTTATGTTTGTACTAATTACATGCTCGTGTTTGCTTTGAGATGTTCAAGTTTCATGAACTTGTTAGAGAATGAAACTTGTGTGTGTCACTTGTTTGCCACATGCGCATTTGCTTTTCATGAAGTATAAAATGTTCAACAGTTAAGAGTACACATATGATAATGTGGTTTTACATATCATAGGCAGTATGCTTGCCGTTCAGTAGAACAACGAACAAAGTTCTTCTGGAGCTTAGTGTGATGTAGATGGGAAGATCTGTCCTACTCACGAATGCAACTATGTGAAAGCCAAGGGCCCAGACAGAACAGGACCAGCCATGTTGTGGACTATTGATTAAGAAATTCGAGTTTGTGGGAATCAGGATCCATCATGTTTCTTTTGTTGCTCCTTTTTAGCTTACCTTCAATTTTTGCTTACCATTTCTAGCTGGATATTCAATCTATCAATAACCTGCACTCATGTTTTCAACTTTGAGTTATTGTGAACAAACGGTTTGTGCCTACTTATTTTTAATTGGTGGTAGTTGCAAACTATTCATGTTGAATTGTCACATTCAAAATTCAATTAAAACTCCACATTACTCGAACTTTAAAGTTGACCCTTACTAAAATTGTTTTACTAACACTTTTTTGTTTTATCTTGTTATAGGCTTATAACATAATTCTTCTGATATTTCTCATTTATTAGTTATTTTCACTGCAGATCTACATTGAACCTGTAACTGGATGCAAATTCTACTCGAAGCCAGAGGTGTCTCGATATCTCAAAAACATAAGTAGTGGCACCGCCCCACAGATAGGCATCGGCTCTGTTAATGATGTCTGTTCCATAATATACTTTTCTTTAACTTTCTTGATTTTCCCTCAAGTAATGGCCTATAATATGCTCAAACTATAAAGTTTTGGATTATATGGCATGTCAACTACCAACTACTTAATTTAGTTAACAGGCTCATTATGCTAATACAATCCAGTCATAATTCTAAAATGAGTTACTTATTTTAGTAGTGGGTATTATTCGATCGATTTTGTAAATTGGAAATAAGGATTTCACCAAGTTTGGACTTTTAATCGGTATTGTTGAAAATTCACTTATATCTTTCTGCTTTTAATTACAACAAATGTCTTTTTGCTTTTGCATAAAAATTTATTTTCCTCTGCAGGTGTGTGTTGTACAAGAATACATGGGAAAAATTAAAATTAGGATATTTTATCAGTCAAATGAAGAAAAGCATTATCAGTGCTTAAATTTTTAGAAGTTATACTTGAATTTTATTTGAACGAAACACAATCCCTTTTCATATATATGTTCTCTTGTTTTCAGCATAGCATCGATCATTCAACTCGAGGCGGAACCTCCTCGAAGCCGGATGTGCCTCAAAATTCCAAAAAGAATAAGAGCAGCATATCCGAACAGAAGAGCAGCATATCCGAACAGAAGAAACTTCATGGTGGCAAGCGCTCAATGAACAATGTTTGTTCCATAATACATGCAAGATAGTTATGATTTATCCTAAACTATTTCCTTTTAATTGATAAGAATCTCTAATTATCAATTGCAATCTAGGTTGTGGTCGAAAGTGTCTCAGTTCGCGAGTTGCCACCAGGGTGGATAACAGAAATCAGAAGCAGGAAAAATGTGGATCCAAAACAAAAGGATCTGGTACTTGTGTCTCTTCATCTGATATTGATCTAGTACACTTTTATATCTCTATCCACCATCGCCTAACCCTACACATAATTGCATAAATGGATATGTGGCTTTCCCCTTCCCCCTTTCCTCAAAGAAACTAAATAAATGAAGTGAGCATGAAAATATATGAGGAATGAAGGCTGAAATATGCATATTTGCTAGGATATGCTGCAGCTTGCACGTCTTGCTATGATTGATCTGTCAAGTGTGGGACTGTATTTACATAATTTTCATAACTTATACTTTGGGTGTTTTTGATGGATATATCAAATTCATACAGTATTACACGGATCCTGTTAGTGGATATGTATTCCGCTCAAAAACGGATGCTCTGCGCTATTTGGAAACTGGCGATATCAATAGTTGCAAAATCAAACCAAAGAAAAGGGACACCAATGATCTGGTTTCATTGAACGCTGGTATCTCTGTAAGTGCACATTTTTTTGCCACACAGTTAAGTGGTGCTTGGTTGTCTTCAGTATCAAATTTTGAACTCTTATTTGTTTATTTAATTAGTCAGGATCATGTCTGGATTTTTTCTGTTGCCAATGAATGAACCTGTGCAATAGAAAACATGGTTGGTCTACTCTGTATGTGCATGTAGTAATTTTCGATTTCAGCATGGATCATTTAACTGGAGGCAGAACCTCCTCGAACCAGATGTTTCAAAAAATTGCAAAACTAATAAAAATCATTGTTGTTTTTGTCTAAAATATACTTTTCTTGAACTTTCTTATTTTCCTTCAGGTTACAGCCTGTAATTATAACTTATTTGGATTATATAGAATGTCAAATGCCGACTATTGAAATTAATTGCCAAACTCATTATGCTTATAGAATCCAGTCATACTTCTAAAACGAGCTGCCGCTTACTTTAAAAGTGGAAAGTATTTCATCGATTTTGTAAATTGGTAATAAAGATTTGATTCTAGTTTGGACTTTTAATCAGGTTTGAGGAAAATTCACTTATCTTTTTGCTTTTAGTTATAAGATGAAGATCTTTCTGGGTTTTCATATAATTTAAATTTCCTTAGCAGGTGGTGTGGTTTACAAAGTGTAGTGGGAAAAATAAAAAACTAAAATAGGCAATTTATGATTTTAATATCAGTCTAATGTTAAAAAAACTTTATGAAATTTATAGTTTGTATATGTACTAAAAGTCCCTTTTTATTAATGTTCTCGTGTTCAGCAAAGCATGGATCATTCAACTGGAGACGGAACCTCCTCAAAGCCGGATGTGTCTCAAAGTTGCAAAACAAAAAAGAGCAGCATAATCAAACAGAAGAAACTTCATGGTGGCAAGAACTCAACAAACAATGTTTGTTCTATATTGCATCCAAGATAGTTACGACTTAATTCTAAAACAATATTGTTTAATTGATAAGATTCTCTAAGTTTCAATTGCTATCTAGGTTGTGATTGAGAGGGTCTCAGCTGATGAGTTTCTAGCAGGGTGGATAAAAGAAATCACCACCAGGAAAGTTGCGGATCGAATACACAAGAACTCGGTACCATGTCTCTTCTTCTGATCTAAATCTAGTACACTTTCTATCATTCTCTCTCCATGTACGCATAAACACACTCAAAATTGCATAAATGGACATGTGGTTTTCCCCTACCCCAAGAAACAAAATAAATGAAGTGAGAAAGAATAATTAAATGAGGAACGAAAATATGCATCTTTTGTTAGGATATGCTGCAACTTGCATTTCTTGCTATGACTTCTTTTTAATCAAAGTGAAGTGCTGTATTGACAAATTTCCATTACCTATACATTGTGAGTGTTTGATGGTTATCTAATTTGTACAGTATTATACGGATCCCGTTAGTGGATACAAATTCTTCTCGAAGACGGATGCTCTACGCTATCTGAAAAGTGGGGATATCTATTCATGCAAAATCAAACCAAAGAAAAGGGACACCAATGATCTGAAGCTGATTAATGATGGAGATATCTCTGTAAGTGTACGTCTTGTGGAAAGTAGCTAAGTGGTGATTGGTTGCCTTCAGTATCATCTCTCTTTTATTTGTTTATTTAATAAGAGAGTATCATATTTCCAGGTTTTCTGTTGTTAATAAATGTACGTGTAAATGCATTGTGTAGGATGTTAACAATCCCTTTCATATAAGGATTTCTTGTTTCAGCATAGCATGGATCATTTAAATGTAGGCGGAACCTCCTCGAATCCAGATGTTTTGCAAAATTGCAAAACAGATGACAGCAGTATGCCCAAACAGAAGAAACTTTATGGTGGCAAGCACTCGGTGAACGATGTTTGTTCCATAATACATCCTGAGATTTTTATGATTTGTTCTAAAAGCTATTGTTTTAATTGATAAAAAATTCCAATTTTCAATTGATATCTAGGTTGTGGTTGAGAGGATCTCAGCTGATGAGTTTCCACCAGGGTGGATAAAAGAAATCAGAACCAGGAAAGTTGGGAATCGAATACAAAAGGACCCGGTACTAAGTCTCTTATTGTGATCAAGATCTAGTTCACTTTCTCTCTCTCTCTCTCTGTCTATCTCTCTATCTCAATTCACACACAGATATACTCAAAATTGCAAAATGGACATTTGGCTTCCCCATCATCCCTTTTCCCGAAGAAACTTAATAATTAAGTGAGCATGAATATATAAATGGGAAATAAAGGTTGAAGTATGCATCTTTTCTGGGATATTACTGCATCTCCTGCTCTATGACTTATCTGCCAAGTAAATTGAGTGCTGTATTTACAAAATTCTCACAAGTGTTGATGGATATCTAATTCCTACAGTACTACAAGGACCCTGTTAGTGGATACGTATTCCGCTCGAAACCAGATGCTCTACGCTATCTGGAAACTGGAGATATCAATTCATGCAAAATGAAACCAAAGAAAAGGGACATCAATGATCTGGATTTGAATGATGAGGATCTCTCTGTAAGTGTGCATTTCTGGACTGCAGCTAAGTAGTGCTTGGTTGTCTTTGGTATTAAATTTTTATATGTGTGCTGTTAATAAGTTATTAATTTAGTATGTTAGTATCTTAGTTTATATTTCTAGTTTTTCTTCTGTAAATGAACCTGTATGATATAAAAATGGTTGGTCTACATCTGCACGTGCGTTGTGTAAGATATCCACACAAGTAGCAGATTGATTTTAGACAAGTGTTAGCATTACTTGGGGAAATGGATACTATAAAAAGATGATTATATACTTAAATTTGAGTTATTTGTCAGATTAATGCAGCATTAACTACGAAGTATTTATGTTAATTAGTCAAGATATTCACTTTTCTTGCTAATTTCCATTTGGCGAGGTTGAAAATTGCAGCATACGGATCCTGGTTAATTACAAATAGGCATTTATATCAGATACTTGTCTGTTTAGGCTTTCAACTAGCATAACTATAACAGTTTTGTTAAAATTATTTGCAATGCGAATTTCTGATTTGTACCCAAATGCATCTAATAAATTCATTTAAACTTCTTCAAACCTTTTAATATATGTTTATGCATCAAAAATGTATCTTGGATTCATAGTTATCATTTCGTGCGTAAGTATTGTTAGAGGTCTTCTACAACGTTTTTGCAAGACCACCCTCACCCCCAAACCAAGAAAAGAAGACAAGACCAACAAGGTGTTTTTTGTTTGCCGTTTGTGGTAAATAAGACTCGAGAGAATTATTTGTTTATATGATAATATACTAGTCCACTGTAACCTGATGTTTTTTTATGCTATCAAATCTTAACGCTTGGGTTGATTTGTAAGTTCTTTTGCAAATACCTTATCAGTCTTACGCATCATTCGTTGCAACTGCTACATCTTATCAAATCTTTTATTGGGTTGATTTATAATTTATTTTTTGTTTTTGCAACTGTTAAATATGTTATCAGAATTTGGGTTGATTATGCAGTTTGGATTATTTCCAGTTCAAGAGCAAATAGGTTATATTGCTAGTTGGAAGTTTCTAACTTTCGTCAGATGTCTATACTTGCCTTTGTAGCCTTCATCTGCTGTTGTCGGGAAGAAATTAAATACTACAACTAGAAGACTACGTTTTGGTGAGACATAAAAGATGACGAACCTAACTTGGCTATTACAATTCAAAAAGATGGAAAGGGTCAATTGACACCTAGTATTAAGACTCGTTGCTTATGATGTAGAACTTTCTACTGCAGGTAAAGAAGGGAGTGATATAGGGCTGTCAAGCAGCTTAGTGGCACCAGAAGTTGGAAACTCAAAGGAAAGACGTGTGAATGTATCTGATGCAAGCGTGGACATTTCATCTCCCCCTGTGGAGATTCCCGAAGCAAAGCGAACGAAGAGTTCTGAACCATCAAGGAAAGACTCTAATAAGAGAGAAGAAAGCATGAAAGTTTCTGCTGCAAATGAAATTATTTCCTCTGTTATAAATGATATCTTGCAAGAGGAGAAATTGTCAGAGAATGGTACAGTGAAGCATAGCAGCAGGAAAGCTCAGAGCTCAATCAAGTCCAAGAACAAAAGAACGCTTAGCCTGCCTTTTCGGGCTTCAAAAAGGCTAGCAGGGCTTAAGCCCGAGATGCAACCCGACAATAGTATAATCACACAAGCTCTTCCGGCTGCAGCTATAGATGGTGGTGAAACTGAAGCCAATCCATTATCGGATCTGACCCTGAATGCTTCAGCTCATAAAGTACCCCAGCAGCTTGAGGCTGAGGCAGAAAGAAGGGTTGCACATGATGCTTCCACTTTACACATCGAGTCCTCAAACAGAAGTGGAAGAAAACTGGAAGACCAATCTGTTCTAGAAAAGCAACCAGGGAGGGAAGAGGCTGAGAAAGACAAAGATGGCAAGCCAGAAAAAAAGGCTGTACACCATGCTTCCATTAGCGGAGAAACTATAATAGATGTAGAGTCTTTGAATAAAAGGGAAAAAGAACTGCAGGAAGCTGTTCCAGAAAAGCAACCAGGGATGGAAGAGGCTGAGAAACACAATGATGACAAGCCAGTAAAAGAGGATGCACACCATGCTTACATTAGCGGAGAAACTATATTAGATGTGGATTCGTTGAACAAATGGGAAAAAGAAGTGCAGGAAGCTGTTCCAGAAAAGCAACCAGGGAGTCTGGTGACTGGGGAACAAAATGAAGACAGGCCTGAATCACAAGAGCCACCACTCGACTACCCTTTTATGGACTCTTGGACAGATCCGTGTCTGGAATTTGCATTCAAAACTCTCACAGGGGCAATACCAGTTGAGGAGAACTTGTCATTTCATGATTACTTCCAAGCCGAAGCTCCCCAAACCCAGAAAAATGGTGGCTTGAAACAGCCAGAGGCTGTACCACCCGGCGTTGCTCAGAATGACGTGACATCCCATTTTGAGGCCAAGGAGAAATCTGTGCCTGCACAGCAGTTGCCTGCAAATCCTACTTACCTATCACCAGGAGATGTCAGCTTACCAAGTTGCAGCATTACTAATCCTAAACAATCTAGCTTGGAGGCTGGGAATAATGAAACACCAAACAAAGGCGAACTGAAGGAGTAAGAGTTTAGCTTTGACATAGTACGAACCTTAAGTCCAGTCTGGACAGTATGTACGATGAAACACTAGCACAGCACATCGTGAATTATGCCTTTTGAACTGGTTTTAACTTGGTCATTTTGCCCATGTAACATATTATCATAAACTCATTTAACTTGCATTTTGAGGTGTAGTTCAATTTTGCTCTCAATTTATATGGCATCAGCTGAACCCAGCCAAAAAGGAGTGATCTGGTCCTGTTTTTCTGGTGTTAAATAAATTTGAAGTTATGTTCTTAGTTCAATTTGAGCAACTCTCTTAATCCGCCTGACATAAAATTACACTTAAAAAGCCGATTGCAAAATTTCATTTTGCTCAAAAACTTGGCTGTAGTTTATAAATCTGCAATTTTTCAACCAAACGAAACTACAAAGATTCAAATTAGAATCAAACAGAAAATATCTAAATCACCCCTCAACCCTTGGCGTTGGGGCTTGGGGTTTAGAAATGTTCATCTGGTCTATCTACTGACACGCTTAGCGAATATTGAAAGTTGTCTAGGCCAAAATTATTCCGATTCAGGAGTGAAAATGGCAACTATGAGAGTATATGACAAATGAAGTTGGGCCCACTACTAAATTTTCAGTTGGGTTCTCCCCTCTATATAAATTCCTTTTTTCATTGGGTGAAGTTTTGAAGAATATGGTGAATTTATTTATTCTAAAACCTTTATTATTATTAATTTTTATTCAAGATTATAATTAAAATTACCGGTTGTGCCTAAAGTAATAGTATTAAATTTTAACAAGTGAAGTATGTTTCTCCCAATAATACTTTCTCCGCTTACTAAAAATATTTTTGAAAAATGGTACGGTCCAAAATTAGAGATACATTTTTTTAGTTCGTTTCAAAATTTGAGATACATTTTTATTGTAAGACTATAAAGTGACATGATATTTCTAATTTGTCATTATATTTTTACTATTATTTTCAATATTAAACAACCACAATAGAATTCTTAACTAATATTAAGGATATATTTGACAACATAAAATTGTCCTTAAAATCGTCGTTTTACAAATATTCTCTCTGTTCTAAAATTAGATATACAATTGGACTTCTGAGATCAAACGATCATATATTAAACTTCAAAATTAGTATGATTCATAGAATTTTATAATAAAATAAATTTTGTGATTAATAATTTTGTTATATACTATACAATTATAGTAATTGAATCAACTAAAATTATATAAATTAACATCAATTTAAAGTTTAATATGTCGTCGTTTGATTTCTAAAGTGAAATTGTATCAATAATTTTGAAACGCATAGAGTACTAAAGTATTTTTAAATTTAATTTAAAAAATATATATTCCGGCTTCAATGTGAAAAATAAATATGTTAAAAAAGATGTGAAAAATAAACAATATAAAAACGACGTCACATATAATCGTCAAAAATAAAAGAATACATAGAAGCTAATACATCCTAAAGACTACCCGCCAACACCGCCTGTCATTTCAAAACTACTTTTCTCTGGGCCTCGGTCCCTCTCCATTTCTGTTCTTTCACTTATCCATTCCATATCAGCAACCTTGATTTGCTCAATCCACGATTCTCTTTCCTAATTCATATATATATATATATTCTCTCCGTTCTTAGGTTATCGTTTTTTTAAAAAAAAATTATTTTAAAATTTTTGTCCTTTATAACTTCTTAAAAGAATATATTATTTATTTTTTTATATTATTTCTATATTTTCTCATTGTCTCAATAAATTCTCTTCCTTGTATTAATAATTTTTAATTTTTCATAAAAAAATAATGATGAAATTTCAAATAAATTTTACTAGTATTAAATGACTTTCTTAATCCATGTGTCAAAACCTTAAACGACAATCTTTTAGGAACGGAGAGAGTATATATGAATGAAAAAAATAATAAATACTCCCTCCATCCCATAATAACTGTCGTTTTAGCTTCATGTACATGGATTAAGAAAGTCATTTAATTCTATCATTTATTAATTAAAATTTGTGTAAAATTCTATCACTATCCTTTTATGGAAAGTTAAAAATTATTAATACAAGAGAGAGAATTTCTTGGGACAATGAGAGAAGGTAGGGGTGATATAGGAAAGTAAATAATTTATTCTCTTAAAAAGTTATAAACGACAAATAAATTGAGAAAAAAAAAATCTTTTAAAACGACAATTATTATAGGATGGAGGTAGTAATATTAACATTTAATACAAGAATTAACGTGTTGAGATTAACTATTATTATTAGTGACAGATAACGAATTATGTTCGCTACTAATAATAACGAATATCGTCCGCTACTAATAATTTAAGAATATTGTAAATACTGTTAAAAATAATAACCAATTTAAAATTTTTAATTATAATTTAGCCATTTGATTCTTATAATGTTATATGCGGGATTTAATCATTAGCCATTTGGTTCTTATATTCTTATAATTTAGACATTATATTATAGGAATGTATATATATACTGTACTATCCTTTTCATGATTACTTTCACGGCTCCTTTATTGTTGTTCATAGATCTCTGTCTTTCCTCTATTCCCCTTCAATCGCTCTACATTTTCATTTTTCTCTCTCTAAATTTGAAAGCCGAGATGGCCTCACTGAAACAGCAGCAGACGATTCTGGTAACGGGAGGAGCTGGATTTATAGGTTCCCACACTGTACTTCTGCTTCTGAATCAAGGGTTTAGGGTTTCCATCATCGACAGTCTCGACAATTCCGTGGAGGAGGCCGTTCACAGAGTTAGAAAGTTAGTGGGACCTGATCTTTCTCAGAATCTTGACTTCCATTTGGTAATTCCTTTCTTGTCTCTTTCCAGGGAAATGAAGAGAGAAATATATTTGAGAAAAGAAAAATAAAACCACAAACTGTAGTTCTTAAGAATCTGGTTACTTATCACTTTCTGCTGATCCGAGTTTTTGGCAAAATAAAGACATGCCCTGTAAACAATTAGAGTATTTGGGGTTTTTAGTTTGCTGCTAAATTTGTCTGTGTTGTTTGGTTGCAGGGCGATATTAGGAATAAGGATGATTTGGAGAAGCTATTTTCTAAAACTAAGTATGTTGAATTAATAATTATGTTTCTTACTTTTTTGATGAATTTATAACCCATTTGAGGAAATCCTTTTGGTAAGAAAGAATAAAGAATTGTTTATATCTGCACCGTAAATGTTTGTATTTTCTTTCTCTAAATAATTTGATGTGATCATGAGACATTGGCTTCTTGTGATTAATGTGGAGTAGGTTTGATGCTGTGATCCATTTTGCTGGGCTTAAAGCTGTTGCTGAGAGTGTTGCTCATCCTTTCCGTTATTTTGATAACAATTTGATCGGATCAATCACTTTATATGACATGATGGCCAAGTATAACTGTAAGAAGGTTCGTCTTTCTCCAGTTTTTTTCCCTCGATTCTAAGTATCATTAATGAGACTGTGTTCTACACAATTGAAGACGGTTGATTTGAAAGGGACGTAGTCTACAAATTTTATTCATATGTGATCTTTGATTTCATAATTCATTATCCAAATCTTGGTCCACACCTTCTTGCTTTCTCCTTAATTGACGAGAGTTATTTTATTTTGTGGTTTTGTAGTTGGTTTTCTCTTCATCTGCAACAGTTTATGGGCAACCTGAAAAAATTCCATGTGTTGAGGATTTTGAGTTAAAAGCTATGAATCCATATGGGCGCACTAAGGTATATGCTATAATGCCCTTATTAATTTCCCTTCCCAATGCAACAACCTGATAATAATTTATCTTTTATCAAGTTGGTTAGATAATTTTCATTATAAATTCTTGTTCTTAGTTCAGTTTAGTGCTGTTTCTTTATTCCATAACTTATCTTTTTGTGTTTCGCTAGCTCTTCCTTGAAGAAATTGCGCGGGATATTCATAACGCTGATTCAGAGTGGAGAATTATTTTGCTACGATATTTTAACCCTGTTGGGGCTCATGAGAGTGGCAAACTTGGTGAAGATCCAAAGGGCATCCCCAACAATCTTTTGCCTTACATTCAACAAGTAGCTGTTGGAAGATTACCTGAATTAAATGTATATGGTCGTGATTATCCCACACCAGACGGTACTGCGGTATGTAGAGTCCATTATTATTATTATTGATTGCTGTTATTATTAGCTACCCAAAATTTCCCCAAGTAGTTTCTATGTGTAGCCAGTTTTACTTTGACCATCAACTCATTTGTGCTCTTTTTCTAATATGTTTCTATGTATGTCATGCTGCTTCCATATTATATAACTTTCTTATTAGAGGCTAATTTTGTTGTGATTAACAGATCCGAGACTATATCCATGTGATGGATCTAGCAGATGGACATGTTGCTGCACTTAGGAAGCTTTTCACTGCAGATGATATAGGTGATTGCATCATTTTGTACGTTAATTATATGCTAATGTTCTTGCACTTGCCCATTCTTCTCTTTGACAAAGTTATGAAGTCCTTCTGATTAAGATATTTAGTTGAGCTAAAATCTACAGATTGTTGTACAAATTGCATTTCTTTTCAAGTTTTCATGTTAAATTTATCATGGATGTTCAGGATGTATTGCCTACAACCTAGGGACTGGGTGTGGTCGATCTGTGCTTGAAATGGTTGCTGCATTTGAGAAAGCATCTGGAAAGGTAATGTCTCTCACTGACTCATGGAGACACGTAAGAAAGCTCGAGATAAGTGTTGGATGTACTAAAAGTTTGCCTTTATCATTCAGAAAATCCCTCTCAAACCATGTGCGAGAAGGCCAGGAGATGCTACAGCTGTTTATGCATCAACAAAGAAAGCTGAGAAAGAGCTTGGTTGGAAGTAAGTTTCATGAATGAAGTTATAAGGAACTAGTTTTCTCTTCCCTTTTTATTTTTTAATCAATCTTGATTTCTTCTTGGAACTAAAAGTTTTTTAGACGCGAGGATCTTAAATAAATGTCAAAAATTTCAAAGGTATTATGTGGAACGTTATTTGTAATGGATGTTAGGTGAAACTATGTTTGTTGTATTCCTTCTCATCATCTCATTTTAATTATTTTTAAAGGTAAATTTGGGATTTATTTGCAGGGCAAAATATGGAATAGATGAGATGTGCCGGGACCAGTGGAAGTGGGCGAGCCAGAATCCGTGGGGTTACCAGTCCAAGCCTGAATAGTGGCAGGGGCAAGCAAACACATATACAGCAATTTAAAAACCAAAAGGGTTACTAAGTTTCGATTTTTGTTAATATGTTTCGCAATTATAATTGGACACAAATTTGTTGCAATGCATAGGAAAAGTCATTTATGAATGATATTTTTGTTATTGAGAACACATAAATGAATAATATGATCATTCGAGCAAAAGAATAGTAAGTAAATGGACTTACTAGTCCAGCATTCAAGTTCATGAGATACAGAGAGTATGCTATTTTGGCCCAGAAAGAAAGACTACGGGCTAAAATGTCCGAATGATTTGGGCTACTTCAAATTTTGAAAGAATTACGGAAGAGCATATATTCCACCAAAAATGGACCTTCAATTTCTCAAACTACTTTTGAGGAATAGAAACCCCTGCACGCTACATCATCTAATGGCCTGTAATGGGGTGTTTAAGGTTTCTATGTTGAATTCTAATAAGAAAAATATTTTATCTTACAATATAAATATGTCAATTTTTATTCTGAATAGATATATCAATCAATTATTCATGTATATCAATCAATGTTAAGTATAATTTGTTTCATAAAAATCTTAATTTCGTAATATGATATGATAATAGAAATTTTGAAATATTTTTTTATGATGGGAGAAGAAAGCCTTAGATCCTAATTTATATGTGTAAATAATTTTTCACACTTATTTTCTAGTTATTATTAATATTATTACTATCATAATAATTAAATAAATAAAGTTTTCTTTAATTGAGTAACGCTACTAATCAAATAAAATTAAACAACTAAATGTTTAGTTATTTATCAAATGGGGATAATTTCGACATAAGAATTAAATTCCATAATTAGTTTATTGCATAAATGATTGATTTAATTAAAAATGAGACTTATTTATAAAAATATTAAATTAATTTGTAAAAATAAATTTTCAAAATATAATATAACTAAAAAAACTAAACAAACAGTTAATTATTATAAGCAACTCTTAATCGTAGCCTTTCATTCTTCCCCCATACCTCTTTTAACAATGCTCGAATCATGGCAGTTTGTGATGTAAACAGGACCCCAAAATTATTCATAGTTACTTTTGACTTTTGAGGGTGGGAAATTTGGAGAAATAGTAAACAAATAGTTAACTCCTAAGAGTATTTTTAACTCTCTTTAATTACTTTAAAATACTTAAATAGGTGAATTATATCAGGAAAAAAAATTTCAACAGTTTTTTTAATCTTAAACATCAAATTTGCAACCTTCTTCTTATTTTTCAAATTTGCAACCTCATTCTTACTCTTCAAATCTACAATTAAGGCTAAAAATATTTATTACGCTTAACGAGTTTGATGTACAGCTCATTAAATTGAATAGACTGATGATGCACAAAATATGAAAATAGTAAATAATACTTTTCAAATTATCACGTAGGCCAACAAACTTCAATTTAAAAAATTCTTTTTGCTATTACTCTTAGAGATGCTCTAAATAAATAGGAATAACACAATATTATAATGTTTGCTTCATCGATGTGTGTGCAGATGATATTATTGAGTAGTACTGCTAAAAAATTAATTACATGTAATGCTTCTAAAACAGACCTCAACCACCCAAGTTCCAGATTTTAATGCTTGGGCGTGGATTGAAATTAAAATGAATCAAGTAAAGGACAGATTGATAGATCATTTGTCGTTGAGATGTGGAGTGGGGTAACAAACTCACAAAAAATAAGGCTAAAAATATTTATTACGTTTAATAAATTTGATATATAATTTATTAAATTGAATAGACTAATGATGTATAAAATATGAAAGTAATAAATAATACTTTTTAAATTATCACGTAGACCAACAAACTTCAATTTAAAAAATTCTTTTTGTTATTACTCTTAGAGATACTCTAAATAGATAGGAATAACACAATATTATAATGTTTGCTTCATCGATGTGTGTGCAGATGATATTATTAAGTAGTACTACTAAAAAATTAATTAAAACAGACCTCAACCACCCACGTTCCAGATTTTAATGCTTGGTCGTGGATTGAAATTAAAATGAATCAAGTAAAGGACAGATTGATACTATTTCCGTCCTATAATAAATATTTTTTTAACTTAAATTATATATATCAATACACAAATTAAAATAATAAAAATATTTTTAATATATTTTATTTATTTTGTTTGAGATTTTTTTTATTATCTTTTGGTTTCTCTTTCTCTTTCTTCAACCTTTCAACTTCCCAATAAATACGCAATAAATATCATTGATTGCATAAGGACACATATGAAAAAATATTATAAATATTGTATTGGAATTCTAACACATCACTTATTTTGAAAAAAAATATTAAGTCTAAAAAAATACTTATTGTGAGACGGAGATAGTAGATCATTTGTTGTTGAGATGTGGAGTGGAATAACAAACTCACAAACAATAACCCAAAGTGAAAATCGAATTTGAAACTTAAAATTATAATACCTCAGTATTAATAACTAGGCTAAAACCTCATTTGTTGGAGTGGAGTAATCTAAATTGTTAAAATGTCATCAACATCTCATAATCCAAATAATACTAAATTTATAAAATTTGTAAATATCATAATTTTATTTTATGTATATGTTTAAATACAATAAATTAAGTTTAATAACATTATATGATAATGAATCTATGATGAAAAATTTAAAAATATTATGATGGGAAACAACAATCTTTTGTAGGGCAGTACGATTATCAAATTGTAAAACATGTAGACATTTAATGAGGTTGAAACCCATCGATTTTTTTTTGAAATTTTATGTTAAGCATAATATATACTACCTCCATTCCATATGTTCGTTCGTTTCAAAGCCTTATCCTATATATATATATAAAATAACTTAAAAATGAAATTTTCAATTAAATTTTCTAATAAATAAGTAAAAATATATAAAATGATAGTTTGTGTCTCGACTTCCAAAGTTGTAATATTAAAAAATCAAAAAGTTGTAATTAATGTTTCTATACCGGAAATTCTAAGCAACTTATGTTTCAAAGTTTAGTGGTCATGGTCGATTGAAATTAAAATCTATAAAAAAAACAGATTGATCGATTTGTTCTTGAGATGTGTGTGGAGTAGTCTAATTTGATAGTAGTAAAATGTCATTCAATGTTGAAGTGCAGCAACTTTTAAATATGAAGATTAATATAATTAAAATGATAGTAGGAACTTAATTTTGAACTATTCTTTATTTTTTTAGTAAAAGTAATTGTGTTTAATAAAGTGACTATATTTTTGCAAATCTTTCTCTATAAGAGGGGTGTGCATGGTTCGAGGAAGAAGATAAGCTGCTAGCTAGCTGCATTACTCTCTCTCCCTCTCTCTCTCCATCTAGCAGGACCTTTTAAAGTTAGTTAGTTACCATGGACTCACAAGTCTCAGCACGTCCTCTAGAGATATTCGTTATCCCGTATCTCACACCGGGACACCTAATCCCCCTCTCCGAATTAGCCTGCCTCTTCGCCGTCCGGGGCGAGCACGTTACCATCATCACCACCACCACCAAAGCCGCCGTCATTCAAAAAACCATCCACAAATTCAGCTCCTCCGGCCACCCTGTCTCCCTCCACCCCATCCCCTTCCCTTCCAAAGAGGCCGGCCTCCCTGAAGGCCTCGAGCTCGAACAGGCCAACGATGTCGAAACCGCCGGCAAATTCATAGTGGGCTTGAACCTCATGCAGCCCGTCATAGAAGACTTCATCGTCACGCGCCGCCCCGACTGTATTGTCGCCGACAAATTCTACCCGTGGACCTCCGACCTCGCCGCCCGCCTATCCATTCCCCGACTCGTTTTTGACCCGTATTCCATCTTCGCAAAATCCTTGCATGAGGCTCTTCTCAACCCGAATTCTCCTCACCTCACGGTGGAATCCGATTATGACCCGTTTGTCATTCCGGATTTCCCTCACCGGATTACCATGACCCGTTCTCAGCTCCCGGATTCTAGGTTCGGCCGGCTGTTCAAAGTATTCAGGGAAGCTGAGGTGAATAGTTACGGTCTTCTTGCCAACTCGGTTTCCGAGTTGGACTCGGTTTACACGGAGTATTATTCAAAGAAAATGGGGCACAAGGTGTTTCATATTGGGCCGGCCTCGTTGATTCATCAGAGTGGCAATGATAAGGCGGAGAGGAGTCATAAATCAGCCGTGAGTGAGCGTGAGTGCCTGAGTTGGCTGGACTCGAAGAAACCCGACTCAGTTGTTTACATTTGTTTTGGAAGTGGGTGCGTATTGCCTGATGCGCAGCTGATGGAGATAGGATATGCCCTCGAATCGGCAGGGTCCGATTTCATCTGGGTGGTTCCTGGAAAAGATAATAATAATAATAAAGATGAGGATGAAGAAAAATGGTTACCGAGAGGGTTCAAGGAGAGGGTTGTTAAGAAAGGGAAGGGGTTGATTGTGAAGGGATGGGCTCCACAGTTGTTGATCTTGGACCATCCATCAACTGGTGGGTTCTTGACTCACTGCGGGTGGAATTCCGCAATTGAGGCGATGATTGCTGGGGTTCCATTGATTACATGGCCCTTTTTATGCGATAATTTCTTTAATGAGAAGTTTTTTACTCAAGTGTTGGGGATTGGGGTGGAGGTTGGTGCACTAGATTGGAAGTTATTTTCTGAGGTGGGGACAAAGGTGATTCATAGAGAGAAAATTGAGAAGGCGGTGCGGAAGTTGATGGACGGCGCCGTCGGTGACGAAGGGAAGGAGACGAGGAGGAAGATTATGGAGCTTGGAGAGAAGGCTACAAGAGCTGTGAAAGAAGGTGGGTCCTCTCATACGAATTTGACGCTCCTAATCCAAGAGCTAAAGCAATTGAGACTTGAGAGAGAGAGAGAGAGCGAGAAACGATCAAATCAGTAGTAGTAATAATTTATAATTAAATAATAGGCTAATAATGGAGTAGTAACAACTACTGAGTGTATGTTTTGTTTGTTGGTTTGGTTTTCAGATGGACTTTATTGGCCATGTGTTTTTTCTTCTTATTAGTATTAGTAACTTGTTTTTGTTGTATTGACCTCCGGTTTTTCTTTCTTGTTACTTCTTCTTCTGTACTTTAATATAAAAAATATTTTTATTATTTAATATGAGTCGTTTGAAAATTTTAAGTAAATATTAATTGTTTAATTTTTAATATTATTTTAAATATTAAATATAATTTCTAATAATTGTAATCAACCAATATCATCCATATTATTTTATATTTTATTTTAACAATCGTTATTTAGTCACCATAACATTATATTGTTTTGAATTTTTGATATTTGGACTTAAAACAGTTTATTTATTTATTTATGGAGTGATTAATTTATTGTGTTGAAATGTGCAAAGTGTAATTATCACTCTATAGTCTATAGACTACTCCTATAATACACATTTATCGAGGACTTTAACATGAGATTTCTTTGGGTTCACACTATGATGATTTGGTATGTGTGTACGGGTCAGCAATTATGAGTCACAAGTAATTAGGTCACGGAACTCGAATTAACAACCTCCAGGTTTTGTAATTTCTTACTACTAAGGTACTGTTCGTTTATATTTGATTGTCTTTTAATATATTATTTTTTATTCGTTAAGAGGCATAATACTGTTTGTTTATTTTTTTATTATCTCTGAATGCCTCTTAATCGGTAAGACAGAAAATAAAATCTTAATAATTAAGAGGTGTCTCTTAATGAAATTTTTTTGATAATTTTTTTTATATAAATATATTCAACAATATTATTCACTCATTTTTATTAAATTGAATATTTAAAATTATTAAATAAAATTTTATCCTTTAAAATGATAAAATAGTGTCATTAAGAGACAACTTACTTTTTAGTTATCAAACAGTTTTTTAGATTCAGACCTCATAACCATTCAGATGATTTAATTTATTAAGACATCATAATCATTCAGATCTTAATTCCCAAGTTTATCAAACACAACCTAAGACTATACTCCTACTACTCATCTTTCTGTTGGTCAATAATACTCAGATCAAGTTCTCTGGCCCAGAAGCCCATCGAATGGATAATGGGCCCATTGTTGGTTCGGACAGATAATTTGGTTTAAAACTGAAAGGTGAGGCCATTAACATAGGCCCATGTTTTACAATTGTACATATACAAGACATCCCCTGTTCTATATCAAGCCTAAAAATTTTACACCCACGAAATCAACCCGGAAACATCGATAAAATAACGGCTGATTGACACTTCTGTATTTTTAAGTTGTCATCCACTTTTAAAGTCGTCCTTAAAGTTCTATTTTCGTCAATTAGGTCCTTAAAGTAATATTTTGTTGGCGTTTTCGTTCCTTCAACCCATTTTGACCTCAACCCGACCCATTTTAACCCAACCCGACCCAGTTTGATCCAACCCAAATTTTTAATATTTTAAAATATAATATTATTTTTAAAATAAGTTTAAAATAATAATTATATTTAACATTTTAAAAAATAATATTTAATATTTTAAAATAAATTATTATTTTTAAAATAGCTGCTTTTATTATTTTTAATTTTTTAATTTTTTTTAATAATAATTATATTTAATATTTTAAAATAAAAAATATTTTTAAATAATTATTAGTTTTTAAATAATATATATATTTTTATTTAAAATAAAATATTCTTTTTAAAAATTTATAAAGATAATTATTATTCTAAGGAAAAAATATTAGAAACTTTTATTTTTTTCAAAAATGAGTAAAGTTTCATAAAATATAGATTCAAAAAATGCATTGAAAATAAAAATTTATTTTTTAAAAAATAAAGTATATTTTTCATTATTTATGTAAAAAATTATTTTTAGAAAAAAAGTAAATATTTCTTTTTTTATTATATGTATTCTTAATATTAGAATTTTTAAATATAAAAACTAAAAATAGAAATTAAAATACAAAAAAAAATAAAAAGATTAAAAAAATGATTCAATATTTTTTTAAATAAATAAATAAATATTTTAAAAAGAAAGTAATTAAAATTTTCAATGAAAAAAATTTACAAAAAATTAAAAACTTTAGGGATTCAATCTTAATTATTTGTAAAAAAAAAAATCATGAAAATAATAATAATTTTTTTAAAAAATATTTATTTTAAAATAAAAAAAATTGAATCATCTTTTTTTATTTATCTTTTACTGTTTTTAGAATACATATAATAAAAAAAGGGATATTAATTTTTTTCTTCTGAATATATTTTTTTCATAAAAAATGAAAAAATATACTTTATTTTTTAAAAAATAAATTTTTTTCTATGTATTTTTTTAAATCTATATTTTATGAAGCTTTACTCATTTTTAAAAAAAATAAAAGTTTCTAATATTTTTTTCTTAGAATAATAATAATTTTTATAAATTTGTAAAAATAATATTTTATTTTAAATAAAAATATATATATAATTTTAAAATATTAAATATAATTATTATTTTAAAAATAATATTTTCTTTTAAAATTTTAAAAATAATAATTATTCACAAAATATTTTTTATTTTAAAATATTAAATACATTTATTATTTAATTTTTTTTAAAAAATAAATCTTTTTAAATATTTAAAGTAACTTTTTTTAAAAAAATTATTATTTTAAAAATAATAATTTACTTTAAAATATTAAATATTATTTTTTAAAATATTAAATATAATTATTATTTTAAACTTATTTTAAAAATAATATTATATTTTAAATATTAAAATTTTGGATTGGGTCAAACTGGGTCGGGTTAGGTTAAAATGGGTTGGGTTGAGATCAAAATAGGTTGGAGGAATAGAAACACAAATAAAATGTCATTTTAAGGACCTAACTGATGAAAATAGAACTTTAAAAGCGATTTTGAAAGTGAATAACAACTTAGACGGGACAGAAGTGCCAATCAGCCATAAAATAACTGCGAAACCTAATTTATGGAGTGACCCTTCGTTTCAAAATTGAGGGTTTTGAGGATTTCAGCTTAATCTTACTCAATGGACAAGCACGTCGTTGCTCTGTGGGTGTTAGATTACATTCTCCGCCAACCTCTTGATAATACTGATTTGAGCTCTTTGATTCGCATTTTACGTCGTTCCGACACCAATTCGAATCTGAAAAAGCTTTTGCTTTTGAGAAAAATCGAGTCCGAAATCTCCAAGGGTTCGATATCCGAGAATTTGCTCGAATTGCTGGAACGGATCGAAGAGTTGGAGTATAGAGACAAGATTGGGGTTACGGCAGCTATGAAGAACGCGTACTGTGCAGTGGCCGTGCATTGCGCGGTTAGGTTTTTGGAGGAGAACGAGAAGGAAATGTATTTTGAGGCGGTGAAGAATATTTGGAGGGCTAGGGTTTGCAAAATGGAGAAGACCGAGAATGTGGGGTTGGTTTCGGATGAACTGATAAGTTGGAGTGATGAGATTGAAACTGCAGTTTGGGATGGAAGTGTTTGTAAGAATTTGTTGCTGAAGAGGAAAGGGATTGATGTATTGGAGGCTGTTCGAGTTTATATTGAAGAAGCTAAGGAAAGCATGGGTCCATCATTTCTTGAGTTATTGGGTGATAAATTACTCGGTCAGTATACGCTATGGGAACTGCTTGGGTTGGGAAGTAAAGGTAAAATTCTTTTTGCAAGTTCAGTGAATGATTTTATTGTTCGAGTGCTAAGAGAAAAGAATTGCCTAATACGAAACAACCCTTAATTGCTCGGATTGAGACAACATTATTCTATTAGCATATGTATTATTATTGTTTATTTGATATATTGTTGTTTTTTGTTCTCGTCGGTGAGAATTGAGAAATACTCCCTGGTTTATCTAGGTCACTTATTCTAATGGATCTTACGGAGCCTATTCATGTACGACATGATTCGGATTTGATCATAGAAAGGATTCTCTTCAAGTGAACCAGCTTATCCTCTGTATGTATGGGGCTTATGCAGTGGTTGGAACAAAGACACATTTGGTTGTGAATTCTCGTTCCACAAAGAGTCAAATTTGACAAACCCTTTTGTTTTAAAATAAGATTCTCATTTCTATTGAATTTAGTATAAAATAACACAATGTCATCAAGTTTACCATCGTACTTTCATGATCTTGCCATCACTTTAAACTAGACTCTCAAAAAAGTTAGGGATAATATGGAATAAAATATAGGGTCCTCTTAACATGTGCCCTTAGGGCACATGCTAAGCACACAGTTCAACAGAATATTCTCTTGAATTGTGTGCATAGTTCTCTTGATTTCTGCATTTGCACCAAGTTCAAAGGAATATGCACACAATTCAAGAGAATATTCCTTTGAACTATGTGATTAGCATGTGTCCTAAGGGCACATGTTAAGAAATTCCTAAAATATATGCTTAAAGTTTGTAGATTTTGCCAGTGTTTTAAAAGTCGCTAGTCGGTTCCAGGTCGGTTGGCTATCGACTAGCGACTAGGGGATTAATCGGAAATTAATCGGCTAGTCGGATTTTCAATTTTTTAAAAATATATATTCTCCTTCCTCTTCATAAGTTTTGAGTAAGTAGAATAACATAAGTAATACAAATCATCAATTTAAATTTAAAAACATGGAACTAAGTACATACCCCACGTGCTTTGAAGATGGTGGACTTATATATATATATATATATATATATATATATTATGTATTAATTTTTTTTATTATGGATATAAATTAATTATAATTTTAAAAATATATATATGTAATATAATAGATTATCCTTATAATCAAATTCAGTCTAAAATAATATCGGGTTTGCTCATTCCCTGGCTTGCTGTTGCTGAAGCGTAAGACAGCCCAGCCCAGCCCAGCCCACACTGACGAAGCGTCTTCGCCCGCCCTATCCAACTTCAACATCGCAAAATCGCAACGCAAGGCTAGTTGTAGCTCTTTTTCACTCTTTCATCATCCATGGCGTTTTCTTCTTCTTCAGCTCTCATCACCTTCCATCTTCAACTACCAACCTCACTCTGTTATATGCATGAAACTCCATAAACGATACTGCACCTTCCCTCTCCGGACATTTATCGCTTCTTTTCAGTCGCCGGAGTGCCGAAGTCAGTCGCTGGGAGTTGCTCGCGAGTCGCCTCTCTTCGTTTCTCCCTCTGCTTTGCTCTGTGATGATACGAAGTGCCGAAGTGGTGAGGACTGAAATCGATCGATCGATTAGGGCTTTTTTTAACCCAGATCAGCAGACTTGCGCCGACTTGTCTCCGACTAAGTCGACCAGCGACTAACTGAAGTGCTTAGGCCCTAGTCGATTCGGCTGTCTTCCGACCCCGACCTAGTCGCCGATTAGTCGGCCGACTAGGCCGACTTTTAGAACACTGGATTTTGCAAATGAGACTCTTTTTGTGGAGCGGAATGAGCAAGTTATGAACAAATCTATTTGAACAAAATATTAGATGAGCCAAAATTAAAAGAAATGAGTCAGCAGGCCTGCACTATTAGAGCTTTATGTTTGGCTTATCGAGGGTTACCCCAGGTTATGTGGTGACCTTTCTTTATTTTATACGGAGTTCTCCGTAAAGTCCCTTTGAGATGTTAGGTTGTAGAGGACTTTTCTTTTGTGCAGGAGTGTGTTTTTTGTATTCATTTGTACTTTGTGTACTCCGAGTATATATCTTACTGGCCAAAAAATTAAAAGAAAATAGTTTGTCTAAAATTGGCAGCAAAAGTTCTCAAGCACAGTCCTTGGAAAAGCCATCTAAAAAGTTCCTCGCGGTCTTTTAAGGCCTTTTCTTTTTGATATGCTCATATTACTCTGCCATTGAGCAATTACTATGCAATACAGATTCACGATAATAGCCACATTTTTTAGGATTATGATGAAATTAACATTTCTTATCTATTTTGCTTTTTTGAATGCATTGAGATTTTATATATATATATATATATATTTCTATATATGTAATATTCAGTGAATGATATTTATCTTTTTTCAGATATGAGCAAGGGGAATCTGCAGCGCAAACGCAAGCGTGCTGCTGGAAAATCATGTAATAGATTAAACTCTAGAACGTCAAGAGGAGTCAAGATTGTTGATACTGATGACTTTGGTGTCGGAACATCACCCAACAAATACGGCTGCCTGTCTAATTCTGAAGTTTCTAAATTACAGGAAGCACTTCGATCAAGTTCTTCAGAGCTGCAAGCAATGGTGAAGGACCCTCTTCATGATGCGTTACAAATGGCCAAAAATGTTATATCTAACATGTCTTCTGCTGATAGGAGTGCTGATGTTGGTCAGGCAGATAAAATTAATCTTGTTAATATGGGCGCTGATTTTGGTCAGGCAGATAAAAGTAATCTTGTTAACAAGGGTGCTGATATTGGTCTGGCAGATAAAATTAATCTTGTTAACAAGGGAGCTGATGTTGGTCAGGCAGATAAAATTAATCTTGTTAATAAGGGCGCGGATGTTGATCAAGCAGATAAAATTAACCTTGTCAATAAGGGCGCGGATGTTGATCAGGCAGATAAAATTAATCTTGTCAATAAGGGTTGCAGTCATCAAACTAATGATCCTAAACCCAGCTTAATGGCACGAAACAGTACTGCCCGTACTTATGTGTGGGACGAATCAATTGATGGGTCAGCTGATCACTCAAGTAGACCTCACTTACCTACCCCAAAGGAAAGAGTGGTCTCTCCTCTGAAAAGGTATAATAAACCAAAACCTTTAAGGAGGAAACGCAAGTTTTGGAGTAACCTGGAGGAAGACACTTTGAGAACGGGTGTGCAGAAGTATGGTGTAGGAAACTGGAAGCTCATCTTGAAAACGTACGCAGACATGTTTGACGAAAGAACTGAGGTCGATTTGAAGGACAAGTGGAGAAACATGAGCACTTGATGACGGTTCTTAGCTGCGTGGGCAAACCCAACAAGATATAGAAATCTTAATTGGTTAGCTGATATATAGTCTGTAGGTTAGAAAAAAGAGTGTCTGAGGGTTTCAAGGATCATGGTATCGCATGGCTTGATATTCTAATAGGGCCTGGGACCTATCTTTTTGGCCTTCTGCTACTTGGTATAATTTTTGGGTGTGGTTGTAATGTCTCTGTGCTTTGTTGTAAATTTTGGTTGGTTAGCTTCCTAGTGTTGGGTAAGGTCTGGGTCATGTATAGTTGCTGCTTGTGACATTCCTAGTGTTGGGTAAGGTTTGGGTCATGTATAGTTGCTGCTTTTGACATTCTGAACCCTGGACTTGTTCATGCAGTTATGGATTTCCTTGTTCTATATAAGTATATGCTTTTGCTGTTTGTCATATTAGAAAAGGTATAGTGACATATTAGTTATTATATATGGACAGAGAGTGGATTGCTAAGATCTTAACTGGCCACTATGAAATTCATTCCTTTTGCCATAGTTTGTAATCAATATTAGGCCACTATAGCTCATTCATTTTTATTTTCTATAGGCATATATATGTTCCAAGTGATGTAAGAATACCAAAACTAAAGCATCAGTGCCATTCTTCATACTATAAACCTCATATTATTAACTATCCGGGCCTTTACATCAACTCTCGAAACTTGTAAGCTATGTAACTTGTTCTGAAAAGGGGCTGGTCATCTCCCCTGTTCTGGATTGCTCTACGACTTTGCTCAAATGTGACTTGGTAATCAGATTAACATTGGACTGGCTACATCTGTGTATCTTCTTTTTCTTTTTCTCCCTTTTTTTTCAGGTCCTAAAACTCTAAAACTGTTTATTTTACTGGAAAATTGAATTCTAGAGAAAATTTAATTGTTATATCTTAACTTTTATGTAATAGTAATAAAAAAATTCTAACTAATATTTTTTTTTTGTTAAAAAAGTGGGATGGAACTTGGGCCCGGTTCGGTTATAATTTCTAAGTTGGTCAAACTAACTTATACGTTATTTTTTATTATTAGAGTGTTTGGCAATGACTTAATTTTTAATTTATAAATTGACTTATAAGTTATTGTTGAGAAGTAAAAAAAAAAAAACTACTCAAAACTGAATTATAAATTATTTTAAAATAAGTTAGTTTGATCAAATATAAAGATTTTTTTTTGCCCTTATTTTATTAATATTTATAACTTAATTTAACTTATAAGTTATTTTAGTCAAATATCTTCCCAACTTTTGTGTGATGGCTTTGACAATCATAATAGATTACGTGTTAATGTGATTGTATTAATCATCACAAAAACATTGAGCGCTTGCGTGACGGCTAAAATAATCACAAAAACCTTTTTTCATGATTTTTTGAATTTATATAACGAATTTGAGTCATTCATTAATTTTTTTTTAGTATAAATTTGTCTTTGACTTGTAACATAATTGTACGAACTTGTGGATCATTCGGGAAAAAAACTTAGAACGAAATTTGCATATATAAAATAATTAATACTGATTCTACTGATATATATCCACCGCATCAAAGTGGTGTTATTGAAAAAACTTGACCAAACCATTAGAAAGCTAGCAGGCAATCTACTCCTTCTGTTAATCATATATACAGAAACAAAAGTTGCAACTATTTTAATTAATTAATTAAAACAAGAAATACTTAAAGAAATTGCACCTCTAGCCTAGCCTAGCTAACTAGCTAGCTCTCTAGTCTTTAATTTCTTAGTCAAAAGTTCCATCAACTCCATGACCACCTCATCAATCTCTTCGTCATCCCCTTTCATCCTTATTTTATCACTAAACTCCTTCACTTTCTTCCTCACAAATTCTCCATTTTCCTGCAAAACCACCTCTTTGATCACACCTGCCACCTTCTCTCTCTCAAGCCTTCCTTTCTTGTTCCGTACGACCTTCGATCCCTGCGCTGACCTCCTCCACGAGCCGAGCATTGATTGGCTGGTCAATTTGCATGGGCATGGCAATGATCGGGACGCCAAAACTCATGCTCTCAATCACAGAGTTCCACCCACAGTGACTCACAAAGCCGCCAATGCTTGCATGTCCCAGAATCTTAGCCTGCGGAGCCCACCCCTCCAAAACCAACCCCCTATCCCCCGCCTCCTCAAGAAACCCTAAAGGCAGTTCCTCTTCAACCCTAATATTCTCTCCCTTGGGAAACCTTACAACCCATACGAAATTAACTTCACTCAGCAACAGCCCATGAGCTATCTCTACAAAATCCTCCTTGGAAAGAAAATACTCGCTTCCAAAAGAAACAAACACCGTGGATCCCTTTTCCTTCTCGTCAAGCCATTGGATGGTCTTACGATCATCGTCTTCATCAATAGGTCCCTGAACCAGAGGACCAACCCAAACAATCTTTTTCCCAGCCAAAACAGAAAGATAATCACCATATTTTTCTTCAATCTCCTTAAAACCCTTCATCAAAACTATTTCACTAGACCTCTCAAAACTTTCAATAACTGGATTCTTAACCGACGTTCTGTGCCTTTCAACAGACTCCATCAATCCGGTTTTAATATCACCCTCGTATTCACGATAATAAATCTTTGAGAAAGGAAACTCGTTACCTGGATTCTTCAGAACATGAAACGTCAGACACGTCATCGTGGCGCTACTGGTCACAAACTGGACGGCCGGAATATTTAAGGACGATGCCATCACTTGTGACCATGGCTGAAGGCAATCGTATATGAGCAAATCCGGTTGTAGAGTTTTGAGGAGGTTGGAAAAGTTGGTCTTTGACATGTCAAAAGCCTGTTTGAGGGTGTCCATGAGATTTGGCGGGAGCCCATTAGTGGTGTGGTAATGCGGAGGAAGATCTGGTAGGGTTGGAAGATGGAGTTCAAGCAGTTGGATCGAAAAACTAATTTTTCTCTTAATGGAATCAAGATTAGCAGGGGTTGAACACAAGTAAATAGTAAAGTTTTGGCGGTCGAGTTTCTTGGCTAGTTCAAGAAACGGAGATATGTGGACCATGACCTAACCATGGAAACATTAAAACACTCGTATTTCTCTGCATGGACTCCATAAATGAAATTAAACCTCCCTCTTAATTTGTTTTCTCTCTAGTTTTTTTAGGGTTTGTGATGTGCAAAAGCTATCGGGGCTATTGGTTTATTTATAAGGAAAAAAGTTGCATGGTTACGTATAAAAAAGGAATGATTTTCTCATAAATGAAAACTTTGAAAAGATGGAAATAATATCAACCTAAAAAACTGGATTATCTACGTGCATATTTAAATATATACAGGACATGATTATGTTTCCTTAATTTTGTTGATAATAGATTCGGTGAGTTTTATTTATTAAGCATACTTATTTATTATTTATTTATTTAAAATGGTAAAAAAAACATAACCCTCATAAACAGACATGCACAAGGTGAGCCGTGCAACCTAGCTAGAGTTCACTAAATTGTGTATATTGTGCAAGTTAAATTATCATTTGGGAAAATATAATTGATTGGAGTATTACATATGGCAAATTATTATTTTTTTTAAATTCATGAACTTAATTTATTTTATACAAATATAAAAAATACTCTCCCTGTATCTCCGGATAAATAATGTCTCTTAATTTGACTTTTTCAAACCCATTGAGGCCTAGGGTATGAATTACTAAATTATCTTTATTAAATAATGATTTGAAACTTTCTTTATAATATTAGAAACAATATAATTAATAATTAATTAATTTCTTCCAATTTCTCTTTCCTTTATCCCGTCTAATCACGCCTAATTTCTCTCCTCTTTTCTCTCTTCTTTCCTTCCTAGTTAGCTTTATCATGAATTTACATATTTTCAATATAAATATTAATTATAATTTCTATATATATTTTATTTCAATATATTATTAATAATAATAACAATAATAATAATGTGGAGAGAGAGAGAGTGTTTGATATTAGAAATTAATCAATTAAATTCAAGGGTGTCATTGAAATTTTTAGATAAAAAAAATATAGGGTGATAAAAGAAAGTTTGATTTTTTTATTCTTTTTGCGACACCTTAAGGGTGTCATCTTTTCCCTTTTCCCTTTTTCTTTTATTTATTTATTTATTAGTTAATTATGTTTTTGTAAGTCTAGACTCTAGGGTGACGAATTTATTTATAAAATCTATATAGCAAAGTGTCTTTGTTCCAAAAGGCTTAGCCCCATCCAAACTTGATGTACTGAATTTCAGATTATTTTTTTGGGTCCTTTACAATAATATATAACATTTAAAAATTAATTACAGCAATAGTGCCCTCATAAAATATTTACACAATTAATACACTTTTCATATTTATTTACAATATTAGTACAATTAGGATTCCTTAATTTAGGGAATTAGTATAGAATTCAATTCATAATAATAAGGAAACCTAAAATCAAGGAGAAATAACTATCATAATTAATAATTCAAATTCAAATATCTTGGATCTAACAACAAAAATAAATTCAAATTCAAAATTAAATTCAAATTCAAATATTCAAAATTTGGCAACGTCATCTTCCTCCTCCCCTTCGCCGGTCATCTTCCTCTTCCCCTTCGCCGGTGAGACCCAATTTCATGTCCAAAAAAAAATAAGAACACTGCATAGGAAAGAGATAGATAAGAGAGTGATGTGTAATGTAATGTTGATAACCAAACCTTCGTACCAAGGTAACCAAACGTTTATACCAAGGTAACCAAACTTTTATATCAATGTAACCAATCTACCTCCACACCTGCAATATGAATTGGTTACCTTGGTATGAAAGTTTGGCAACCAACTGCATGAAGGTTTGGCTACCAACTGCATTACATTCAAAATTAAGATTCGGTTACCTTGGAATGAAGGGTTGGTTACCTTGGTATGAATAATTGATAACCAACTGCATGAAGTTTGGTTACCAACTACATCACATTCAAAATAAAATTGGTAACCTAATAAAACTGAATTGGTTACCTTCATACCAAGGTAACCAACATAATCATACCTGGTTACCTTAGTATGACTGTTTGGTTACCAACGTATGAGGTTTGGTTACCGGTGGAGTTGGAGAATGGACCGGTGGTGGAGGGGAAGCAACGGGTGGTGGAGGGGCCTCCACCGACGGCCACCTTAGATCGATTTGGGGGAGGAGGAGAAAGGGGGGCGGGAGGAGGCGGAGGAAGGGGAGGGGGAGGGGGAGGGGGTGGGGTGGGGTGGGTCGGGGGCCGGGGCGGGAGGAGGAGAAAGGGGGGGAGGAGGGGATGGCGGTGGGAGGCGGAGGGAGGGGGTGGGGCGTGGGCGGGGGGAGGAGAAGGGAGGCGGAGGAAGGGGAAGGAGAAGATGTGGGGCGGGGACGGGGGCAGGAGGAGTAGTGGCGGTGGCGGGGGTGGGGCGGCTGCCGGTGGAGCAGTGGCGGGGGGCGAAGGTGAGGAAGAAGGTTGCGACGGCGGAAGAGGAGGAAGAAGGCGACGACCGAAGAGGAAGAAGAAGGCGGTTACTCCATTGATTTGTTAGATAAGAATATGGAGGTTGATAAGAGAGAGAAGATTTAAATCCCTACAATCATGGGCTATTATCAATAACTCATTAAATCAGTCAACTAAATAAAAGGGATAAGATTGCACTCCTTTTGTAATTAAATATTGCATATGCACTCTTTTTGTAATCATTTTGTTTGTGCACTTTTTGTGTAATATTTTAGTAAAATGTACTATTATATGTAATTGTCCCTATTTTTTTTAAGATAGCCCAGCCCATTGATTTTTATCTAATAGCTTTGTCTGAAACCAAGGCCCATAACTCCATCCCACTACTGCCTCGGGCCCAAGAGAATTGTAAATGATTATGTCACATAGAGTCGACAGTAGACAAAACGATGTCGTATCATTGTCAACACAGTTCCGTTGATATTAAATTGGTCATTTGGGGCTAGGGCTTTAGGCTTTCAGCAACTCCAGGGGAAGAAGAGCAACAAGAACACAGACAACTACCATGGTTCTCAAGTGCGCCTCTCTTCTCTTTCTGTCTATATATATACACACATATAAATGTGTATACGTATCATATTATGCATATGGGAAATGCATTCCCTTTGATTTGTTTATCAGAGCTGAACAATGACTTTTTCAAAAACATCTACTTACTAGCTTTTCTTCGTCTTATATTGATTTGTTTTTGGATGGTAATATACATTTTGTAGTCATATATTGTATCGGTTTATTTTTAGCTTTTTAATCTTGCTCGTTTCAAGTGGGTGAAATGAGTCGGTGGATCTGGAAATGCTATAGACATTTTTATTAATAAAACGAAACTTTAATCTTATTTATTGTTGAAACGAAATTTAGAGTAATGAAATTCCCAGCTACAATTTTTGAAACATAACTGTGTGCCAAAAAAAGGTACGACTGTGTGCTGCAGCATTTGTGCTGAAATTAAAAAATTTATGCTGGAAATATTAGCTCCGACAAATTTTACTTAAAATGGTTCCTATAGGTTGATGTGTCTTGGTAATGTAGAACCTCTGGAGATGGGATTTTGAATATCATACAGACATTTGTTGTATCATACCTTTATCGTAGTGGAGTGCAGAATTATGATAGAGCTTTTTATGTATAATAATTAGGGCATTTATACTTTTGATGTATTATTTCATTGTTATGTTCATCAATTACAATATTTTGGTATATTTTAGAAAAAGAAAAGATAAAAATAGCAAAAGAATTAGAAGTAAGAATGTGAATATTTGCTTTGATGACTTTTTTTCCACCCATCTACTAGTTCTCATAAGGTTTGTTGAGCTCTAAGTATATTAAAACTAAATGAACTCGCATTCCAAGTATACAAGAGTAAAGCTGATGATTGTCCATAGGGTCTTGAATGGAATTCCTTGCCTAGCAAATAGTGGAATTTAACTCCATGAAAAACATGAATATGATCGCAAACAGTGAAACTCTCCTATGTATGAAATATAGATAGATATATGAAGCGGCAGGCAGTTGCCTTAAATCTGTAGGATATAACTCTTCCTACAATTATTCAGGACATTCTTCTTACTAGAGATGTATCATGTATAGGCATTCATTACATTATACATGTGTAACACTCGCATGATATATTACAAATTTACAACTTCATATATAACCTGTGCTACTTGAAGACAGAAATTTGAGTAATTTATTAATGTTGCACAATTTTTTATCAACAGAATTCATATGCAGGTACACATAGTAAGCTACGCATCTACTCTGACGTGTCTTCACATTTTCACACTATTTATTTTCTTTCTTGAATTTGTTATATCTGCATGTTCATTTCGTGTAGCACACATGCCATGTTAATATGTTACATGCATTTATTGTGCTTTTGAAATGGTATATTGGTGTTTTAGTATAATCTAGGTGTTTGTTGGGAGCCTTTCTTTTCATGCTCCTACTTAGCGTTGTTTATCGAAGCCTATGTATCTTTTTGGATCTCATGATTACGGTTATGTAGATATTATTTAACTCTGTATCTTTGGTTATTAGGACTGAACTTTGCCGCTTCAGTGGTGCGAAGATATACCCTGGCAGGGGTATCAGATTTGTGCGTGCAGACTCCCAGGTAACTTCTCTGTTCATTTCCTTGGTTTCTTTTTTTACTCTTGATAGTAATCTTGGTCTAATATCTTATTTTTCTCCTCTTTCTTCTCCCTTATTTCAACTTTTTTTTGTTGATTTTAGTTATTGATTAGTTTTTTTTTTAAGTAACAGGAGTTTAGTGTTTATATGATTTGCTTGACTCTCCATTCTGTTACTGAACTTGCTAATAATTGTCTTGATTTATTATTGAGAAGGTGTTCCTCTTTTCTAATTCAAAATGCAAGAGGTACTTTCACAACCGACTGAAGCCTTCAAAGCTTACTTGGACCGCGATGTACAGGAAACAACATAAGAAGGTAAATTATCTTTTGTAATTCAGGACCGAGTTTTTTTGACTCATTCTTCTTCCATCTCTCAAATGAATTCTGCTTTTAGAGCTTCATTAGTTATTATGGTTTACACTTCTGGCTCGCAGGATGCTGCTGCCGAAGCTGTGAAGAAAAGGCGTTGAGCCACCAAGAAGCCTTATTCAAGGTCTATAGTTGGTGCTACCATGGAAGTAATACAAAAGAGAAGAACGGAGAAGCCAGAAGTGCGAGATGCTGCCCGAGAGGCTGCTTTGCGGTATGATTATTCTTTATCTTACAGGATTTTGCAAAGGAAGTTATCGCATATCTTTGATTTTCTTCAATTACATTACTCACGTAATACTTCATTTTTATGAAAAAAAATGTTATCCTCAGCGAAATCAAGGAGAGGATCAAGAAAACGAAAGACGAAAAGAAGGCAAAGAAAGCAGAGGTGATGGCCAAGTCACAGAAGTCATCCAAGGGTAACATGCCCAAGGGTGCCCCAAGGGGTGCTAAAGTCGGAGGTGGTGGTGGGGGAAAGCGATAATTGCTTCGACATTTTCTTATGAATTGTGGGGTCTACTTTTTGAGATTTTAAATTGGAATCTGTTGTGCTTTTATTAAGGTTGGTTGCGTCTGTCTAGTCATGGCATTCTGACCAAGTATCAGTTATAGTTTGTTTGTTTGGAAGCTCAATCCAGCTTTGTTTGTTAAGTTTGATGACAGACAAGAAAAGAAAACTGGTATACAAACCAAAAGAATTGTTTTATTTCTTCTTCTCTATTAGATGAACGGCTATGGCTGTTACTACTTCACATTCACATTCACATTCTTTTTGTGTTTTAATATCAACAAGACAACAAATCCATTTCACACTACTCATTAGAAGAGGAGGTCCAAACAGATGCAAACAACACAAAATGGTCATTTTCATAATCCAACTGCACCCACCATTAATTTATATTTTACTTTTGATCTAAACGCCAAAAATACGAATAGTTTTTACTATTATTTACCTGTGTTCTTTTAAGAACCAATGGTGCCTTAACATCTGTCCAAAACTTTGTTAATATATATATATTGAAATTTATAATTAGTTTAATTTATTTAAATTATAAATAATAAATTTAAAATTATTAATTATTTATATAAATTATAAAATTCATCATTTTATTAATTAAAATTTTATAAATATATATTAATGTTAAATTTGAAAATATTTCAAATTAAGTTTTAAAAAGTCATAACAATTATTTAATGAAGGGTTTAGATCTAACAAAGGAATTTGAAATTATTTTTTCGGTAATTAAAGAGCAAAAATTTAAATTTAATATACTCCGTCTATTAGTATGATATTTAGACGGCACGATCCCGTGGCTTGAGCTGGATCCACATTCCCTCTTATTGACCATGATTTTATTTTAGAAAATTTGCTTCTTTTATTTATTTTTTTGCTCATTTTGTACAAATCTTGTTTGTGTAAGACTTTCAAAAAGAAAAAAAGAAAATTTATAATCCAAAGGTTTTAAAAAAAGATTTTTTAAAAGCATTGCAAGCAACTATCCACTTCCATACTGTCTCCTTCTTTGCTCTCTGATTCATTTTTCTTTTTCCCTTTCTTTCTTGCTTTGCTAATCATTGTTAATATCTAGAGTACACTACATTTATAGTATTGGACAATTCAATACACACGGGAAGTCTGGGTTTCCTTCTTATATATATCCTTGTGGTTTTTTATTGTAGTTTCTGCTAGACAAGAAAAGAATATGCAAATTGATTGAAAAAGGTAATGGCGTCGCCCGGGTTTGAACCGGAGACCTTCAGTGTGTTAGACTGACGTGATAACCAACTACACCACGACACCTGATGACCATTTTCTAAAATAGCTTATCACATGACCCTAAAGGCTATAAAACACAACACATGCCATTTTCAGATAATTACACATCATAAATGTTGGATGATAAGAGCGGATATTTTGGGCTATAATTATCGTGCAATACACAATTACATCATGTGCATTAAAAATTATACATTTGTTTGTCATTTAAGCTGAAAATGCAACTCCATAGCTAGAAAATTTATTTACTTCAAACGCAGTAATAGTTGAGAAGAAAAAAACTTCACTGAAATTACATCTCCATTCTTCAACATAATTAGAAATAGAGAGCGAGAGAGGTACAGTCCTCAGAGGTACATCTAAAACAGAATTAAGATGATACAACTAACCATTCATACCACCATAAAATGTAACCTCCCCCCTTACCAAAAAAAAAGGAGAAACTCTTCACCATGGACAGCATATAATTTAACTGGTTACATAATTAGTTTGATTAGCAAGATCAGCTCATGAACAGAAGCCTAAAAACTCGTACAATTGGTCAAATCTAGTATTTGTACCGAAGGCCGCCATTAAACCCAACATCATCAGCTCCTATTGGCATTCCAAGTCTATCCAGCCGACCAGACCCCGGATAAGCTTTGTTGGTGAAGTTGGCATGCAAGGCAGAAGAAACCTTTAGTTCACCGTATCCACCATGAACTGAAAATCTCTTTGTTGTGCTTGATCTCTCCAATGGAGGCCTTTGCTTAGGGGCACTGAGAGACCTTACTTTAGCCCTTGACGATTCAGTGTAAGACATGTAACTTGGATAGTACGAGCACCCACTTAGGCAGCTTCTTGAAGCGTCACTCCTAATAGGAGTAAGTGGTCCTCTCATGGAACTACCACCTTTTGACGAAGCTGAGTAAAATTGTGGGCTATTTGCAGCAGTGCAGAAAGAGGTTTCCTCAACATCGTCCATATAATTTTTTGGGCTTAATGATTGAACTTCATAGGAAGATGGACTAGGAACCATTTGATGGATTGTTGAGTCTTTTGACGTGGTAAAACTATGACTTTTTGGATCAGAAACTGAAGGGTAAAGAGAAGATTGAAAGAGGTTTCTCCTTTTGGGGGTGATGTGGGGCTTCCCAATATCTATTTCAAGGATATTGTCACTCTTTTGGTCATTTGCTAAGCCACTTCTTGTGGAATATACTCGTTGTTCCCATGATCCTTCATTCACAATGTCGTGCAAACGTACTCTTTCTTTATCAGTAACAACCCCCTCATTTGATATTGATCCATTTCTCTGTATTTGTTACAAAAAAATTACTCCCATCGTCCCAGGATAAAAATGTTGGTCGACTTTTTACGCATATTAAGAAAAAGGGTCAAATGACAAAATTGTCCATATTTAAATTCTCATCTAATTGCATAGTTTTCCGCACATGACTAGTAATACTCCATAAATATACATAGATAATAGAAATATGACATTTAATACTAAGGGTATTATAAGTAAATTATTGTAAAATATAGATTATTTAAGATAAGTAAACATTTGACTTGAGACTACCAAAAATAGTAATAAAGACTTTTATCCTGAGACAGATGGAGTATTAAACATAATATATCAATATTCTCAAATTAGAAAGAACTTCAGCACATACCTTAAATATAAATGATTGCTCATGTTTTGTACTCTTGCGTATGGAATGTTCCGATTTTTCAGGAGTTGCAGGGCCCTGTAGATAGAATAGATACTAGGTCACTACTCAAGTAATTGGTAGTAATCCACCAGCTTGAATGGCCAATTATTAAGTAATTTATCTCTTAGAAGTTTCTAAATTTGTCAGATTATAGACAACAATTTTACCTTGTGTCGATAACTAAAGTTGGCAAGGACAACAGGTATAAAGATATGGTACAATAGTTGTTTATTAGCAAGGACCACGGGTATAAAAGTATCATGTAGTAAAATTATTTATAGGAAAGGTGATGCAGAAAGCTCTTTATATTTGGAGGTACCTCCGAAATAAACTAACAAAAGAATTCAAATTTAAAATTTGGTGGGAAAGCGAAATCTTCTTACAGGGTGATGAAAATGAGTAGACTTGATAGTTGCATGTGAAGATTCATAAATTTGGGCCCGCAGCGAACAAGCTCGTGCTTGAGCTCGTAAGATTGCCTGCATGCGCCGTAGCCTCTGTGCATATTGCTTTCTCACAATGTGACCTCTAACAAGAGCTTGAAGTTTCACCAGTGCTTTTAATGCCCTCAAGGCCCTCCTCGACTGCAATTAACGGCCACCAAAGAGAATAAAAGGTCAGAACATTGAAATTCTTAAATTTTAAACCATTGAAGTTCAAATTTAGACAAATTAACCATTCTCATATAACTACTGTTCAAGTAATGATGGACCTGTTGCACAATATAGTAGTACTAATTGATTAGGAGTATTAAATCAAATTAAAAGATGTTTTCAGATTTTGGCGCCAAGAGATTTGCACAGAAACATGAATATTTTTAAAAGCAACAGAAACTTTAAAGACATCATTTATTCATAGTCAGCAAGTTACTTTCCAAAGTGATAGGCTGAGAGCACGATATTCAAGAAGACTAGGACATTTTACCAGCCGTTCTTCTAAAAACAAAAACAAAAACCAAAACAAAGACAAAAACAAAAAGTTACCCAGGAAAAAGCTGGAGGAATCATTTTACCAGTCATTCATACAAATCTATATTGTAGGCAGTTAATTTGGTGTAAACAAAATTGTGAAGCCTTTTCACTTTCTTATTTTACCCTTTTAACTTTCTTTACATAAGTCTTTACATAACTCTCTCATTATCTCCCACCTCCTATCTTTTAGCATTCTATTTTGTGCCATGGAAAGTAGTAAACTTTAAAGCAACACCATAGATTATATAGTTCCAACGTAGTACTCTCTCCATTCCTTAATAAGTACAAGTCTTTTTAGAGAAATGTTTTTGTTCCTTAATATAAGTCGTTTGAAAGATTTCAAGTAAGCATTAATTGTTTAATTTCCAATGTAACTTTGGTTCTCTTACTATTATTTGTCCAATAAATAACACTATTTTTGGGAACTATTATTTGTCCAATAAATAACACTATTTTTTCCCAATACAAGAGCAATATAGACAATTGATATTATATTTAATGCTTTACAATCATTTCATCAATACTAGTGCACAACTCTAAAACGACTTATATTAAGGAACGGAGGGAGTAAGTTCCTTAAAGAGTGCAGTTTTAGCAAAAAACACACAAACCAATAAGTGGAATAAAATGACAAAGTTAACCTTTATCTTCCTTTAGTGCATTAACTTTTCCATTTAGTGCATTAATTAAAACAAGGATATATTTGGAAAAAGAAGGCTTTGGGTTTTTAAAACTGCATTCTTTAAGGAACAATTTTTTTTTGCTAAAACTGCACTTTTTAAGGAAAGGAGGTAGTAAGAGTTTAAATTGGAATTTGACAGCATTTCTTAAAAGGAATAATTTTTCAAAAATAGGACTCCTCAGTTTGGACATGAGGGAATACTGAATGGTAGTAGTTTAGTTTGTTACTATACAAAACTCTAATTGAGGAGAGAGATTAACTAGGATCAACTAGTTTTAATTTACATAGTTCATCACAAATCAGTGGGTAAAATGATATAGTGGTAAATAATTTTCAAACAGCTATACTTTGCCAAGGTAAAAGTTGTGTCACAAAACAACTGACCCATTACTATATTTGTGAAATACTCCACCCCTAATAGTTGTATACAATAGTATAACATCACCATCTACTGATCTACAGTACCATCAAAACCATAAATTTAGATATAAACAGTCCAAAATTCACCCAACTGGCATTGATGTAAGCCAATCCATTACAAACTTTTTACCGCTTATGTGTTGGGACATTTTGGTATAGTTCCATTTCCCAACCCAGTCCAGCCTAGTGCATGAAATGGAACACAAATTTAGTACTCCCTCGGTCCAATTTTTCTCGTCCTAATTTCGTTTTTGGTATGTCCAAATTTATTTATTCTTTCCTTTTTATTACTATTATTTACCTTGTTGTACTATCCTCATTTAACTTTTAAAAAAATTATTAAAAACAACATGACATAAAGCACAATCTTGTTTTCCCTCTCCTCTATTTTATTTTTCCAACAAAGAATTAAGAGATTAAATACAACAAAAAATCATTACAAAAGAAAAATAAAAATGGATAATTTGGTGATACATTTTCAAACTAACACAAGTAAACTTGGAAAGAGAAATTAAAATCATAGACTGCCAACTAAACACACATTTTTTTCCTTAAAAAAGGTGAATTATGCAAGTTTAAAAGCAATAAAACTAAAAAGATTAAATAAAAATTAAGAGAGATATAGGGATGAGAGAACCAACCAAGTAAGCCCGGAAATGCGACTGCAACTTAATTGCAGCCCATTCTTCACGATTCCCGAAGCCTGAATTGTTAACGTGCGCCACCGTGTTAACGGTAGCATTTGAGGCAGACCGGGCGCCGCTCGTTAACCTCACCACCGCAGCGGCGCTCGCGGCCGGGACGGTATAGGTTGCATTAGCCATCGCGATCGTGCTCGGATCATGTCTCTCCTCTACCAGAGACTGAGGTGGCGGCGGTGCACCACCGCGACACTGTATCCGTCCTCCGGCGCTTTTGCTGTGAATGTGTTGGTTTTTTGTTTGTTCTCTAGATGATTTGACGAAGCTCCATTTTCGCTTTGGTGTCGGTCGTTTAGGGTCTGAGTTTTGGGCGGGCGAAGATAGTGGGACGGCCTTTTTGAGACCGAGTAGTTCTCGGAACCACCTCGATGCCTTTCCCATTGCCGTTTAGTAAATGGTGGTGGTGGTGGTGTTTTGGTTTGGAGTGGTGAATACTGTCAGAGAAGAAGGAAGAAATACGTGTGAGCTAGTGATTTATGATGAAGAAATGGAATATGGAAAATATTCATTAAATAAAACATGGTTTCGTTCGGAAATGTTTCGTCATTTACGGAAGTACCCCGTAACCGATTTACTCTCTCCGGGAAAAAAATATACTACTAACTTGGTTACAAACAAAGTTATAGGAATAATTTAATTTTTAAAGTCAATTATCACATATTAAACATAAAATTGATCTAAATTTACTTAATTTTAGTTGATATAATTATATGTTATATAAAAAAAATTATTAATTATAAAATTTTTTCTTTTAAAAATTTTATAGGTAAACTTAATTTTAAAATTTAATACATCGTCATTTGATTTTTTAAAAATTAAATTTTATCTCTAATTTTAAAATTAAAGTAATAAATTATAAAAGTACCTAAATTTGTAAATCTCTATTCATAAAGTTTTTTCCATTAATAAAACTTTCAAACTTAAGACTGATGTTCTGATAACTTTAAGTTTCAAGTTTAATTCTCACAATAGATGAGTTTATTTTTTTTATAAAAGTTATTTATTTTTTCTTTATATGAGTTTTATTTGTGGGTTTATTTATTCATATGTGAGTTTATTTTCTTTTTTATAAAAGTTTATTTTCTCTTTATGTAAAACTTAGTTATGGATTTATTTATTCCTCTTCTATTAGGTTATATTTATTTTGAATCACAAACTAACATAAAAAAAAATTAACTAATTTATATTTATACATTACACTCCACTATTCTCACATTCTCTCCAGCTTACCACTTATCCCTTCATCTGTGGAGTCAATCGATCTCACTCGGCGAAAAAATCCTTTAGTAAATTTAAATTTTTTAAGTATTATATATAAATTGATCCTATTAAAATTTTATAAATTTTTTATTATACATGATTAATTTGAAAATTTATAATTTTATCAATCAAATTTTAATCACATATGACTCATATCCTCTCAATATATGTATATCTCTCTATAATATTTTAAACTAAATAATAATCTAATTTATATTATTTTTAAAAATAAATAGTGAATTACTTACTTATGAACAATTGTTATTAAAAAAAAGTCTATTATGAGTCAATATAGTGTATATATACCATATATTATTATTTTTTATATTGTTATTATAATATAGTGTGTATATATATAATATATATATGATCCGAAAGCACAAAGTTGATTATTGATATTGTAATAGTGATAATATAATTGATTATGAATTTATATTATACTCTCCAAAATAAAACTTTTAAAAAATAACTTTTGTAATCATTTTTAGTGATTTTGGGTCACAAACTAACCTAAAAAAAATTAACTAATTTATATCTATACATTATTCTCTTCACTATTCTCACTTTCTCTCCTACCCAAAGCATCTTCAGCAGATGGACTATTTGGTGGACTATATTTAGTCTATATAACATCAGTATATGTCCTTTAATCTTCCATCCTTTCAGCCGATGGACTATCCCGTGGACTATAATATAAAAATATTAAAATAATCAATGAAGATTAAAATAATATAAAAATACAAACTATTATTAACAAAATAATTACAATTAGTTAATAATAATTATACGTTACTTTTTAATAATAATTATTAAAATAATAATAATTACAATCAATAATAATAATTGTTATTAATAATAATAATAACAATAATAATAATAATAATAATAATAATAATTGTTATAATTATTTTTAATAATAATAATAATTGTTATTAATAATAATAATATTATTTTTAAAATAATTGTTAATAATAATAATTGTTACTTCAGACTTTCTTCTTCTTCACTTCAGACCTTCATCTCCTTTCTCCTTCTTCAGAGCTTCATCTCCTTCTTCTTTTTCTTCATCCTCTCTCCAATTTAATTATATTAAAATTATAGTTCATCAGAATTTTGTTCCTTGATTTAGTCTTTTTGAGTTACCAAAAAAGTAGCTCGACTAAATATAATTCATCTGCTCGAGCAAAATTGGCTTCTTAGACTAAATATAGTCTAGAATTTTCACAATTCCAGCTTGTTGGAGTTGCTCTATCCACTTATCTTTTCATTACGGATACAGTTACTATAAAATTAATTTTATAATAAATAATTAATTGACCAATATAATACTGACACGCGAGAGATACTGTACTCTCACATTCTACTCCTGCTTATCCTTATATGATCATAATATATCTCTATATATTTCTCTTTTCATTATCTAAAATTTATCTTATTATTTGTTTTTAATTAATTATTAATATTTACAAATAATTATACACACATGAGTGTGTGCTTAGAGACTAATATTAATTATTTATTATTGTTTAATATATGCTCTTAAAATAATAATACCGTATTCGTTTTAAAATAAATAATATATGTGCAAAATGAGTAATTTTAATTATTTCATATTTTATGAATTGCACACTTGTGTAGAATAAAAACTGTTCTATTTAACACTCCACTTATTTTAAATTATAAAAAATTAAAAATTTTATATTATGTTTGTGAATTTTTAAAAAGAGAAGAAATGACAACGATGAAAATATTAATGAAAGAAAAGTCATATAAAAATATTAATTTATTGTTCGGAGATACTCCCATATCAATTGAAAAGGCATAAGCTTTAAATCTGATTAAGAAAATTAAGCTCTGGTCATCTCACTCCGGATGGGACTGCAAGAGAAGACCGTAGAGAAAGGGGCTAGGGGGCTAGGGGCCTAGGCTAAGCATGTTCGTAGGTGGTTTTTAATAGTAGTAGTAGTACTTAATAGCAATAACAGCAGCAGTAGTCTTATGTCTACGAGTCTATCTCTACTTGGACTTCCAGTTTGACCCACATCCCCAAACAAATACACAATCCGGTGGAGAATAACTACCACGTGGAGTGAAATCTGAGGATCTGCCGCATACATCTTCTTTTGTTGAGTCCCAAGGTTTTCAGTACCGGTCATCGAACTAAAAAAACAAGAGTCCTTCTCCGGCGACCATTTTTACCGTCCGGTTTAGTGACCTGTTCAATTTTTTATTTTTTTTACATTTTCTCCTTAAAAATAGTCTTTATTTTAACTGAATTTTTTACAAAAAAAAAACAATTTATGCGTAATTTGAATACACGTACAATCTTATTTTGTACGTGTATTCAAATTACACCTAAATTATTTTTTTTTATAAAAAATTCTGTTGAAATAAATACTATACATTTTTTAAGAGGGGATATATAAAAAATAAATAAATTTGACGGACACTAGACCGGTCGGTACAAACCGGTCAGTCTATAATTATTGAAAAATTAATATCGAGCTGAAGTGCAGACCAAATCCAATTTTAACCGGCGGTTCCGTTTGAATTTTAAAACCATGTTAGTCCTTTATCAAAAATTATCATATACTCATTCCCTTTCCAAAATAATAAACAAAATATAATTTACACAAATATATGGGAAAAAATTAATTAAAAAAATTCTAAATTTATCTGTAGTGATCACAAAATTATATATAGGATGAAATAAAAATTTGAAGGACTAAATAAAAAGATAAAAAAAATAACATAATAATATAATTGAAGTTGTAAGGACAAAAGATGAAAAGAAAGAATTACATAGCTAGCTTACTTCAATAGCTCTGAAGAGCGGCTTTATAATATAGATGATTCAAGTGTATGTTCTACAAATCAAATATATCATACAAGTTCATATTAAATTGCTCCTCCTTCCGTACTAAAAAAAATGATCAAAATACCAATTTTACACGTATCTACTAATTGTTTGTTTGAAGAGCCTCTCTCTCTCTCCCAAGACTTGATATACTTTATTGGCAAATAGAAAACTTAAGGGAACTTATTACATATAACACCACACTCCATACAATGATGTTCACTATAACTCTCACGAGCTCGCTCAAGTCCTAAAAACACACTCCATTTTGATGAAGTAAAACTCAAGCTAGCTGTATTATTATTTGGATTCCACCCCATGCAATTTTAAGGTTCCGAGCTTCCCTTTGCTGATCCTGGAACTTTGAGGATTAAGCTTGCCACTGTCTTGATAATGTCTTTAAATGATGGCCGGTCTCCCGGATTGCTGCATGTTTTTTCAGAAAATTAATTAACTTAAATGTAAATGTTAGCTAGAGCTAGAGAGCTGCTGCTAAAGCACCCACCCACCTCTGCCAACAGTGGTCGATGACAGACGAAATACAAGGTTCAAGGCCTTCTGGTAGGTCCAATCTGCGATCCAAGAACCCCACAACTCCTACAACCTGAGTAAAGGAGTTGAGTCAAGTAGCTAATATTAATTTTAACTTCTTGTCAGTTATAATGTTCATACATATGAATGAATTGCTTGCTAATTAACTAACCACAAATGAAGTAGGCATAAGGTCATCCATTTAGATATCGAGGAGCCAGACAAGTCGAATTTTCTGGACCTGCAATGGATTTAGGTTGCTCCACGGAATGGATTCTGTCATTAGCTCCCACAGTATAACACCGAAACTGAAGACATCCGACCTGACAAGGAATAATAATAATAATACATTTACAAATTAGCAAACCTTCTGTAATTGTCACATATATACCAATCAAGAATCTGTGACAACAAAGTGAAAAAAAGTTGAAAACTTCCATATCATATGAAACTCTATTGAGATAATTTGCTACATTAAAATGGCAAGATATGCCCGAAGATAGACTTTGTGAGTAAATTATCACTAGCAAGTACTTTTCCTGCTCTATAAAATTTAATACCTGAAAATGATCAGAATATAACAAGGTCAATAGGGAATTACTTTTCATTTGAAGGTTCATTACGTAGGACTTCAGCAGCCATCCACTGAGGCTGCAACATATTTATATAAAAATTGATATCTAATGCATTAATAACAATACATAGAAGGGGTGGGGGGAAAGGTAATAAAAGAATGCATCTTTGCCATGAAATGGATTACTATAATGAACCAAAACCGTTGACAAACAATAATAAAAAAGAGAAGAACTTAACTGTTCCTCTTCCAGATTTTGCTGTTAAGAAAGTTGCAATGCTTCAGCTTTGATAGGCCAAAGTCTCCAACCTGATAAGAGCTAAAAAAATTGACTTTTCTAATAACCTAAACAACATATGAAATGCACTATCACTACCTTGACATTCCAGTTCTTGTCAACAAGTAAATTCGAAGATTTTAGATCTCTGTGTACTATTGGGGGGTGTCTGTGATGCAAGTAATTCATACCTCTTGCCTGCATTCAAAGGAACGGTTTTTAAAAACACTGCTGCGAAAAGATTTGAGAGAGAGAGAGAGAAAGAAACAAATCCTCAAATTCAGATCAGAAACTGATGAATTTTGGTAGAAAACTCACAACATCAAGGGCCATCCTCAGACGACGTCCGATGTCTAACGATGGGTTACTTTTGTGAAGTGTTTTAAAAAGGCTTCCCCTGTACATATACAACAAATTCACAACATGTAAGATAACCGAGGTACTAACTTCTTTTTTGAACTGGTAAGCACCGTATCAGAAGAGATTACCTTGGTAGAAACTCTGTAACCATAGCTAGTTTTTTCAGGGAATACACTGCCCCCATAAACAACAATACATTTGGATGTCTCAATCTTCTCATTATATCAACCTGAATAATATCCACAATGAGATTGGAATCAGGTACTGCTCTTTTGAACATGATAATAAAAAACACTGAACATTCTCTGAGAGTTTCACACCCCTCTTTTCTGTAGTCTAGCAAAGCCTCCTCACTGTATTCATCCCCGAAATAAACCTTAACAGCAACATCCTGATCATGACCCAAACAAAAAAATTATGCATCCAGATGATAAAAGTTTCATTCTTATATATGAAAAACATGAATAGCTTCTGAACTTTCAAAATGTACCGATAAGTTCCAAATCCCACGGTATACAACAGCATATGAACCTAGAAAATGAAAACAAATGTACATAATGTGAAATAGGAGGATATGGAAATGTAAAAGAGCTGAAAAGCAACCAACATGTTGTAGGAGTTGAGCTAGCTTACATCTCATGAACACGCTCGACAAAACAAACGCAAAAGGAAGTAAGTTTCTACTACTTTCTACCAATAAAGAATCTATTATTCTGACACCAAACCTGGACTTGATTCGAGTTGCTCAAGCTTTACCTTGCACAATTTCCTCCCGCAATTGTAGGTCTTCCCAATGAATTTCACAATCTTCTCTTGAGTTCAACCACTTGAAGAACTTCCAGGGCTGCTGCCAATACTCTCCCCTGAAGTTGGACTCCGTTGAGGATCTGACAGTTGCTTTGCTGCATCTTCTATCTCTGAACTTTTTGAAGTCTCTAAATCTGACTCCAACTCCTTTGCCTCGATCAACAGATCTACAGGTTTTGGAACCTCAAGACACTTGTACTCCGTTGGAAAGGCTTCAACATCAGTGGGAGTCAGTTTGCCCCTTATGTTTACATATCTCCTCCTTCCAGATAAGGGACAATATTCTTTATTTTTTTCCTCCTAGTCAGTATCAACAACGCAGTTATATGAAGCTGTCACCTTAAAAAGTCCAGGGGAATTTGGCTCACAGGTCACTCCACGGCTTACCGAAATATTAGTGAAATCACTTTGTTGAATGCTTCCATCTTTGTCTTTCCCAAATTTACCAATATTCAACTTTGATAATAACTTCGCTGCCTACAGGATTCCAAAATAATTAGGTAAGCAGAAATTGGGGACAAACTATATCCTCTACTTTGGCCAACACATTGACAAAATTCTACAACTCTACCACTTTCATAAAAAAAAGAAAACAAATTAATCAGACGTTATATGATTCTCTACTACTTCAACAGTTGGTTCACCAAAAACACAAAGTATTCACTTCCCAAGTTACTTGCATCATTTCCAAACCGAATTCTTATATTCACATCTGTACTATTTTTATGATTGATTTCTGCATTGCAAACTATTACTTGTCTAAATAATTTTTTAAAATCTAAGTTAGTAAATACTCCCTCCACTCTTCATTTGCAGACTACCTCATGCACTACCACTGAAGTAGAGTAGATTAATTAACCAATTGTATGGAGGCATACCGGAACCTTAGGTGGCTTCTCTGACGTTTTATCTTGAGCATCCAATTTGCTCTCCTCTCTATCCACCGGGAGTTGTGCATGTGTTGTTAGGATCCTGACCATGTTTTCTTGATAAAACTTTTGAGGCCATCGATGAGCTCAGGCTGTTCAGCAGACAAGTGTAAAGAGTCATTCTAACAAAGAAATGAAAAAGATGAGTACGACATTGAGTGTAAAGTAATAAGCAGCCACCCACCAGACAAGAAACAGAAGATTCAATTTGTGGATTGGTGTGCCACTGGATACATCTTTTTCAAGTCTAAATCCCGTAGTCTGAGTTGGTCTCTCGGGTGATCCTGATTAAAATAAAATAAATTAAGATGGGTCTTAATTTAAACTTAAAATAATGCTAATATCATATAATAAGTGTTATATAAAGTTCACATAATGTATAGGTGGTACTCATAGATTTATTGTTGAGTTAAGTGAGTTATATCAACAATAAATCAATGACTGTCACCCATACAATATATGAGCTTTATGTACACTTATTATGTGACAGTAGCATTGTTCTTAAACTTATACACATATCACTGCCATGTGATCATTATAATTTTGCTAACAACTACGACAACACATAACATGACTCGTTTATATGCTCTCTTTTTTTAGTAACGATAACGTTCTTAAATTTTTAATATCAAAAATGTCTTAAATGACATTAAATTAAATATTTTAATAATAATTTATAATATAATCATTCGTATAAGATTTATTCAATCAATATTATGACTACACACCATTACACTTTTTGTGACAAAAAAAGTTGAGACTCCGGTATCACTCTACTTCTTGTTGTACTAATGTCAATTTAATTTTTAAAATCAGTGAAAAAGGGATATATCCTGTGCAATATCTAACTAGCATATCTCATAGGATTTTGGTACCAATTTAAATAACATATAAAAAAATTTAAATATATAAATTTTCATATAATTCGATGTTATTTATTATCGTCTTTTTATAATAAAAAAAATTCAATTAATTTTAATGGTAAAAAAATCTAAATACTCCACAACTTCAAATTAAATCAAAATTTACATTTACTCATTTTTACACAATCTTTTCAGCCGCAAGATTAAATTTTATTAAAAAAGCTTGAGATAATCATATTTTATAAAGCTAATGTATATAACTTATGTACCCTATATAACAATGGTGTTAAATAAATTCAAATTAAATAAAAACATATGTTTACTTATATTTCTGCATGATTTTTCCATTCGTAAAATTAAATTTTATTAAAAAACTTAAAATAATCTCATTTTATAAAATTAATCTATATATAAGTTATGTACCGTAGACGGTATCTCTCGCAACTAATTAAAATTATATAAGAAAATAAAATAATTGAGCCATATAGATCGTAGACGTCATTAAAAACATAAACAATACCCCAAAAGGCCTCGTCAAAACTCGTTCAGTTTCATGAGCGAAGAAGATCTACTAAGCACAAGCTTCGTCTCGTTCTCGTCTCGCTTGCTCAATTTCCATTTAACCTTTCTTTTCTCATCGATTAATCCGTACGGTACTTAATAGTTATATTTGATCAGTATCAATTAATTTGGTAATACTAAATTGTTGCTTTAATTAGAAGTTTTTCAATTTAATCTGAATGATTTCGCTTTTACTTGGAGCTTGTGTTCTCAATTTCTTCTGTTCTGTTTACTTGTTATTGAGATTGATCCTTTTCTGGTATAGGTCGAATTGACAAGATAATTATTAAAACTACTATAAGTATATGATTTGACTACCGATACATTTAGCATACTCACAAATTTATATGCTTTAAAGGTCTGTAATCATGCTTTGGAGTAATGTGAGTTTTACCAACATCAAAATTATATTTTTTTAACAAAAAATAAAACCAGGCAACTACTAGTTCTAGAAGGTTAATAAGTTAGATGATGGGGTTCCCTTTATGGAAGGAGTTTAGAAAGGAAATGGATTTGGTTAATATAAAACAGGCCATTGATTTTGAATTAATTTAAATCCTCCAATTTTAGGATTTTAAGTTTCAGATATCGAGAAATAGACTTGTTGTTGTCTCATGTCTGTTCCACTTGCTGTTGTCTCCTGTCTGCTCCTGTGAACTCTCAGTTTCAGTTGTAGGAACTGACAAGATTCATTCACTGGATTCGGTAATATATATTCACATTAAAACACAGATGAAGACTCGTGCAAATTGTATATACAGATTTCAGGTGATATTCAGCTCCCCAATAGTTTGCAGTTACGAGTGTTTAAAATTATAGACATTATTATTAAATAGAGAGAGGGATGATACATAATTATTTAGCAAAAAAAAAGAAAAAAAAAAGAGATGATACAGAATTTGAAGCGGAAGTCTCAAAGTGTAATTTCAATCGCTAGAGTTGTTTTCTGCTTTTCGCAAGTAGTTATTTTACTAATTTATACTATCTAGTATATAATTTGATGTTAAAGCTTAGTTGTTTAGAATGGTCTTTGTAGTCAATAGCCTCAATTAGGAAATCAAACGACATTTTGTTTTCTTAATAGTTGAGTTTGGAAAAAGCGAGTTCATGTAATGTGGTAGCCTGGTAAGTGATTTCAGGTGCCATTCTTTTTTATTTCTTCATTTATTGCCCTCTTCTCTTTTCTGTTAATGTCTGCGCATTACTATTTTTGGTTTATTAATTTTATTCATAGTCCTCAAATTACCCTTACGCTTTCTAAAATTATACGAGGTAGTCCGCGAAAATTTAGAGAATCATTTTGTTAAGTTTTAAGTTATTGACTGTAACCTTTATGTTTCCTTTTTCAGATATAATTCTTTTATCAAGCCACAACTAGGGACAAAAAGATCTCCAGTTATAGAATGATTTTCTGCTCTTTGTTTTGACTTTTGTTCTGCAATGTCCGGTCTACTCAATGTATCTTCTCTTCTTTACACAACCTATTGATTTTCTGTTCTGAATACTGGTATATTATTATTTTGCTGCAGAAGTAGTTTTGGCTTTTCTGATAAAATTAACGATGTGGTCTATTTTAATTCCTTTTCAAAACTACTGCTTATACTTGATTTCAATTGTGAAACTCGAGAATGTATATTTCAATCAGGTCAGAGAAGTGGTAATATACTAAAACTGATAGCCTGTAATCTCAAGGATATTGCATATGACGCATGCATGCGATTTTTTTTTTATTAAAAAAAGCTTTTTGTTGGGTGCAGTCAGGCCTTAATGGCTCAACTTCAAATCTTCCAGACTCCGGTGAAAGAGCTTATGCAACAACTTTTTCCGCTCAATCAGGTTTTGAATCATTCTGATGGAATAATTTGCTTGCGTTTTTAACTTTCAATCTTTTGTCAATGCATGAAGTTCATTTTTTCCATCTAATAGGTAATCTTCTAGGGCTGCATAGTGCTCACGGGAGCTTTAACATTCCCAATATGCCTGGTACATTTGCATCAAGGAATTCCACAGCAAATGGTGGTCCTCAAAGCGGAGTTCAACAAGCTGCAGGAAGTATATCTAATGGGCGATTCACTATTAATAATCTTCCTCCTGCCCTTTCTCAGGTACTTTAAGTGTTGCATAGTGCAAGGGGGTTTGCCCTACATGTAACTACAATCTAACCCCCACCCCCGGTCCACCCTCCTATCCCCCTGAAACCCAAGCTCATAAACATATTAGAGCACGATTTCCATCCTAATGGATATTTTTCTTGTATGCAGCCCTCTCCTGCCAGCTCACAAGGGCATTCGGGGATAACAAATAATGGAGGTATGATTGTTTTCTGAATCTAATAAATGAAGATTCTCTTTCTTTTTATTTTTCCCAATCTTTTCTTTTTGTTTCCTCATTGGTTCAAGAGTGTGATTGCAGGATTAGGTGCGTCACCAAATTTAGGAAATGCAGGACGACTTATTAACTCAATGGGCAACCTTGTCAGTGGGGGCAATGTTGGAAGGAATTTAAGTTCTGGTGGAGGGTTAAATATGCCTGGTGTTGCTTCACGCTTAAATTTAACAGGTAATAAGGTTGTGCATATGTCCTGTGATCAAAACTTATTTTGCAACTTGGGATTGAATAGTGATGATGATACAATTTTAAAACAGTTGAGATAACTGAAATTCTGATATTAATTGTGTGCATGTTCTTGTGCCTTCCCCATGAAATATTTGTATGTGTACAAGTATTTATAACTTTTATCCACTTTAAACCTTTTCTTTGGGGAATCTATCTTAATGATATTTGTGCTGTATCTTATAATCTTGTAGGCAAGCTTGTTTATAATTCGTTGAACTGTATAGGACATGACAACTCTATATCTGAGAAGACTAGCATTACATGTACAATTTAATTCTTTATGACATTTGTATTTTAGTCAAGTGACACTTGGTACTACAGCACCGCAGATGGTGTCTATGCTAGGAAATTCTTATTCTGCCGGTGGAGGGCAACTATCACAAAACCACTTCCAAGCAGGCAATAATCATCTAACTTCGATGGCTTTGTTTAGTGAGTTAAATCGTGATCATGCTAGCTTTGATATAAATGATTTCCCTCAGTTGACTGGGCACTCTAATTCTGCCGCTGGTTCTCAAGGGCAATTAGGTATCAGAAGTTTAGAACAAATTCTCTTCATTTGTGCCTTTCCGTTGCGTATACAGTCATAGAAAACATCTGACTTGTGATTTGCAGGGTTGACCCGTAAACAAGGTGTGGGGTTTATCCAACAAAACCAAGAGTTCAGCATGCAAAATGAAGATTTTCCTGCTTTACCCGGATACAAAGGTAAAAAAAAAAAAATTGACGTCGAATATTATTTGATGCTATAATGTGGGCATAATGCTTCTATACATTGTTTTCAGGGCTTTTGTTTTTTCCATGCAATACTTATCATATACACATTTGTAAGGAAAGAATATATATTCGCTCCTATTCTAATACTCCCTCTGTCCAAGTTTATGTGGACAGCTTCCTTTATTTGGATCTCCAAAAATATGAGTCCACATACCGAGTACCGACAGCAATATACTTTCTAATTAGAAATGTTTTTGCTCACTTGAGAATGATAAAGAAAAGCATGTGGACCCCGCAATATGTTAAAATAGAGGACATGCATGAAATATAATGTTTAAATATTTCTCTCCTAAAACTATGTTCCCATGCAAAGTGGCCAGTGGCCACATAAACTAGGAAGGTTGGAGTAAAATATTTTTCATAATTTTAATTGTCTATGGGGTCTTGGTTGGTTGAAAGTTATTGTTGTACTTTGTTTATTATCAGAGTCAGTTCAGCATATAGAGGATTTGAGGTGTGTACATGTTCTTGAGGAATTTGGTTACTTACTCTTTGGCAAGCATGAATACGGATTGCAGTTACCCTTATTGTTGTGACTTTCCTGACAGTTGAGGCATCTGATGGTTTTACAAATCCACTCCTTTGACAAGAAATTTAATAAATGAAATATTGATGTGGCATAATATTACTTTATTATGAATATTCTCCAATTAGAATTTTTGAGAGTCTCTCTCCCTCCCTCCTACGCTGTCTTTCTCTCTCTCTCTCGCTACATATATATATATATATATATATATATAAATATATGTATAGATATATTATTCGTATATATCAGGGCATCTCAGCTTCTTGTTCATGTGTCATGTTGCAAATTTTGCACATTCTCCCTTGAGTGGAAAATATCAGGAAGTTGGTTCCCGATTTGATCTTAAATCAAGGGAATATTATTCAAGGTGTTCTGAGGAGCAGGAACATGGAATTTTTTTTTAACTAGTAAATTATACTCCCTCCGTCCCAGGATAAAAGTCTTTATTATTATTTCAGGTAGTCCCAAGTTAAATGTCTACTTATCTTAAATGATCTATTTTTTTACAATAATTTGCCTATAATACCCTTATTATTAATTGTTATATTTTTATTCTCTATGTATATTTATGGAGCATCACTAGTAATGTGCAGAAAACTATGCAATTAAGTGACAATTTAAATATGGACAATTTTGTCATTTTATCCTCTTTCTTAATATGCGTAAAAGTCAACCATGACTTTTATCCTAGGACGGATGGAGTATAACATAGTTGAACATAAAAGGCTTATCCAATACCAGTTTAATCATTTAATTTTCAGTTACTTATTTTGACTCTTAACTTATTTTTGAAGAAAAGGGGTGATATGCAGATTCACAGAACAGGAATTTGGCACACAAATCAATTAGAACTGAAAATGTGAAATTTCTACGAATTGAGTAAAAATTAATCCTCCAAAAATAATAATCTATAATCAGTATTTTATCTGATTTTTTATTTTGTTATCACTAGCACAAACAGTGACATCCATTGGTCTTATTGGGTTGACATCAAATTTCAATCAGCTACCAGTTTAGCTATTTTCAGTTTAGTTGGTATAACTCACTTTTCTGAGACTTGGAGAATGTATTTGCCTCCTTGATATATTTTGTTACTTCAGAGTGTGTTATCTTGCCTTAGATTTGAGCCTTGTTCCTGAAGTAGGTGGTGCTAGTAGTGAGTATCCAGTAAATATGCACCAGAAGGAACAACTTCATGAAAGTGTGATGTCTATGATGCAATCCCGGAACCTACCGGTAAGCCTTGTATTATATGTACCTTATTATTACAGGCAATCAGATACTATATATTTTCTCATGCGTTCATGCTTTTCATCTTGCAGGTGGGGAGGTCTTCTGGATTCAGCTTGGGGGGTGCATATTCATCACATCATCAGCAACAGCAGCAGCATGCTCAATCAGTAAATGGTGCTGGAATCTCCTTTTTACCTGCAAACAATCAAGATCTCCATTTTAATGGCGCTGAGGTATTGTCATCTACCAAAGCAAGCTGTCATTTGCACGCGCTGAAATCCATTCTTACATATTGTTAAATGCAAGCATGATGATGTTTAATCTTCTAAGTCCTAGATCCTTGTGCGCGCACAGATGTTTGGAGCAGGAATCCCTATTTAGATAAGTATATCATTCTTTAATTTGTAGTTTGCTAAAGTTCAATCATTTGTCTCTTTTAGGTCAGAACTGCTGGGCTAGCTGCGTCTGGATCAAGGCCTACAAACTTGTCAAATTCCATGTCAGGTGTGGGATCCTATGACCAACTAATTCAGCAGTATCAACACTTCCAGAAGCAGTCCCAGTTTCGGTTGGGTAGTACATTTAGAGATCAGGACTTGAAGTCTAATCAGGCATCGCAGGGCATCACCGATAGATTTGGACTGCTTGGTTTGTTGAGTGTCATTAGGATGAGTAATCCTGACTTGACCTCCCTTGCTTTGGGAATTGATCTGATGACACTGGGTCTAAATTTGAACTCATCAGAGAATCTTCACAAAAAGTTTGCCTCTCCATGGTCTGAAGAACCTGCGAAGGGAGAACCACATTATAGCGTTCCAGAGTGTTTTAATTCCAAACAACCACCTGCACTAACTGTGAGCTCTTTTGAGAAGATAATAGTTTTTTTAAAGAAATCCTACATGCCTTGCTTGTCTCATCTCTATTTATGTTCTTGCAGCAAGGTTTCTTTTCAAGATTCCGACAAGAGACACTATTTTATATATTTTACAGGTGAATCTCTCTAGCTCTCTAACCTTCTTCTATTTTCTATGATCTGACAGTAATAATCTATTCTCCCCTTTGCAGTATGCCAAAAGAAGAGGCCCAGCTGTATGCTGCAAATGAACTGTATGTCTTCCTTGGCCTTCAGGGCTTTTTTTGTTGTCCTAACTATTGAAGTTTAATTTGGTACATAATAATGTATTAAGAGGTTTAGAATTGGCTAGAGTCAAATTTCAAAAGAATTGAAAGTAAGTGATTTCAAATTGCAAAAATACAAGGAAATTCTATAGAAGAACTGAAAAAGGCTTTTGGATGGAGTTTTATAGACGAATTGGACTCAATGGGATAAAAACTTCTTTTAGAAGGTGCTGAAGCACTTGATATTCCAACAGGGTGATGTTGTTTCTTATGGAGGGGAGGGGACTAATAAAGTTTTTCCTTTTGCACTCTTGATATATTTTCTTAATGAATAGTTTTAGCAACAGAAAGTTCTCAAAAAAAAAAAGAAAAGAAAAGAAAAAAAGGGTTCTGTTAGTAGATACAAAATGTACCACCTTAATAGGCAAAACTTTCAAGGATCACAAAGAAGACTTGTTGCAGCTTTATTTATTTAATTTTATAGACTTGCTGCAGCTGCATTTTGTTTGTGCTTCTTATTCAGATTCTTGACATTTGACACAATAAGTAAGCTGCCAAACAGAATTAGATCTTTCACCAACAGAGTTGAATATGTTAAAGATAGGGTGGTATTAAGTTCTTGTATTACTTATTTGGTGAAAAATAATGCGTTGAAATGACAAAGTTGGAGGGAGTAGATATAATCACGTGGAATATGTTCAAGTTGGATAATGAAGTTAAAGTAAACTTATTGTACTTATTTGGTAAATTTGGAGGGAAATAAATATATATGCATATATAAGTAGATGAGCGCATGCTTTTTCAAGATGTGGTGTCTCATACTCCCCCACTTCCTGTCCTTCTCTCAACCCTCTCTCTGACCTGATTTTATCTGTTATATCTCTAGTTCAGTGGCAATCGTGAACATTTAAGTTCCACTGATTCTTGTAGGCATGTTAGAGGATGGTTTTATCACAGAGAGCATCACTTGTGGTTCATAAGGGTCACTAACATGGAACCTCTTGTTAAGACGAACACTTATGAGAGAGGTTGCTACTTTTGTTTTGATCCGAATACTTGGGAGACGACTCGAAAGGTTTGCAATATTTTGCGTACTGCGTCTTTTTTATACACATCCGTAGTTTGAGTAATTTCAAGATAATATTTTCAAGGTTTTGACTTGCAGGATAATTTTGTTGTTCAGTATGAAATGGTTGAGAAAAGACCTACACTCCCTCGTCAGTAGCCCGAGCAATTTCCAAGTTTTGTCATTAAATCTTTAGAAATCTTTTGGTAAAATCTACAAAGTTAGATGGATTTTGAAAGAACAAAAGGAAAGACCAAAGGAGGAGGGACAAGAACATGGTGTTTAGGAAGGAGAAAGTGCTTTCATGCTCTGTTATTTTATAGTTATGGAAAAGCTGGTGTGCACTTCCTAATTAGAGTAACATTATTGGATGATAAACCTATAGATTTACATGTTACAAATCCGTTGGTGCTGTCAGGATTAAGTTTTATGTAGGTCTCTATAGCACTGTAATTTATTTTATGAAACCTTTGATGACAAATACAGGGCAAGTTATGAAACAATGAAATCAGTTGCATAAATTTAAGTTTTGTTTAAAGTTTTCATGTCCCTGCAAAACTACTTTTTGAAGAGGCAAAAAAATAAGTCGCTTGAAGAAAGGGTTATTATGTTTGGATTTATTTCATTTTAATTGGAATGTCTTATTTCATATTCTCCCATCCATCCCCAAAGAATGGAGAAATAAGAATAGTTCAATCTATTCTAATCACAACCAAATACAATTTTTTTCATTATATTATTATCTGTATTACTCTATCTGAATTTTTTTTTGTGGGTAAGAAAAATTATTACATTATTCGAGGAGAGGGTTCAATTCATCGTGTAATGTTTCCTTAAATGTTAGTAGTTTTAAAACCTGTAGATGTAATGTTTAGTTAATTAAACACGCAGGTAATGTTTAGTTAATTAAACATGCAGATATTATTCGTAATTAGAAAATGAATGCGTAAAATGTGTCTTGGATATTGTATTTATGAAGAGGACGTGATTATATAATTCATTTTAAAAGTTTTAACACAAATGAGCTTGTTCTGATTTTTTTATATTTTTTTAAAAAAATGAGCCATACATGAGCTTAGCAATATTTCCGACAAATGTACAACAAACTTAAAAACACAAGTACATGAGTTGGTCAATGTCTCAATTTCGTTTTATATTTGTTTTTATTAAATCTTAAACTTTAATAACGATGAATGAAATAATTATTATTATTTATATAAAAAAGAAAAACTCTTATTCTTTTTTGTTGCTTATATTTCATTGTTTGTATATAATGAATGAATATTGAATTGAACGGGGGACGGACTTCTAATTAGATAGAACTTAATGGATCATGTGCGAAAAAACCAAACCGCTACGAAGCAGTTACACCCGCCAAAATCGCCCCCTTCCATCTTCCTATTTTACTGGACAAATCAAACAAACACTTCACCAAACACAGTAGTTCGACAATGAGACCGCTCACGTTGTTATTGTTGATATTGGTAATGATTCCATCAATTTCAGGAGCCCAAATCCTCTCCAAATCAAAACTCCAAAAATGCGAAAAGGTTTCTGAAGATTCCAGTAGCCTGAATTGCACCTCAAAAATCGTCATCGACTTGGCCGTCCCTAGTGAATCCGTAAGCGCTTTCTCTCTCCTTTACTTTATAAACAGTTATTGATGTAAGATTGTTTGTTCAGAGTGGGAGAGAAGCTTCGATTGTGGCGGAACTAGTGGAAGTGGAAGAGGACGATAATTCAACCCAAAATATGCGAACCCTTCGGATTCCGCCGGTCATTACTATTAACAAATCAGCCGCTTATGCAATTTACGAGTTGACCTACATAAGAGTACGTTTCGTTGGGCCTCATTTTATATACTGTTTTTTATGAACTAAATTTGTCTTCTCTTTGGTGTCTTTTGTAAATTTTGAAACTTGTTTTGGTTTACACCTGTTTGGCAACATGGATTTGAAGTTCATACTAATTAGACAGCATCCATTGCACTTAATCGGCAATTTTCCATATTAAAGGCTGTAAAATTGGACATGTGTTTATTAATAGTCTTCACTATTTTACTTTTCCATTCCTTTTCCCTACTCTTTCCAAGTTCTGAACTTTTAATATTTTATAAGATCCTATATTTTCTACCAAATCCATTCTTCTTTTTTGGGGATATGTTTTATTTCTCTGTCGTACTTCACTGATTGATTGGACCCAAGGCTACGGGTCTTCGGATTCCTTTCATGCATCAAAAGGATGTGAAATTGACTAAGAAAATTTGACTTCTTTGAGGCTCTATAGAACAATTTACATTAAAAGAGAAAATTGATATCTTGCATTAACTGGTAAGAGAATCTATATACATGCTGACACAGACTATATCAGCTTAGACACAACCTTTTAATTTAATTAAATGACAACTATGTATAAACACATGATCTTGATAGCATTCAAAGCAGGGGCGGAGCCAGGAATGATAATTGGGACGGGCTAAAATTATTATAATGTCAAAATTGTACATTTGGGTTGGGCGGACCAATGATATTATAATGCTAAAATTGTATATTTGGGCTGGGCTGACCAATGCTATTCACTTTTTTTACTTTGGGCTACATATTTATATAGTATATCTAGTAAAAAAAAAAAATTGGGCCGGGCTATAGCCCCGAAAGCCGACCTCATGCTCCGCCCCTGATTCAAAGTTGCATCGAAAACATCATGCTGTGGTTGAAAATTCATTTAGATGGCTTGATTGATTAAAAAGTAGCTTCTTAAGGTCCGAAGAGGTTAATAGAATTTTTTGGTTTTAATGAGTCGTTTATATTCAGATAGATAGCATCTCAGAATTTCATTTTGTCATTGATAGGGTTTTTATGGCCTGATACTTAACAATTTACTTGTTGAGGAGAACACCTTCTTTTCAAATATCTAGTTTGTAGATTTCAAGCTTATTAGATATTTTGTCATTTAATTTACATAACCTTTTCGTTGTATTATTTATTACAGGATGTTCCTTATAAGCCTGAGGAGTTGTATGTTAAGACACGCAAATGTGAGCCGGATGCTGGGGCAGATATCGTGAAGATATGTGAGAGGCAAGTAATGTACTGTTTTTTTTACTTTTCTTAATATGTTGTTTACTACGTTCCCATCTTGTCACTAAGGTAATTTCTATTTGTAATTATCTCTTCCCAGGTTTGGACCCGGGTTTAACTGCTTATATACACATTTGCAAAAAAAATCTTTTATATTAATGCTGTTGACTAATGAGGTGCTAAAAAAATGTTATAATGACTATCACTACCTTCACTAGAAATATCATTTTCCTTGTTACGACCTTGTACACATGCTTCTATAGCTGCTCTATTAGCAATGGCAGTGGATTCATTTCCCCAAGGGGGTACAAAAATTTCTCCATTGAACTGTAGCATGGATCATTCCCAAAGTTTAATATTAGTTACTTATTGTACTTAAATCTTTATCCTAAGTTGTAAATAATTTATCTGAATTTTAAGCAATCAATAAGATAAATTTTTGGTGGTAGTGTTCAACCCTGGACATTGACACAGCTTTCACATCCAAATTCACAGAAAAGTAATTAAATATGTTATTATATGTTGGACTCATTAATCCAAAAATAGGAAGAACAAATTCTGCTTAGAGCTAGAACTTCAACATTTTTAACCTGATCAAGTTTGAATGTTCTTTGGCTCGCTCTTATATGCATATCAAGAGTTCAAATGGGCAACGAAATCAGTAATTTACTCCGAGTTGTAAAAGCTCCTACTGCATCTCCATAAAATCTGTTTACCGTATGCTGTATCGCTCTTTTACACCTATGCTTTTCATTATTCCATTTGATTTATGCTTTATCTAGTAATGACTTGTACCACTTCATAAGCTGTACATGTTTCCTTGTATGAGGCAACAAATTGAATTAGTTTTACTGCAGGTTACCAAAAACAAATGTTAAATAAAGTTAATTACTGATCAAAACAATTACCAGATTAAAACACAATCACCCATTAGTCTCTTTGCCAATGTGGAGTTAAGTTACCTGATCAGTCACCAAGATGCGACATTTGAGAGTTCGCAACGATGAAAATTTCCTTGAACACTCATTCTCTATTTTTCCAACCTATAACTCAATATTTTAAAGAGATTCAAGTTTGATTATGGAATTATAAATCTATGATATATGAATTTAACTTTTTGTTAATTTCATCTCAGTAGTTTATTTGACAATGATTCATACTAGCTAAGGATACATGATCACCTCTCTATGAAAGTATTTCAAACGTAGAAATATTTTGTTAAGGAATTTTTATGCTTTTTTACTTGTACTCCTTGCCTTCACTTTCTTTTTGTAGGACAATTTTGTCGTACTTTTGTATTGATCTCTCTCTTCCATCTCTAATAAATTCTTCGTATTTTATCCTAAAAAAATATAATAATATTTCAATAACCGATTGATTTCTTGGGTTTTTTTCTTAGGTTGCGAGATGATCAGGGTCATATCATGGAGCACACTCAGGTAAGATTTTTAGTGGTGTGATGCTAGTCTTCTCTTTGTAGTTCTTCAGTTTACTTTAAATATGGAGATTACATTACCATGTTGTATCATTATTCTTATGTATCATATTAGACAATGCACATGTGTTGTCCGATTTATATAATGACAATTCGCGCAAGTATACACGGTCAATCAAGTAATATAGAGATAAGAAGGATGTCGAACTCACAGAGAACGAATACTAATAACTATCCTTTATCAATTCACTTGTATTTAAACGGTCACCAAATATTGATTTTGAGATTTAGCTATATAACATTATAAATAGATTAAACTAACAAGAATTGATCACCAGATGATCAAAGTCGAGAAATACAATTTCCCCAATTACACTGAAATAATTGCCTTACCCTATTTTCACTTTATTTAATCCAGTGAGTTGTTAACTAGAATTGCTTACCAATTTATTAACATATTTCAATAATTAATAAAAAGGCCTATTTCAATTATATTGTTTTTATACAAGACACTTGAAATAGATTCATTAAGCACAAACTCCTAATCAAGTTACGCATGACGTACAAGTATTTTCATCTCATACACTGTTATGTTACTCTAAGAAGAATCAACAAATTCATGCGTTATCATATCCTGATCTAATCATAGATTTCCTCTTTCAATTCCATATAAGATATTAGATTAATTGCTAGCTAGACAATTAATAAATTAAGCACAAGATATGATAAACAACTCAACAGGATCAATAAGTGAAAATATGAATAATTGAATTAAAGTATAGCAAAAGGTTCCATTGTATCCCTAATTAAAAAATTAGTTCTTCATCCTAATGAAAACCATCATCTCAAATACGAAAACATTCAAAGTTACAGATAATGAATGTAAGATAAGAAGAAAAACTCTTGAAAGAATCTCCATTCTCCTTAGAGCATTCATAATAGTTTCCTTATTTTTATCTCTACTCTGTAGTGTCATTGGGTCATTCTGCACGATTGGGATTCAATTTTTTCACTATATACCCAACAAGTTCCTTATATTGATTCCTTAAATAATGAAATTTTAAAGTTAAAATTTTAAAGTTTCAACAGTCAAAGTATGTTTTGACCGTTGTAACTATTTGACCTTTGTATTGGCTTCATGCGTTAGAGCTTATGATAGATGTAATATATTACAACCTCTTGTTTTTAATTATAAAATCACTATTAATTTATTAATCTTTTTTGAAGTAAGTATGTGATATTTTTAAATATAAATTTAATCAATGCATGTTGTAACTTATTTAGAAGAAAAAATAATATTACTTATAAAATTTATTATTTTTACAATTCTTAGCAAAATTATTAAGTTTGAGAATGCATAAAATTGACTTATAAAAATTAATAATAATCTTATAATTTATAAAAGAGAGTATAATTTATCAATTGTATTCCACTGTAAAATAGCTTTTATTTTATTTTAAATTTAAAGTAATTTATGGAGTTAGTATTGAATGGATTGTAGCTGCAAATGTACATAAGATCAATATTAATTTTTTAAAAGTTAATTTGTGATATTTTTAAATTTAAAATTAATATGATTAATTTAAATTTTGAAAATAATAAATTTATAATTAATAGTACTTTTATAATATTTATAATTATATGGACATAAATTAAATAAATTTATATCAATTTTAAATTTGAATACGTTTGAAATTAATTTTAAAAAAATAAGTCAATATTAATTTTATAATTTGAAAACGAAGTAGTAAAAAAGTCATGTGACAATAATGTCAAGATGTGTATGTTTGATGAGTTGTCCACTTAAATGAGAGTGTGAAATGACATTTTGGATATATAGATAACCATCTTTTGACTCCTTCACTCTGGAGAGTTAAATCTTATATAGAGATTAAAATAGAGAGTTAAATAAGGATAAGGAAACTGTTAGATAATGATTTGCTGATATTCTTCAAAGTTGAGGATAGAGAGTTTATTGGAAACTGTTGTGAATGCTCTTAGTCTAAAATCTCTGACTCTTCTTACTCTCCAATCCAACCTTCAAGCCTCCTTAGGTGGTTGCAATCCATTTCCTCAACTAGGGTTTTTAACTGATAAATAATCCTAAATATAATGGTCCCCTCATCTACTGAATAAAACATCTATTTATAGCCTTCTAACATAAATTCAAGTCCTACTAGAAATTAAGAAATCAAATTCGCAATCTAATTGGTTACAAAGTCAAAAAGTCAAACGTTGGTCAACCCCGAAGTGGTGCGACCGCGCTGGAAATAGCTAGAATTAGGCGCGGCCGCGCTCAAGTGGCAGAGGCTGTTTTTTGAAGTTTCTGACCTGCGTGGACGCGCTCAAAATGAACTAGAAATGGGCGCGACCGCGCTAGTCAATTTTCTGCTGCAATGTATTTTGGTAAAATGACCATAACTCTTGCATCGGAACTCCGATTGGGACGATTCAAGATGTTCCGAAAAGTTAAGAAGTAGGTCTACAACTTTTGTTCTTTGAGAATTGAGAGATTCTTTGACTGGATCAAGGTCGAAATTGGGCTTCAAGTGGTTGCTATGTCAATGACAACTCCAAACTTTGAGGTTCAACGTCCGTTGGTAAAAATATCATAACTTTTGATTCGGGAAGAGTTACGGGATGTGCCACCTATCAAATCGAAGTTCTCGACGAGATCCACAATAAAATCTACGTTCCAAGCCAAGAACATACATCCAACTTGGTGTTAAAAGCCCTGCAATCTCCCCTTCTTGCATTTGCTTGCATATTGTACTCCAAAAGATGTCCGGCTTGCTTTTCTTTGCTTCTTCATGCTAATGTCATGCCATAGCCTACTTGTGCCTTGCTTCGCCGTGCCTAGCTCGAACCGCTTAGCTCCACTTTAACATTGCTTTAGCCAAGTAGCTTCATTTTTCATATCTTTGTTCTACTTTCCCTTTTCCTACATAAAATCAATTAAACACATAAAAAGGAACGAAAAATACCCGAAAACTCACAAATCATCAAACTAAAGATATTCAATTCATAGGTATAAAACCCACTCATCAAAATGCCCCTTGATGTCAGGTTTATAAATACCGAATACGGAAAACCCTAACTTGTAAGAAGATGTGGGACTTTAGATTGAATGACATAATTGTTTACAAAAAAAATTCATACTATGATCTGTTTCTATACTCCCATCAGAAATTCTTTGCAGGCACAAATAAAAACAATATGATTCTGAATTTTCCAAAAGCGCATATGTAGGATGACCAGACGTTACTTGAAAGTTGAAAAAGTTTCAGGGCAAACTGAATCTATCATCTAAAGTTCTCTAATATACTTTGTGATATTAATCTCGTAATAGTTGTGAATTGAATGATTATAGTTACAGAACTTCTTTTATGTAGCATTCATTTGTTCCAAAAGCTAATTTGTTACTCCTATTTTACTTTTGACTGTTTCAAAACAAGTTTTCATGCTCTTTTGCCTTTCTTTTTCCTTTTCCAACCTTTTCTGCATAGCCAACCTGTTGTCCATGTGGGGACCAACGCAGGGTGCCTTCGTCATGCGGAAACTTTTGTAAGTGCTTTGATAAAAGTTGTTGGCAATAAGCAAATAGCTCGTGCAGGATTTTACTTATATTTTGTAGGAATTGATGTTTTCTTAATGAACTAGTTGACAAGTTGATGAAAGGGAAGGCCAACACTGCACATTGTCTTCGGTTTCCAGGTGATTGGTACGACCTTTGTTTTTCTCTGTACGTAGTGTTATGTTTTGTAGACAGATCTGTATGTTTAGGTGAAAATTAATGTATAGGTCATGTAGTTAATGAAGTGCAGAATAACTTCTTGGAGTTAGAAAATTTAAAAGCTATAGATGTTACTTTTATGTAGCATATTATGTAAGATTCATTTAAGTTTTAAATTTAATCTTACGTTTACCATACTGTGAAAGTAAATGATTATTAGTTTCGGGAACTATACTCATCAAATCTTTACAACATGATCATTCTCTCCAATAAAGATTATGGATGCTGTATATTTCTTATTTTGCAGAAAATTGGTTGTCTTAAAACTTTATAGCGTCATGTTTGTTGGAATCTCAACTACATGGTTGTTGATTAATTCTGTTCGTCTAATGTATTTATTTTTACTATTTTTACCCTTATTAAATTTCAGATGTTAACAATGATACATGAATAATCTTTTCACTATGTAGGTTCCATATATTTGGTATCGGGCAACGCTCAATTGGATTTCATGTTCGGATTGAAGTGAAAATAGGATCTACAATGACAGTATGTTGCTCTTAAACTTTTCTCTACATTTTCTAATTTCTATGTAGAGTTGCTTATTGTTAATTATTTATTTATGTATCACTTTTTTATTCTTTTGCCTCAATATTGAAAAATATGAGCAAATATTTTCTCATTTTTTGCATATTTTTTGTTCTTCACATCAAATGCAATAATTATTTTGTTTGACTGATCTCAATGAAAATATGGGAATGGCAAATGCATCAAAGTTTACAGTTCACACATGCCATATGTCATGTGTATGTCTCTAATGGATCTAGTAGATACTTTATTTTGAAACTTCTTACATGGATTCTTGTTCAACTGGACAGATACACATGCACGGGGCAGCTATCTTCATTTTCCCATACACCTTTATGCTTTCACATTTTTATGGATTCAAGTCAACTCCTCTGAACACATAAACCTTTATGCTTTCACTTTTTTATACAAATATGAAATTTCTAAGTATTACATGTGGCCTAACTGATTTATCATAGGATTCACAACCCATCACACTTTTTCAATTTAGTGAATAGAAAGCCAACTTTTGTTTTCTTAGACATAGATAATGGTTAAAGAGAGAAGATCTTCTGTAGCTAGAATTTTTTTTGGTCCGTTAAATTGAGCTTGTTCTATCCAATTTTTGTGTTTAAGGAATCTTGGTTGTGTCCTTTATCTGTGGGCTATCTTCTCAGCTTTGTAGGGGTTTTTTAACGGAGAGGAAAGAAAATAACCTTGAAGCTCTGTCACATATAAGTTCTAAATTTCTTTTTCTTCCCACCTTTTAACCCTACAATCTCTCCTATATTTTCTCACTCATATTTTTATTTTAGATGCACACAATGCATATTTTATAACTTTTATATAAAATTTGTTTATTTATTTGAATTGCACACACAATGTGTAAAGTCGGAGGGCAGGTTTGGTGTAAATAGTTTTTTGAACCTTTTTAGCTTTTTTCTAAAATGTTCTTCAACTTTTAAGTTAATTTCTACTTTGTCCTTTTTGTATTAATTTTTTTTCTCTTTCTATTTAGTCCAACTAATTTATAAAATTTCTATTTTACCCCACATAATTTACACATGCATTGCATGTGCTACTGAGTGCAGTATATGGTTAAAAAAATGTAATTACCATGTTTAAAAGATCAAAAACATTATATTTTATTATAAAAGAAAAACATAATATTTGACGGTTATAATTTCATCCCTTTGTATCTATAATTATACTCTCCCTCATCCCTATTTTCTTTCTCTGCACTTACTGAGTTACCGTTGTTAGTTATTCAAGTTCAAATTTCCAACCTATTGATAAAAATAAATTTGGGATCACGTTTTAGAAGTTTGTTTAATGGAACTTATACACGACTATTGCATATGCACGGAATATTCATATAGAGAATCACATATATGGTACAAATTTTTACGTTATGCTCGGTTCATATACCTAAAACCTGCAACTTTAACCTTAGCATCCAGCTCATGCCACACCTGAAAATTTAATTAAAACAAATCACTCAGAGATGTAGCACAATCCTAGACTCCTCAATGTAAAAGAATTAGAATTCTGCGAGATCCAAACAAATAACAATATAAGAAAAGTGCTAGCAAATGGTGTTCATTGCTTTGTTGTGGGGTTCAATTATTAAAGAGTGTTAGGGTTATGCAATTTCTAATTTTAGAGGATTAGAAAGCCGTTTCTTAATTGTTTTTTAAGTTTTTTTCCCTTCCAAAAAAATTTCAGTGTTTTATTTTATTTTACTTGTATTTATTTTTTGAAATGTGGATCTACACAAATCATAATCAATGTTATGAGTTAATGAGAATTTCAAAAACTTTTTTTGCCAGGAAGTGATTGTAGGTCCTGAGAATAGAACGGCAATATCTAGTGATAAATTCTTGAAGGTGAATCTTATTGGAGATTATGTTGGATACACAAATATTCCATCATTTGATGATTTCTACCTTGTTATTCCTAGGCAGGTATGATGATATTTCTTTCAATTAGTTTGATGAAGATAATTCAATTAGCATTTGATCATATATGCCTTGCACTATGAAGCCCCATTTGTTACATAGTTTCTGAGCACCCATATTTTTGTATATGATGATTTTTATATGTTTGTGTTTATATGATGATTTAATTGCAAGCTATGCATATGGTAGCTAACAGAAACATGGAGTAGTGATGTGGGATCATTTACGCAGATTTCTGTTTGAGCAAGCTTACATTCTCTCTGACTGGACTACCGAACTCCAATCAGCCTATGTCCTTAAACTCAACTACTCAAGCAGAGTAATCCTATATCTAGCTTTCTCACTGATTTCTTGGGTGCCTTATCATGATCATCATTCTGGTGCAAAAGTCTGGCCTTGCACAGTGATAAGTAGGCCATACAAAACTGTATTACATTAGCAGTTCATAAACCATAGATTTTCTATTAAATAATAAAAAACATAAGACTAGGGTTTGATAACCCCGAGCTCATTCACAGATGTATAATAAGTAAAGAGGATTTGCTCATCATCTATGACATACTGGATTATACACATGTATGAGAGAATAATAAACATATTCACTAAGCTTTATTCTAGTATTTAAATGATTAAGCGTACCATATCACTTTAGTAGAATAGTATTGTAAGGTTTGGTATAGCCCGCCAAAATACTCTTGCTGGTTTTTGAGCAAACTGGAACCCTAATAAAGCTGCATGTAACTGGCCAAAACAGAATCAAAATAAAACATTAAAAAGTAGTACTGTGGGGTTTATTAAGCTATGTAATTTTTTTGTGAATTTGTCCAAACAGAATGCCTGCATCAGCAAATAAAAAATGCGGAATTTTGTCAAAGCAAAGTTTGTGGAGAGAGACACTCTTGAATCAGTAATTTATGACCTGAAGACTCAATATATAACCTTGATGGGCTACTCCACTCATTGTCAATTGTTTTTGAGTTGGTTGCTTCCACAAGTTGTATTGGTGATTCTGGTTTAAGAATAAAACAAAAAATGCTCTTGTTCCCTGTCATGCCATCAAATGAGAGAGTTAACTCCAAACAGGGAGGGAAGGCCAGGGGGCGGGGGAATAAGGAGAGGCAGAGAGGAGAGAGGAGGGGGGAAAATTCAAGTAGAACGTTGCTTTATGTTATTGTAGAGATTTTCCATTTATATGTTATTTGGCTCCCCTACTGTTATATCGAGATCAGAGCAGCGGTTTATATTTTGTCTTTGAGTGAGAAGAATTAGTTGTGGAAGTACTCTAGCTCTTCCATAGGCCTGCCGCCTGCCAACAATGATTAGATTTGAATAATCAAATACCTTCATGTGACATAATTTAGAGTAGTACTTCCAACTGATTTGATTTATGTATTTGATATTCTGTCATTCAAAATATACACTTCCTTGTGCTCTCTATGCAAGTGGCAGATAATATGGTCCTAGTTAATTTTTGAAAAATAAAAGATGGTAGATCAGATGACCAGTGTACAAGTGCTTAGCATATAAGAAACTATGAACTGGCCCATCTAGTTATTGACACTTACAAGCTGAATTAATACAGCATTATCATCGTATACTCCCTCTGTCCAAAAATAGATTCCCATTTTGACCTTTTGAAGTCCACGAAAATATTGCAATCTATATAAAAAGTACTACTAATAACAATATTTGTTGTTTATAAAATTTAAGTGAATCCACATCAATTTTAACTTTTAGAATTTTGCGAATTGACTTTAAAAATTCAAAAATGTTTTATTTTCCTTTTTTTCTGAACAGCTGCAGTAAATCATGTACCTAGTTAAGTGTGTAGGGTACCTTAATGCATATTTGGCATCGCATATGCGATTAATTAGAAGAAATAGGTTAGATTTGTTTGAAACTTCATTGCAAATGAGTGAATAATTGGCTTTTTAATTATTATTTTTTCACAATCTTTAGTGGAAAATTTGAGTTGATTTTCTATTGCTGAATGTTTCTTTGTTCTCCTGTTGAAGGGTAGCCCAGGTCAACCACATAGTTTGGGGACGAATTTTTCTATGTGGATGCTGCTGGAGCGAGTCAGGTTTACCTTGGATGGCCTTGAATGTAACAAAATTGGTGTTAGCTATGAGGCTTTTAATGGGCAGCCAGATTTCTGCTCTTCACCATTATGGAGTTGCTTGCATAACCAGTTGTGGAACTTCTGGGATGTTAGTAAATTAATCTTATATTATCAGTCATTGTGATTTGTGAACTCTTGAAATTTATTATTTATCTTAGCCTTTTTTTCCCATAAGTATACTTTTTATGTTGTTATGAAATACTGTTTTTGTTTTGCATGACGCATACTTTCGTTTTATTTTTTTTTATTTTTTTACAGTCTAGGTATGCCAATGCCACATTTTTCTGAAGATTTCTTATTGGTCTGATCTTTTCAGATTTTTAAAGGATTCTGATCATTTATGTTGCAAAATTTGAATTTTTTTCTTACTGTTTTTTGTTAACATCAGATTTTGTTGTTAACTTGTTAAGTAACTATCTCCTGGCTCAATACCATGATTCATTCATTGATAGAAGCATGGCAGAGGAGAATGGAGAATGAAGCTTTTAGTCTTAAAATAATAGGCTGTTGTTAAATGTTTAATTGTAGTTACTAACACCGAGGAGTCTGTGGACAGGCTGATCGGAACCGAATCAGTAGGAATCAGGTGCCACTTTATTGTGTGGTAGGAAGGTTTGAACGGATAAATCAGCATCCAGTTATGTTTCAGAAATTTTATATAATTCCTATTTATGTCAATTTCTAGTTTTTTTATTTTCAATCATTTATAATTTGGTGCAGAATGCAGGGAGCCATTCGTTCTCCATAGGAATTACGGAAGTTCTTAACACAAACCTATTGATAGAACTAAGTGCGGATGACATAGAATATGTCTATCAAAGGTTAGAAACTCAACTTAAGCAATGAATCAACCTTATGATGGATTTGTTATCATTGAAAAGTTTCCTTTTATAGATTCTTGGTGATGATTCTTATAGATTATGGAATTGCATTCTTTCATTTAGTTCTTAAAAGCATTATGTCGCATTTAGATTAGTTTTATGATAAATAGGTTCAGTGATTATATAAATTTATTTTGTGGTATCCCTTTTACCTTGTAGCAAATGCAATAATTTTGAACTTGCTCATAACCTCATTATTTTTTATCAAACCAACTTAGTCAACTCCCCTAATCCTCCACGACGGCAACCTTAATACCTCACAAACTCATTCATTATTATTATGTAGCTTCCTTTTGTTTTCGCTCAGACATCTTAGCATCCTTCTTTGGGAATACTTAATCTTCTAATATTGTTCTTAATATTTTGTAAATTGAATTAAGGGACGATTAGCTGTTAATTCAGAATTTCCTCTCTTTTTTATTTATTATTTATTTTAATTATCATTCATTCAGTTTTTATCCTTTTTGGTGACTGGTAAATGCAATTGGTTAAAATCTTTTTGATGGCTGACACTTATAACTTCATGTACCCATGGATTCTTACTTTTACGATTAGAATATAGTGACACTATTATTTCTTCAGCAGTTGAAGAGATCATTCTAAGAGCCCAACATAATGCTAGTTGTGCTTCATTTTACGTTCTAAAATATTGTTCACTTTATGCTACTATGGACAACTGAACCACTTCTCAAATTTTGTAGGAGTCCTGGAAAAATTATAAGCATTACTGTCCCAACTTTTGAAGCCCTTACGCAATTTGGAATTGCTACGATTACTACTAAAAATATTGGTGAAGTTGAAGCATCATACAGCTTAACGGTACCCTACTGAAACTTTGCTTGGCATATGTTTTGATACGCTCTTGCTTGAGCCATAGTGTTAATATGCGAGTTTTTTCATAAAACATTTTGCAAGTCACTGACTTGGTTGAATTGTCAAGGAAATTATTCTAGGATCTAGATTTGCCTCTATTCGTTGTGTACTATTAACTTTTGTATAATTTAATAACTTATTTCTGAAAGGTACCTCTTCTTAATGTTTTTTAGGGACTGTGTACTTCAACTTTTCTTTGATAAGTAGTATGTTGTACTTTATTGTGGAGCCACTGTTTATAGTTTTGAGAAGGAACTTCTTTAATATTGCTTTTAACTTTTCTAGTGATTGATTCATATAATCTCTTTTATATTGATTATCAGCTTGTTTCTAGACATTGATAGCATTATGATTTCATTGATCATTTTGCTAATGAACTTCACTGATATGGAATGGAAGCAGTGAAAGGATTAGAACACAACTAAAATTTGAAGAGTAGACGTAGAATCCACTAGAGGCCCTTGAATCCACAAGGAAAATGAGAGAGACATAAGATCTGGGTATCATGTTCGACTGCCAATTGCTTCTAAAAGCAAAGTTGTATTAGGGAATGGGTGGGGATATATATGAACTCTAGTTAATAAGCAATTAGTAATGTTGTAAATAGGGATTGCGTTACATAAAAGAACTGTAGCCTTTAATTATACAACTGTCTTTGGAAGAAAATCTATGGTAGTTTTCCAGTCATAATTTCCTTTCATATTTTGTGTTTGAAATTGAACTTGTAACACAGGGAAAATGGATCAAGGTTCATCTCTTATTAGTATATTTTCATCACTGTAAATAATGCTGCCATAATTAGGTATTATGGAATGTGTTTGAGAGTTAACCTTGCTCAAAATTTTCATCTTTCAGTTTGATTGCTCAGCAGGTGTCAGCCAAGTTGAGGTAGCCATATGAAAATTTTCACCGTCTTTATGATAGATCGATCTATGACCTAGTCATGATTATGATTTAAATGAGGTAATATTTCTGAATGTTTTTGAAGGAGCAATTTTATATAATGAAGCCAAAAGAAGTTCTTACTCGATCATTTAAATTGTACCCAACTACTGATCAAGCGGTCAAATATGTGTGCAAAGGTACGATACTAACTGCTCTTTTTTCTGTCCTCGTCCAAATTATTCCTTATTCTTTTCTTTTTCATTTTTTTAAAATTTTAATGTTAAACAAGATGGTAGTAATACGATATTTGGTTCATGTAATTTGCTTGGTTGCAGCTATACTTAAAGATTCTAATTTTAGGGAAGCTGATAGAGCTGATTGCCAATTTACTACTACAGCCACTGTTCTTGACAATGGATCACAGGTTTGGTTGTAATTGTAAACCTTATTTCCCTCGGACACATGGGAACAAAACAAAATATGCTTTACATAGATAATATCTGATATTCTAACTTAGTTTCCCCAGCCTCACTTTCTTTTTCGAACTGGGCTCACTCCTTTCTCAGGTTGCCCAGCCCAGCTTGAACCCATACATCAGTATTCAGTACATCTAATTTTGAAATGTGTTTATATTACATAAATGAAATGTGTGCATCTGTGGGTATGGTCGCGCGTACTCATGGGATTTTTTTTTTTGTAAATCATGAAGACAGTTCAGAAATCAGATAGCTTCATCTATCAGGTTAGGATAGAAGGAGCACTTACCTTTGTAAATATTTGTCATGTTGTAAAAGTTTGTTTTTGACACCTAAGTCAGCCTGGTGATATGCTTGTCATAGACATTTGCTCTTGTAAAGTCTCAAGAGATGTGAATTGTGGAACTTTTGATCTGAAACTTCTGGGAAATTAATAGTTGCTATGTAGGGCATGTATTTTTTGGACTATATGATTTTGCATAATTTGACTAAACCATGAAAAACGTTATTATTTCAGATTCCTTTTCAGCCACCAAAGACCAGTATAAATGGCTTTTTTGAATCCATTGAGATCTTGTGGAACAATTTGTGGGCTGGCTTGGCAGACTTCATTACTGGAAAAACTTGCAGGTATATTTTTAAGAACATTTATTCAGTATTTGCTAGTCAGAAATGATAACATATTTTCAGATTTTGGTGTCTACTTTTGGATATAATTTTTGTTTTGATAAAAGAAAAAAAATTATTAATAGAGAAGAAAGGATACAATAAATGGGGGACTAGAAGTCCACCCTCAGTAATCTAAAAGATCAAAATCAAGAAAGCACTTAAAGCCTTCCACTATCTACATAAATCAGTAACAGGGATACCTCTAAAAGCTCTCATAGCAGAAGCCCAAAGAGACGTAAGAAAAATAACCCTATCATTCAGGATAAGTAACTATCTCTAAACAACCTAGCATTACCCTCTTTCCAAATTCTCCACAAGATAGAAAAGAAGGCGCACTTTCATAAAATTTTGACATCCCTCTTGCTTCCATATCCTCTAAAACAAATTAATAACATATCTTCTACCGTAGTAGGACACACCCACTCCTCTCTTAGCACTCCAAAGAGAGAGCTCCACAATCCCCAAGCAACAGGACAATGCAGAAATAAATAAGCATGTGTCTCATAAAGGTGTTGATCATGAACTTTGCTTGATTGGGTGGATTTTATTATTCCTACTATTTGAATTATCAAATTTAGTTACTTGAGCACCATCTTGTGTATCATTTAATGTCGTAAATGTGCTTGCAGTGTAACCATTGCTTTTGCTTGTTTTTCCAAAAGAGCCGAGATATATTGTATTCTTATGTTGCATGGTTATCACATCTCTAATTTCCAACAGTCCAAATACTTATATGTGGATCGTTAGATCAAGAATAACCCTGAAAGTTTGGTCTAAACTCTTGAAACCATTACTTTATACTAGATTTTAAGCCTCTACAGTTTATGCATCACATAATAGTATTCACTTATTGTAAAAATGATCAGCATATTGTATCAAAAGGCAGTTCCTTGGTTGCCAAATTAATCTACAAATGGGATTCAGAATCTTTCTTTTCATTGTGCATTGACATGAAATAGAAATAGTTTCAGGCTAGAATCACTACACTTCTGACATTTGGGACCAAAGATTGAGTTATGATGTCTTTCTGCCTTTTAATAGGAAGAAATAAAAAGTGAGGCAGTGACTTTTAAGATATACCTTATTTAACAACATTTCTTAGGCTAATGCATGTATGCTTGTAAATTTGAACTAAGGTCAAATACTAATCTAGTGACAAGTGTTGAATCAATTATTGGCATGCTAGTTCTGTATGCTTTTTCATTATGCGGGCAGGGTTCATATTCAGGGTTTACCTGGCTGGTTTGTTAACATGTTTTTCTTCCTGTAACTAGTAGTAATAAATTTTTGGCAAGTTATTATTAGAAACTTCAACAGCAGATTTGTATATCTGGGTGTTAAAAGTTCTTATTTTCTTTGGCAAGTTATTGATGAACATTGGCCATGAACTCATGACTTAAAAAACTATTTAACCTTTTTTCCCAGATAGATACTGACAATTTTCAATCATTTTTATTCAACTATGTACCTAATGACGTGGTTCTTTCCACGAGCAGACAAAAATGCTACGGTTTTTTTGACTTAAGCTGCCATATACAGTACATCTGTATGAGTTGGATAGTGATGTTTGGTCTACTTTTGGCAATTTTTCCTACAGGTACTCACATTTTACTACTCATTATTTAAAACTCAGCGCAAGAATTTTAACATTTTATTGTACTTTGAGCTGCAGTGGTTGTGCTAGTTTGGCTTCTACATCAAAAGGGACTCTTTGATCCCCTGTATGACTGGTGGGAAGATAATTTTTGGACTGCCGAACATATTCAGATGCATAGAGGAGATGCTGACCTGTCCCAAGTCCATTTGAAGAAGCATCATAAGCATGATGCAAGGCATCACAAGATTGATGCTAAAAGAAAGCGAAGAAGTATTCGTGGTGAACATAAGCACAAACCTTCAGAACAGGACAGTGATTATCATTATTATCTCCACCATGTTCATAAGGACAAGCACAAACATGGTAGAACTAGGAATTCAAGTATCATGCAGCAAATTCACTTGGACAGAGGGGAAGATGATATAATTGGGCATCACAGACACAGAAGAGAGAGAGAATCTGTGGAAAGATTTAGCAAATTTTCCAGGCATACAGAAGAAAATGAAGAGGAACTCCACAAGCACAAACGTGCAATGGTGGGAACACAATATAAGCTCCATGCTAAGCGGAGAGAATAGTGGGAACTGATTGAACAGAATACTTCTCATTGTTTGTTTACATGTTCATTCATCCTGTTCATTTAATTACCCTGTATTTTTTAGGGGGTGGGAGTTTGTGGATCTAAAATTCTGGTGGTTTCTAGTTGCAAATATTTATAGATGTTCTGACACTAACAGTTGGTGTTTACAAGATTGACACTAAAAGGGGAAAAAATTATACTAAATGTTTACATGTAATTACTTATATTGACAAGTGTGTTATATATTTTGGCCTTTTTACATGCATTTTGTATTGTTTTCCTTTATCTTATACATAATAGATGTAAAAGTGCAAAACTCCATATTCAATCCTGAGAAAAAATATCCTCAGCTTGATATTGATTTCAGGAGAGACCCTCGTGCTTGTTCATTTTCTAGGTTGGATGATAGATTTATATTAGCTCCTGCTTCTAATTTATTTTTCTCAGATATCTGAATATGGAAACCGTTGGGAAATTGTAAACCAGGAGTTCGGACAATGTCTCCTCCTTTGATTGGTAGCCACCTGATGATATTAGATGTAATAGGTCAGTGTTCTCTTTACTCATGTACTTATAGACTATGCTGCGTGCTTACCTGTACTTGGTAACCATACAGTGGAGAAAAACAGCCATCTGAACTTTAGTGAAATCTGTTCCAACACAAAATCTCATTCCACCTCCAAAAGCCATGAAATGTTTTGATGCACTTTTTAGTTCCATTTCCTGCATGTGATCATTTTTATACGATATGAGAATTCAGAATAAAGATAGTTTTAGGTAACTCAAACTCAGTTTCTAATTAGCAAACTGCTTGCAGGTGCAGAAGAAATATATAGATAGAGCACAAGTTAAATTGAGATCCTTGACTTGCCTCCCATCTCCGTGGATTGAAGTCAAGGGGATCTTTGTATCTGGAAGGGTTCAAGTGTACAGCTGGAGGACAGACCATAACTGCCCAACCAGTTGGAATGGTATGTCTTGCATCAATAACAATGTATTTTTAATTTTTATTAAGTAATGCTCATTTGAGCAAATATTGAGATACTATTTTAAAACTTTTCTAGTTAGTGGTAAGAATTTACCCTTAAACTTGATACCCTTAAGTGCTTTTCTGAATATTCTTGGGACTATGTTTGCCAATCTAACTGTTTCATTGATTAACTGCAATGTCAGTTAGTCGTTAAGCACAACAGAACTACTCATGTGGATGTTTCTAAAACAATTTCTAGCTTTATGAGCGAGAGTGGAATTCTCAACCCACCTGAAATGTGAACCTCATCGATTTGTATTCTTTCCATGTTAGTCCATCCTCCAAATCATCCCCTTTTCTTAGAATTGCATCATGTTCTTCCTGTGGAGAATCGATAGAACATGTCAAATTGTGGTTTTTTGTGAAATGATATTAAATGGATCATCAATATCTAGATAAATTGTATTTACTTACTGTTAATTCTTTCAATACATGAGGATGGTCTGCAAGAATTTTGATAGCAAAAGTTATGGCCTGGGAAGTAGTCTCAAAGCTAGCAAACAGGAGCACAAACATCAAATCCAGAGCAATTGCTTCTGTAAGGACAGTATCCTTTCTCTGAAGTTCTTCGAGGACATAATCATAGAAATCTCTTTGGAGTTTATTAGGCATTGCCCTTCTTTCTTCTAGCATATTCTTGCATTCTTTCGTCCCTGACCAATCTCAGAAAAGTCAATATAATAGATGTAGTATGTTTTTCAAGAACTTAAGATTCTAGTCTAGTAATTTATCCCACGTGTCCTTCGAAGGAAGCCAGATGATTGAAAGGAAAATAAATTATAAATAGGCCTATACATGAGTTCTGCACAAAAAGTTTTGAGTAGCGGTTACTACTAGTTTTCCTTTGACTTTCATCATGCATCTAGACTGAGTTTCTTTAGTTAGGACCATTATCCCTCTTCACCAATGTGATAGCATAGAATTTCTAAGCTTGTTGGGTGATCAAATTTAGAATGATAGTTCGGTTCTGATGTACCTGTAAACACTTATGGTAAGCTGTTCCAGGAATGTTTATATCCCTTTATGAAAGATACAAAATTCTCTCTTAGATTTTCTGAGGATTTCTCTGGATCGTAACTGATCAGTTTTTAGGCTGTCAGATCAAATATCATCTACAACACCAAAGTATAAATTGATTATAAAAAAAAAACCAAGAATTTTGGCAGTGAAAGGCCAAAAAGAGATAACAGTGAGTCTATACTTACTGTTGCACTTGCGTCCTTCAGTTCTACACTTTCCTGTCCTGACCACATCTTCAACTTTCTTCGTGCTGCTTGTTCAACTTTCGGGAGCATCTTTTTCAGGCTTTCAGGACCAAATAGATTTAGAACCATGCCCTTGATGTACTTGTACATGAACCCATGCAAGGAACCTACATTCTGCTTCCCAAAGATTTCTGTGAAGGTATCAGGGTACCAGCTCTGAAACAATTGGCCTTCTTGTTGGAAAACAAAATGATTAAGATCCGACTCTGTTGTTACTATAACCGGCCGTCCCACTAAATTGGTTCAAAAAATTGGCCCATATCTGAACAAATGAACATGATGGTAAGTTTATTTATTTATTTGATAAGCAATCAACTCAATAATGTCTTTTATCCGAAAATAGTTGGGGTAGGCTGTTTTTTGGCAAGTAATATGATGGTAAAATGTAATATAAGAAGAGAGAAACATGACTTGAAGCGGATTCAAAAGGTCTACTATCTATCTGTATTATGTATTACCCTACTGGGGGATTTTTGACCAAAAATGAGTGGATAGTTAGGAAATTGATACTGGTGATTTGAATGTAGCATTCATGGAATAACTGAAGCTGTATGTTAGTAATTTTACCTTTTTCATTCTCTCTTTAACGAAAGGAGGAATGTCAGATGATGAGGTGGGGGCAAAGAACTGAAGAGTTTCACCCAAAAGTGGCAAGCCCATTGAACCAGGGGGGGAGTTTTCCATTGCATCTAGGATTCCTCCATCTGTAAACCCGATGCACAAAGCAACTAGCCACATGTTTATTTAAATAAAAGAAGGGTAGCCGTATCTTGTAGAAAGACTCGTATTCTGATATTGTTTCTCAGAGGAGGGAGTAGTAATGGGAAGAAAGAGAAGGAAGTGCTGACATGTATCTCAGTATCTTGAGGTGAACTATTTTCAGTAGCTTACACGATGTTTCCTTCTATCTTCCTCTCTCACACACACACATCTTTGAATGGTGTCCTTTTTAAAAGAAGTTGAGCACCACCCTGCTGGTGCTGGCCCTTTGAGCCACGGGGGCTTACTACTACCTTTCATGTACAACAATGTAGGGTAGGTGACTCTGTATTATTATGACCAGCAGCAATGATATCCCATTGTTGTGTAATTAATTCCATTTACCAACATCTTTTTGGAAGAAGCTTCAATATACAACTGATAGAATGGAATTTAGAGTATTTTTTACATCTCTTGTGCAGCGTGCAGACTACATATAAGTGCTTTGAACTTTTCCAAAATGTTCTCTTTTGACTCCCAAATATTGTTGTTATTCAGAGTCAGAAAAGAAAACTTTCGGAATTTAAAGCTTTAAATATAGATAATGCATTTGCTTGGGTATTATTAAGAGTATTTGCCTATTTGGGGTGATAATATATGCATGCTGTAAGAGGGTCCTACCTGTCTTTGATTTTATAGTAGCATAGCATAGCATAGCACCACGAGTAGTTCTAAGTTGTGCCAACAAAAAAGAGAGATAAAATAGGAAGTGGGACATATCATTTGGATTTTTACACATCTTTAGTATTGGTATGTCCCACCATTTGTGCACATACATATAATTATTATTCTGGTATGGACTTGGACTCATTTACAAAGGACGGATCCGCCTTTAAATGTAGTAGTGTAATTTTAACTACCGGTAATAGTAATACCAATAATCAATTAATTAACATTCGTTGGAATAATACATGTTTTTAGTGCCACGTTCTTGTGTATCCCTGGGCCCTTCATTTCATGTTTATAGATTAAACATTGTCAAATATCAAGGGGCTTTGCTTTGTGTCAACTTACTCCTCTGCTGGAAGCAGCAACCAGCATTGTCAAATTTGCAGATGAACACAAATAATAACAAAGACTTCCCCAGGTTGTGGTGCTGCCAGCGAATACAAAGGGAAGCTGAACGACCAGCAAATCATACACATCCGTCAGCAAAAGCTCCTTCAAATTGGATCTGCCATCTCAAGCATTAATTAGTAGTACACAGCTTCCTTATCTTTCTATCATGGTTGAGAATGGCATCAACACTCTCGACCACCAAAACAATCTGGAAGCTAGCGTAACCCATAGCAGTTGCAAAGTAGAAGTTTGCATTGCCAGTCCCCCTCCAAATCCATAGGTTGTGCATCACAGGGCTAAGGAGAGAAACTCCCACGTATCCAGAAAAGAGGAAGAAAGAGAAATGCATATCTGGCATGGAAATGTACTACAGTTCCTAAGATGCCAACCCACGTCAAAAACCAAAAGATAAAAAGTCAATAGTAGTTACCTGCTAATTCATTGACAAACAAGCTTAACAAACCCAAGTAGAGGGCCGAGTCTCCTACCTGATCAATTCAAGGAGATGAAACTATAATTAATTCACGTCTATTACCTTGGTGAATGAGCAATTTTAAGACAGTTGGGAGACTTACTGAAGGATAAGATTTCAGAATTGACGAGATTGCTATGTACACAAAAGCCAAAAAACAGGGCCGGTGGATTACTTAGACGTTGGACCAAGTTACTCCACAATCAAAAAACAACATATAGGTCAATTAAAACTCACCATAATACGCCTATGTTGGGAGATAAATCTTCCGCAGTGAGTATAAACCCGTAGGTTCTGCATTGATCAATAATAGAAGCAATCAATACCACTTAAATAAAGAACGCCACCTTGATGACTTTGAAGAAGCAGAAAATAAGAATTAAGAAAAGATGAAAGTTATGAAATTATACACAGTATTAGTAAATTCAAAATTTCCTTCTACCGTGCATGCATATAAAGTTATCATGTCAAGTACTGCACGTGGAAAACTAATCCTTTTATTAAGTGCAAGATGTTGTTAATCAATTATAAAACTTGCTGTTTTGGATTTTTGACAAATACCTGACAAGGAAGAAAACTATTTTCAAGAATTTACATATTTAAAGCATAGGTACAATAAAATAGCATGCTCTAGCTCTACTGAATTAATTCTACATATGAGGAATGCAGCGTGCTATGAGAAGCAACCTGAAGAAGAATTAGAAAATGACCGCTAGGTTTCAGTATAAATCACAAGAATATTTGAAAGATGAGCATATGACAACTTGTGGTTCTATTTAGACAGACAAAAGGTCCTAAAATAATTCCATTCTTCAGATGAAGTGAAGCTAATTACTTAACAGTAGATGCAATATAAAAAGGTGGGGAAAGTAATCAGGCAATTAATCAAATAGAACTATTAGTCTACTACAAGTGAAGACTTCAGGATATCCCTCTAGGAGGAATGAAAATGGAGGGTAGGTTTGAGCTCATATGCACTTACGGAGATGCAATTAATATACTGATAGAATGCATGTCCCAAGTATGTCTTTACTTATCAAAAAATATATGCATACATATATGTCAGAGAGAATATTAAAAAGATCGATAGGTATATCATGCTGAGTGCTTGCGGAAAGCCCTATCCAATGAATGTGGAAAGGATTAGTAACAAGGAAAACATGTTCAATATGGATTTGTACCTGTGTATCATCTCCCAAAGACCACCATAATTTTTTACAGAGATGCCGCATTGAAATAACACAAAGGATGCGAATAAAGATGCCCACAAAAAGAAAAATACAACTTATCTCCATAAAAAATAAGAAGGTTCTGCAGCCTGACTTGGTTGGATATCATCTCTAATTTTAGGGAAATTCCCTTGAAAGAACAATTTTCTTGGTGGTGAATCTGGACCATAACCTAACAAAATAATCACCTGAAACAAAAATGAATAGAAGTTACAAAATCCTAAATCGCCAAATCTTGATACATGTGAAAAGAAGGATCACTTGACAAGGTATCTTTCTGCTAATACTTTACATCGAAATAAAGAACTTAAGGTTTCTTGAAATTAATGTAGAGAAGCATACCGGTATGGTAAGAATTGCAGGATAAAGAGACAAATGTGATAGCAATGACCCATCCAAAAGCCGCTAAAGGAGCTACTCCAGTGTTAATTTTAGGCAAATATTCAATGGCTGTGGCATATCACTAATTCATTTGCTAATTATTTTTTACCCCCTTCTTTTTAATGCTGGTGATTGCTTAACTTTTTTATGTAAGTGATTTCTTGTTGATTGGTCAACTTTTATTCAAAGGCTGTGGCATATCACTCAATCTTTTTCTCTTAGACCAAAAAACATGTTTAATCTGAAAAGAATCCACATAAATGGCATGCCTGATAAAATTTCAAGCAAAAATCGCCTTAATGTCCATGTAAAGAACACTTGCATGTTTTGGTAATTAATATAATACAGAACTTTTATCAGCAGAAAGAAAAGAGCAGAATGATTCAACACTAGTGTAAGTGGGCAAAGATTGTTAGTTTCTTACGCTTACAAGCTCCATAAAGGGCCAACAAGATGACAAAATTTTCAATTGGGGATGTTGAAGAACCAACACAACTAACTATGGTAAAAGGATTCCACAAGTACACTAGGGCAGCAGTATCTCCAGATGACAGAACCTCTGAAAAAATAATTGGAATAAGATCATCAGCTTGTGAGGTGACAGAATGAAAAAGTTATATCTATAGACATATATATAGATGTGTGTGTGCATGTGTGTTTCATAAGTTAATATCTATATGCATGTGTGTGAGAACATTGAGAAGGAACTTTATTAAGGGATCAAAGAGTAATTAAGAGTTACCTGGATTGTCTACAAGTCTACCAAGGTCTAATGATTTCAAACTCCGAGTATAAGCCACTTGAAGATTGTGGCCAGTCACTCGAATAAGCATAGCAGTGGCAAAATCAGCAATCAAAAAAACCAAACTGTATCCGAAAATGTGACGATATTCAGGGGCGGATCTGTATTGGGGGCAAGATAGGCAGCTGCCCCTGCTGAATTTTTTTTATATAGGTATAGGGGTAGGGCAAATATGTAAATTAGTAAATTTAAGAAGGCAGATTAATGGAATAGTTAAATTTGAAGGGGATAAAAAAAATTCATAAACCAATTCTAAATACAAGTACAAAAATATTCTTACTTTAAAGTTTGGTGAAATGTTAGAAATATTTTTTGTATAATTTTTTGTTTTGAATGTCAGCGTGTGAACTTTGAGGGATTGTTTGATTCAAGTTTTATTTTTATTTTTTGTTATTGATTTGGTTGAATGTGGTTACTTTTGTTTGGTCTGATTGAGTTTTTGTTTTTGAGTTGTTTGATCTTCAATTGAAAATGGGATCATTTTTGTTGAGTAGTTTCTGTCTTTTATTGTGATAGCTTACAATGATTTTGTCCTTATTTTATAATGAGAAATGAAAAATAGAAAATGATTATGAGCCTTTAACAACCCCTCATTTTTAGTTGTTATAATCACTTTACTTCCCTGCATCTAACTAATGGACCCTGTATAATTTTTGGTGTTCTGAGTATAAATTTTGGATAGTTTGTTTCTCTTATTTAAAGTAAAACTTATTTAAACTTATAAAAAAATACCAAAACTAATTTATGCTTTGAAATTAATTCATAGTTTTGTTTGAATATAGAAAGCAAATTTGGTTTGAGAGTTTGAGCATTTGCGAAATAATTCAAATTGAACTATGACAAGTAACCAAAGTAACTTTCTAAATTGTATCTAAATATTTTTTATTTAAAATTCTTTTTTTAGTTTGGACTATGAATATTTATTGCAATTTGTAAACATTATTATGATTAAATAATATTATGATTAGTTCAATTTTTTATTTATTTAATTTAAACAAAAAAAATTAGTTAAAATCCGCCCCTACTGGAAGAAATTTCTGGATCCGCCCCTGACGATATTAACCAGTAGCTATAAAAGTTAACCAAGAAAATCACAACTGAAATATAAAAAATGCGGAAGAGAGTTTAAGCCGCATAGAAGCAGAGGTCAATGTCTAGTCCATTACATTTATTACTTAACTTTTGTTATTTAAAAATAAATATTTAAAGAGAAAAAAAAACTTTAAATTCTTTCTTGAGTGAAAATAATTGGGCAAAACATTAGAAGAAAGCTTTTAACAATCAGAACATCATAAACCATACTAAAGAAGGCGCTTCATGATCTTTTCTACCTTAGGCTCCTCAGCCTTGATTATTATTGAGCAGTAGATATATAGCCTCTTATGCTAATGAACAAATAAGGTGCGCTCTTCTATATTCTTATTACTCCCTCTCCCTCCCTTCTAATTTAGAGATACATTTCCAAAATGATAATTGTTTATGATAACTTTATGTTTCCAAATGTACCCTAGAATTAACTAAGAATTTAGTAGTGTGGTGGTGTGATGTTATAAATGATTGTAGGAAAGTATGACAAATTAGGAATATGAACATCATGCCATTTTGTTGTCCTAAAGTATAAATATAACTACTTTTTTGGAACGGATAAAAAGGGAACACGTATACCTTAATTTTGGAATGAAGGGAGTATTAATCAAACGGCTGGGCTAGACATGGGGTGCACAGCCTCCCCCTTAACTGTTAACCCCACCCATAATCTCCGTAAGTTTGACTACCTAGAGAGACTTCACTATTAACTAATTTAGCATTAGTGTATAGCAAACACGTGCAGCTACAGCAAGAAACAAATAGTACCATCCCTCTATATTCTCAATTTAAGGCATTTTAAACCCATATTCCTACAATTAATCATAGTATATGTCAATTTCTAGAATCAGATAGACAGATACAAATAGGAAATTGATATTTCCACATGACTTTTTGATATTTTCACATGAAAAGTGTCGCTATAAATGTATAGCGACGGTTTAACCGTCGCTATAGAATCTATAGCGACGATTTCATGTGGAAATATCAAAAATTCATGTGGAGTTTCCATACAAATAATATAGTTTGCCAAAGCAATCGCTAAACCAACTACGTGAAGAATAATAAAAAGATAATAATGCCTTTGTTCCAAAAGGACAATCCACTTACAAATCAACCTACCATATCGAACTATATACAAGTAAGTCGGTAATCTTGACCATTGATAATGTTAAATTCAAGGTTATTTATTTACACATGTTTGCTTTTAAAAGAGTGTCATTTCAAATAAGTAAGAAATGTGGCACATAATTAATAAGATGAAATGTTACCTGCATAAAATATGATTGGGTTGCCCTCCAAATCTGCAAACCCATCGATAGTTCATAAATATAACTTGAAATGAACTCTGTAAATTCATTAAATATGTGATCTTTCATCAAAGATCAAATCTTTATTAAATTAAAAAAATATATATCATAATTTTTTACCTATTCACAGTAAGTGAACCAAGGATTGGCAATAAAATTGGAGATCCATGGTACATAGAACCTGTATGCAACACACAAAAAAATTGTAAATTTTACATTTTTTATAGAAAGATATGCATATACATAGAAATATAAATGAACGAACCAGCATAAGGCGACATTGATGATTGCTTTAACCAGTAACCCTCGGCCACTACAAAATTAACCGGAAAATACAGATTAGTTCAATTGAATTACTTGCTCGAATTTATACACATAGAAAGACGCAAAGAGATGGAATGTACGGCTGCGAAGGCTAGTGAGGGGAGTGGAGGCTTCGGGGCGAGAGGATAAATTGAGATTCTGAGGGAAGTAAATGAGTAATAATCTCAATATTACTGATGTGATTTGCCCAATTCCAAAAGGACCCTGATGATGATGATGATGATGATGATACCTTCTTCTTCTCTATTTCCTCCATTTCTTTTCTTTGGCAGATCGGAGCAACAGACAGTAATTCTGGAGAGAGAGAATTGTTGAGGGCTTAAGTTCAGAACGGAGAGAAATCAGAAAAGAAAGGAGAGTGAGCGAAATTCAGGACGGAGAACTTCTTTGTTTGTGAGTTTTTAGATGGATAGAATGGAAAAGAGAATAAATGAGATTTTTAAAAAATTTCCTCCCAATTTTATTTTTTTTAAGCTGAAAAGATTTGAAAGAAAATTTACTAAACACTTGCATGATAAATTAAAATATCAGAATTATTCTTATACTAATTTTTAAAATAGAATTTTATACGGGTAAAATAATAATATATTATATTTCAAAACTCACAAACACAATAAATAAAAGAATAATTATTTCCTACACTCTTTTTTCTCAAAAATTTTAAGTTCCTTGTTTTTTTTCTCTCTCAAAGATCCGCACATCGGAAACTGGAAGATCTCCTATCGTGTGAGCTTTCTAGCGATAGCTTACTCTTTGTGATGGGCATAAGCAGATTCTCTGTCCCCAAATTTCTTATTTTTTTGTGTCCCACCACTTAAATATTGACACATATTCTCTTACTTAACACTAATTAACTCTAAAAAAAAAAGACAAGTGTCAACATTTAAGTGGTGAAACACAAAGGGACAGAGAATTTGAGGACAGAAAATCTGCCCTCTGCATACAATAAACCACTTTGCAGATTCGGAAAAAAAAACGGAGTAAAAAAAATGCCATTTTGGAGTCTTACCAACAATCGTCTATCGCTCAACCTTCTTTCTATTACTTTTCTTTCAAGACCTGTTGCAACCGAACTGATTTGTGTTTCTGACTTGTGGGCTACTCAAATGTATCAAAAAGTAAAAAAAAAAAAAACTCAAAAACATATCGTTAAGAGTCTTGAGTTACAAACCCTACGAAGACCGTTATCTAGTGAATACTAAACAACAAATTTATTAACTTTTTTATATTTGTATTTTTGTGAAATTTTGAAATACTACACTGATTAGCAAGTTATTAATGGAATTTATTATCACTTAACCTATCTTTTACTTTCGCTTATTTATTTTAATATCATTTGAGCCATCTCAAGTATTGTTTTTTTAAAGAAAAAAGAAGAAAAGAAAAGAAAAGAAGCAACTATCTCTAATATAATTTTATAAATATTTTATTATTATTAGAGTTTTTAATTATTATTTAATTTCTTCATATATCTAAATTCACAATTAATCTCATGATTTGTATCAAACAAAAAGTTAAAAACATATTTAAAAACGTTTAGACTTTTATAGTATTATAGATTGGGTTGAGATACCACATTTTTTTTATTTTAATTAATTTAAAAATATTTAATAATTTTAAAAAACTGAACTCATGAAAACTTTTTATATAATAAGATTTTATATATTACATAGAATACAAGTTTTTGTCAAAATTTTATAATAAAAAACTTGAATGAGTCCAAATAACATGGTACTTACAATATTGTTAAATGAACTCCAATACTCCATGTTTATTCATCACATAACACCTTGCACATCAACTCCTTTCACCCTAAGATAAGAAGACCTTATATGACCAAATACCAAATTTATTTATTTATTAATTATTTTTTCTTTTTCTAAAGAAGTAGTAAAAAGAGGTATAGAATAATGAAATACTGTAGAAGGGGCAAAGTAAAGCACTATCGTCCAAGTTAATTACCAAAATGGACACCCCTTCCCTTCAATTTCCAGCCTCCTCCTCCCCAATACATCGCATATATAATAATAAAAGGACGCTTCATCCTTATATATTCATATATCTATTCTCTCTATTTCATTCACGAAAAAACACCAACAAATCCTCCTCCTCCTCTCTCTCCATACACATATATAATTAAATATTTATCTGAAATTTGTTGCTTCAGGGATGGATAGACCAGATCAGGAAGCAATCGAGATGTTCATGAGCATCACCGGCGCATCGATGCCTGTTGCCATACAAAAACTTGAGGTAATAGTTATCCTTCAATCATCCGATCATTTTTTTTTGATGAATGTAATCCTTAATCGCGTCTTAAGTCTGTTCAAGTATACTTTTTTTTATGGCGTGTAAAGTATGATTGCTGCCAAATGTTGCAATTAGGGTTTTTCCTGTTTTAAGTCGCACCATTATGCCTATTGGTTTGGCCATTTTAATTTACGGTTTGGTCGTGGAGGAAATGGAAGAAAACAAAAGCAGATGTAATATTTGACTTAGTACCTTCAGGTGGATTTTTTCGTGAGTTTAGAGAAACTAAATTTATTGAATTTGGAACATTACAAGTAGTGCATACCCCTGAGAGGTTGAGCTGAATAGGATTAAGTCTGTTTTGTTGGTAGGTTGGCTGGATTAATTTGCAAGCTTTATAACATTAGAATCTGAGTTAACTGACGGATTATGGACTTTTGTGTTTATTGGTTTATTTCTGATTATTTGTCCCAGTTCGAGTTTGTGTGCAGTTTGTATGTAATCCAGAAACACTTGCTCATCAGTCTGAGAGTTTAACTGTTAGGATCGTTTGCTGGTGAAGTTAACTGAGGGATTTATGGTTGGTACTTTGTTAGTGGGTTGTACACTAGTTTGTGAGTGGTAGTACTTTGTACCACTACAAATATTGTGTGTAATAAAAGTCATGTTTTGAGTTACACAAAACCGCTATTAGATCTACTAACTTCTGTCTTAGTCCTTTCATATTGTCATACGCATCTTTAGTTTCCATCACTTCTAAACCTCACATGCCACATATGAGAACGGAAGCCTGGGTATTACATCTATTTGTGCGTGTGTTTTCTAATGTCATACCCACGAACCATGAAATTTTCTTTTCTCTTGTTTACGTCTCCCATTTTGAGTAGACTTCATTCACAGTTGTTGTCAGCAATGTGATTAGAAGGCTTGGGTATGTTTGAGGGCTTGCTACAATATTTCCATAACATGGTTAGCTAGATACTTATTACATGTATTATAGTTTAATTATATATCTTTCATTGCAAAAGCCGCTTGGAAGTTATTATAAAAAAAAGGAGGAAAAACAAATAAATGAAAAAGAGTTTTTGGTAAGAAATTCACACAACAAAATTTTAATTGATTTCTTAATGTTGGTTCCTACGTCCATCTTTGCATTAAAAATTGTCGTAGTCGTATATGTCATCATGCTTTTTCTTACATATGAATTATGAAACTATATCATTTTGGTATTCGCAATAGTAATTATTATTATTATTATTTTGAGTTATGGGTCCTGTATCTTGAAATTTTTACTTGACTTTCAATTTTGATATACTTATTATGAATTTGTAATATTGCTTGAGTCAAGATACTTAATTCGTAAAACAAGTTGATAGTTTTAGAAAGAAGTTTATATGTGACTTCTACCATTATCTTACTTCGGACAAATGTGACTTGTTTTCAATATTGAGACACTTTAGGTCTAGTATCATGATATAATTAAATGTTTTGAGGAAATAATAACTTTTCAAATACTTATCCTATTTCTTAAAGAGAATTGTTATTTCCACAAGAGAAATTTGATATTTTCACAAGTCTTTAATGACATAAATGTAGGTCCCATTTACTATTCATGTGAGGAAAGGCTTGTGGAACTATCAATTTTCCTTGTGGAAATATCAATTCCCTTTCTTAAATCAGCAAATGAAATATAAATGTTATTAAATAACTTGCTTATATTCAGTTAAAACTAGTTTTGCCACGTTAATTTGACAATACACATTTGAAGCAACCCAAATAATAAGATGTATTTATCATATTATTTTGATGATGGAATAATCCGCAACCACACAAAGGGTGCGCACTGGGTAAAGCATAGTAAACTATGTTTGGGTGACCTTAAGGAAATCATTACTTCACACGGTCTTTATATTTATTGCTTATTAGAAATTTGATAAACATGTTGGAATGGATTAGTTTCACATAGTCTTTATATTTTCAGAAGGAATTTTGTTCTTTGTAAATATCTAATGTCATAACTGTGTACCCTGATTTGAATGATCAAAAGTGCACATGGTAAAATCTAGGAAATCATGTTATGCAATTTTGTGGTTTATGGTTTTTTATGTGGAGGAGTTTTATGTCACGAAGTACATTTATTCAAAGGAGTAGCATTTGAAGGTGATACAAGTTAAGCTATGATTTTATTTATTTATTATATTGCTTGGAATAGATAAAAAGTGTGTTATGCATAAGTATGTGAGGTAACATATTACTCATTCAACATAATTGAGCCTTGAACCCGTAATAATTATCTTGATCAATTTTTTTTTCAAAGGCTGTTCTTCCTTGCATTTTCCTTCATTCTAACTTCTACTTACAATATTAATCTGTTCATTATGACTGTTGATTGGAATGTTGCTTTTTCCAAAAAAACAACAACTGTGAGCTGTGTACTAAGTAGGCTGGCCAACAATTCCTGTTAAGTGTTCTGTCTTGTTCTTGCACTCCTAATTTGAGAATCGTATTCATTATGGTAACCAGGCACATGCTGGGAATCTCAATGAAGCTGTTAATGCACATTTTAGTGAAGGAGATAGAAACACGTAAGAGTGTTTTCCTATTCCTGTTTTTTTGTCTTTTTTTTTTGCAGTTATCTTTTATCTTCAGAGTTTTCTGTGGACTGATATCAGTGCATTCTACCCATATATATATTTCCCTGTTATTGTTGTTACTGTGTGGTTTATTTTTTTTCAGCACACATGAAGCATCTATGGCTGTACCTCAAGATGATTTGATGGACATAGATGATCCAATTCAAGTTGAATCCCGCAGACCTCCTTTTCCAGTATTACTGTCTGCTAGAAATATGAATCCGTTATCTCTCCTTGACCCTAGCCTCACTAGAAGTATATTTGACACTGGCACTGGCTTTGGCTTATCAAGTGCTGCACCATTTGTTTCACATCCAAGAGAAGTAAGGGAGATACCTATTGAGGTGAAGGATGGGAATGAGCAATCTGGTCATTCTGGTCTCGCTCCTAACATTCAGGATGTCACTGAAACTGCACAGGAACATGGTCCAGAAATCCATGGGACTGTCATAATTGATGAAGAAGTTGAAGACATTCAAACAGCTCCAACTGCACAGGGTGCATCATGGAATGAAGGAAATGATAATGCGTTGGGTGGTTATTCTCATGTCACACATTCTAGACCAAGTGCTCCTGGAATAGATGATGTACCTGACTATGGAAATGATATAGAAGAGGAAATGATTCGAGCTGCTATCGAGGCTTCTAAGCGAGATGCTGAAATTGGTTACCCAGATCAAAGTGCTCCCATGCCTCCACAAAGGCAATCTCATCTAGAGGATGCAGAACTAGCTCATGCAGTTTCTTTGTCATTGAAGGTTTGTTGATATATTATCTTCTCGTGTCCTTATATTATCATTTGGGTTCCTATCTATAACATAAATTGGATCCAGACAGCTGAGCAAGAGAAAGCACGCAAACTGGAAGAGAAAGTTGGACCGTCGGAATTGGAAGCTTCTAAGTCAGCTGAGGTGGAAGATCTAGGGAAATTAACGTCATCAAATGGAAGGTATAATATATATACATATATATATATATATATATATATATATATATATATAAATCATGGCATGCCTTAAGATTACTCAATTATTAGATGCGTCTTTCTGGAAGTCTGTTATAATGTGTGTGTGTATACTTGTTGGGAGAAAGATTTTGGTCCTTTTGATGAGCTTAATAAAGGCAATCTAGGTTGGAGGTGGGAGGCTCATCTGCCCAGGATGAAGCTGAAGACATAGAAGAGCAACCATTGGTAAGGCACAGGAGTAGTCCTATGTCTTCTGGCTCTGTTGACACTGGCAAAGAAATTGGAGAAATTGAAGTTAGCCCACCGTCAAGTCCCCAACGCGATATTAATACTGATCTTCCACAGCACATTGAAAATGACTTCCGTTTGGATGAGGTACTTTCCTAATTCCACCCCCCCCCCCCCCCACCAACTGTTTTTGGGAGTTAAATCTGTAATAAAAAAAAAACACAGTATTAATTTCTGATCACATCTATGTTATTTTACTCACCTGTTCTTTAAACGTATAATCTTTTGCGTTGATTTATCTTTTTGAAGTGGGGAGGCATATCGTCTTTGGAACATGATGAAGCGGTCATGCTTGAGGCTGCACTTTTTGGTGGAATCCCTGAAGGGAGTGCATATCATGTACCATATGCACCTCATCGGTTCATGCAGAATGGTTTAAATGGAACTGTGGGTCCTTATTCTCGGCGGATGCCTCGTCCACCATCACCTTCTCTAACTGCTCAACGTTTGATACGAGAACAACAGGTTTGTATTTTGAACTGGAGACCAAAGGCCGTGATCAGATTGATAGATTATCATTACTTCTATATTATGCATGCAGGATGACGAATATCTTGCATCATTGCAAGCTGATCAAGAAAAAGAATTGAAGGCCAGGGAGGAAGATGAAATTCGTCGTATAGAGAAGCAGGCAGCTAGAGAAGCTGCTCTTGAAGAGGAAAGGCAAAAGGAGGAAGAATCACGTAGAAAATTGGAGGAAGAGCAGGTAATAATGTTAGAAACTTATGGCTTGTTAACAGTAGCATAAATTCAAATGCAAGATAAAATGCTTTACTCTGTCTCTCACTGTCCATCTTTCTATCCTTCATGTACTTTCTCCATGTTCTGTACTTATGTAATGCTTATAACTGTTATGACTGTATAGTATTCTAGATCCTATGGCTTGGCTTCTCACAATCAGAAATTATTTTTTTGAAAGCTTAATAGCAGAAATTAGATTCTATGGCTTGGTAGTTGGTACTTAGTAATATTGTTGTTGCCGATGTTTGATTTTCTTTGCAGGAAATGGAGAGACAGTTGGCTGCAAAAGAAGCTTCTCTTCCTCATGAACCATCCTCAGATGATGAAAATGCTGTAACCCTTCTTGTGCGGATGCCTGATGGCAGCCGTCGAGGTCGTCGATTCCTCAAGTCCCACAAACTACAGGTATGTATTGTATCCGACAATGGGTTTGGCGTTGATCTGATCCACAAAATTTAACTAGCTTTTGATTTACTTTGCAGTATCTTTTTGACTTCATTGATGTTGGCCGAGCGGTCAAGCCTGGTACTTACAGATTGGTATTCCTCTCTCTCTCTCTGTGTGTCTCTTTTCCTTTCTTTTAGGGTGTGGGTTTTAGATGAGTGGGGCGAACCAAATGCTAAGTAGTACTACCTTTGCCTACTTACCCCTGTGAACCCGAATATTAAGGCCTGCACGGGACAAATTCAGACAAAGAATTAAGAATAAAGTTTAGTCTTTAAAATTTAATATTGAAGAAATCGAAATATTTGACAAAGAAAGGACTCTCTTTTCCAGACACAGTATATAATTGACAGTGTCTTGGGTCAAATATTCGTTAATAAATATATTGAATGCTTCTTTGGGGGTGCTAGCGCAGTGTCTCTTATTTGGCATTGCCGACATGGAAACTGTTTGAGAAATTTAGAGTCAACTCTAAAATATAGCGTCTATGCTGTGAAATCAAATGTAGAGTGGTCAGCGCCAAACTTGGTTTTATTTCATTAGGTTTTCCAAACTATCTAGAGTCACAGGTCTTCTAAGTTTGACTTTTATGATGCAAAATCTGGAATTCAAACTTCAAATTATAATTTTAAGCTAGTTGATTAGTTCAATAATTGCTGAGCAGCTGAAACTGAACACAATGAACTCTTTCAATGTTCTAAAAGGCGGGAGGCGGGCGGCCAGGGGGGCCTAGTGCCTAGGGGGCCTAGGCAGGGCCTAGGCTTCGCCTAAGCGGGATTTTTTATTTTAAACCAATTTTAATATTTTATCTTACATTTATCCAAACAAAACATTAATATAAAGCAAAATAATCTATAATAAAGATAATAAAGGCCTTTACTTAAAGTTCAAACACATGTCCATATCGTCAATGTCAAAGTTCAAACACAAACATGCAATTGTTTAAAGTTCAAACTTCAAACATATCTTTAACGTATTAGTTTTATTCATAAACAAGATTGCTATTAAATAATAAAATTTAAAATTTCAAAATTCATTTCAATGTTAAAACTTAAGAAACTAAATATAAATTTAAGAATTATATTGCATTAAACTAAATATTACAATTGTATCATCATTTATATAATTTGAAGTTAATACAAGTTCAAAAAATTACAACTATAATAAAATTATCCATTTTAACTTGATTTTGTTCACTTTTTGTTGTGATTTGATATGCTACAAACTGCATTATGAATATGATAAATAATTAGAAAAATAAATATATCAAAATCTGGTTTGGGTAGTTATTAAAATAAAATAAAAACTCTCGCCTAGGCCCCATCTAATTTTCTGGAGGGATTTTTTTGTCACCTTAGGCCTAGACGAGGCGCCAGGGAAGCCTAGTGCCTAGGCGAGGCGCCAGGAGGGGGCCTAGTGCCTAGGTGGGGCGCCATGGGGGGGCCTAGGCAGGAATTTTTAGAACACTGAACTCTCTTTGGCCTCCTTTCATTTCCACTAGAGAATCAGATGTTCTCAGGTCTGGACTATTTGCTTGATTTGTTCTGGGTCATTTTTTCACAACTGAGTTTAGTTGGACGGATCCAACTGCCCGTGTACTTGTTGATCGGACGAGTGAGTAATCATCTTCCGCACAATTGTTGTGCGGATGGGGTTGGATATATCCAGTGTTGGTTATGGATCATCCATCCCATTTGTTTGTGTGTTTTTGTGTGCTCGTGTATGCTATGATGATATTTTATATGCCAGTAGTTTTTAATTAATTTCTTTTTCTTCTCCTGGGCAGGTAAGGCCATATCCTAGGCGTGCTTTTAGCGATGGAGAGAGTGCTATAACTTTTAATGAACTTGGCCTGACCAGCAGGCAAGAGGCCTTGTTTCTAGAGTTGATTTAGCGAACGTTCTTTTGTAAAGTTATAAAAAAGTATATCACTTAGTCTGGTTACGCAAGTACACAAAAACTGGTTGTGGTTTTATGGTTACAGTTTGGCTCCTGATAGATTAGGTCTAAAGAAAGGGCAGATTAATCATGATGAGATCATACTTCAATTTGGTGGCTGCAAGTTGGTTGGTTATGTAGTATTGCATTAATGGGTCAAAAAAATTTTATTTGCAGATTGTTTGGTTTCTGATACTGCTGTCATTTACACAGATATTATTATGCACATTATCATAGTCAGTTTAATTCACCACCGATGATTATGATGTTTGTATTTCTGTTTTTAGAGATTGGGTTCTTGTGGTGGGGGGGGGGGGGGGGTTGATGAAAGCCTCACCCCTCCCCTCCCCTCCCCTAACCTAGGGAAAAAATAGGGATGGGAATGTTTCAATTTTGCTCCATAACAGGATTACCTGGCCGATGCAAATTTCAGTAATAATTTGATCAACATTAGTAGATATAGAGAGTTGAATTGATTATGTAAGCCCTTGACAAGGGAATTTTATTTTTAGGTGATGATCACCGCAGACAAGATTCTTTATCATCACGATGAAGCACCCCCCGCCCCCCGTCATAATGTGCCGAGCTTGGTGTCTATAATATAAAATACTAGATTAGAGGCCTTTTGTCACCCTTTTTATTTATTTTTATTTGGTGTGCGACATTATTTGGATATAAATTTGATACCCTATGAGAAACTTATATTGGCGTTTTTGTTAGAAAAAGAAGAAAATGAAAAGTTTATAAGAAAGTAGTATCCATATGTTGAGGCTAGTAATCTTATTATATATTTTACGAGAAAATATTACGATTTTAGAACAATAACAGGTTATTACAATAAATGTAAATATATTAATAATAATATGTAGTTGTATTCAAAAGTCACAATCTTTTTGTGACAAGACATTTCATGCCACACGTCACTTTTCTCTTTTAAATTTATCTCTTCTTTTATTCTATGTGGGATTATTATAATTTTTAATTTAATTAAATAATATGAAAGATGTGACATGAACCATGGATTAATCCATCCACGTGTTTGACCGTCCACAACTCTTAAAGAAGCTTAGTCATCAAATTCCTTTTTTTTTGTTTTGTTATTAAAGAGGTAATTCATCAAAGTGTAAGAAAAGTTGATTTTGTTAATTAATGATGGTAGTAGACTAGTAGTACCAAAAATTTTATGGGGAATTGAGTGTTTTATAATTTTATTTATTTATATTTAAATAAAATTATAAAATATTCATATTTAATTTTTATATCCGAAATAATAATAAAATGATGATGTAACACAACGGTCAAGTGAATGAGTATCAGCTGACAAACACGTGCAACCTACGTGTCTTCATCTGATCACTCCCACCCCCAAAAGCAAATTGCTCCCTAGTCTAGACTATTTCCCGTACAGACCCCTCCAACGGTCACATTTCATCGACAAACCCCAACGATCATATAACCGACCAATCTCCACCGTCAAATTGCCATCAGACGGCCACAAATCGAAATTCCTTCTCCTCTTTTCTCCAAACACCCTTTTCACTGACCCATCATTTTGTTCAACTGGAGGGAGGAGGTGGTAAAACAAATCAAATCAGCCATGGGAATAGTATTATTATACCTCCACTAAAGAAATAGCTTCAGCTTCATCTTAAGGCCTTGGCTTTCACTATATAAAAACTGAGCCTTTTTTAGTGAATGGTTTTTTTGGGTACTGGGTTTTGTTTAAAATTTTATCTTTCATGATTTTCCTTGCATTTCATTTCATGCATATTTGAAGATTTGTGTTGGGATCAAGAATCAGCTTGTAATGGCCTTGTTGAAGGTCTCAATTGCTGCTGATATGGGTCACTCATCAATTTCTCAGTTTTTCAGTTACCAGTTTGAGCTGGAGTTCCATGCATGGTGTGAGTTTCATTCAGCTGATAAAGTAAGGTTCTTCTAAATGAGTCTCCACTGAACATTTCGGAATCCGATGATCATTTTTCTGTAGGTTGGTTTTCGATATTTAATTGTCTTGAATTCTTTGATTCTTTATTGTGTGTAGTTTCTGCTGATTCTGTTATATTCTTTATTGCACATATCATCATACCTTCATATAGGAACACAAAGATTTTCACTTGATTTTATTCATTGTTTTGGCATCGGATTCCTAGTCTATTTGTTGGTTTTTGGATTTGTTAAACTTTCACACACTCACATAGTCTGTTTCTCTTGATTTCTCTTATACATGCAATTTCATATCAGCTATAGAATGCATACAGAGTGATTATACATTGCAATTTTCATAGTTAAATTAATTTTTTTTGAACAAAGAGAGATAGAGAAACATAGAGAACAAAAGTGGGTGAATTGGGGAGTGTAGCAGATAAAGAAAAGTGGAAGGGTTTAAAGAATGTTGGCTGGGTGTTCTTCTACATTGTTGTCTCCAAGGCATAGATTAAGAAGTGAAGTATCTGCACAATTTCAAGCTTGCCATTTCCCTTCAATGAGCACACAGAGATTGGATTTGCCATGTAGTTTTCCCCGAAAAGATGCCTCGCGGTCACAACCCATTATTAGGCCTGTTGGCCTTTCAGTTGAGAAGCCAATTGAAGCCAGGACAAGCGGCTGTTCTCTCAAGAAGAGCATTAGTCTCCCACCCTTGGCAACAACTGGTCAAGGTACATTTCTTGAGGGTAGGAGAGAGAAAAAGGATGAATTTTGGGGGGAAAACAAGAATAAGTTGAAGAGGTTTGCAGATGAGGGCTCCTTGGATGATGAATCTTGCATGAGCAGAGCTAAAAGAAAAAGGGGTAACACTAAATCTGATGATTTAGGTGGCCAAAACTTAAGCTTAGGTCAATTAGGCTGTGGAAATTTTTGGTTTCATCCGAGTTTTGAGGTGCCAAGGTCTGTTTCACTGATTACAGGTCTTAATCCACCGCAAGTTCCTTTTTCTCTGTCATGTTCAGGGGAGGAGGATAGGGTCTGTTTTGTGCCTAGCGAAGTGATTGGTCCACCTTTGCCTTTGCCAAACAATCCCTGGGTGGATTCTGTTGTAACTGAGATTACCACGCTAGGTGACAAGAATGCCGAGACATGCCAGGGGCCTGTGAAGGAGGAGACATCAGGATCGAGTACTTCTTCAGGAAGTGAGAGTAGTTTGGCTATTAGGCTAAATAAGAACACCTCTGAACATGAGATAGGTAATGGGTCTAGACCACATAACCCTAATGAAAGTGCTGATTTTGTAGCAGGGGGCAATGAAAACCATGGGGAGCATGATGGTTTTGAGCTCATTAGCTTACTCATGTCCTGTATCGAAGCGATTGAGTCCAAGAACATTGGGGGAGTTGACCATTTTATAGCTAAATTGGGGGAACTTGCTTCTCCAAGAGGATCTTCTTCTATTAGCCGTCTCACTGCTTATTTTACGGAGGCCTTGGCTATGCGAGTTGCAAGGATTTGGCCACATATATTTCATATTACTACTCTGCGAGAGCTTAATCAGGTTGATGATGATAGTGGGACTGTGTTAAGGCTTTTGAACCAAATTAGCCCAATTCCACAGTTCATTCATTTCACTGCAAATGAGATTCTGCTGAGAGGTTTCGAAGGAAAGGACAGGGTTCACATCATAGATTTTGACATTAAGCAAGGGCTTCAATGGCCAAGCTTGTTTCAGAGTTTGGCCTTTAGGAGTAATCCTCCAAGCCATGTTAGAATCACTGGTATTGGTGAATCCAAACAAGAGCTTATTGAAACAGGTGAGAGGCTAGCTGGATTTGCCGAGGCATTGAACCTACCTTTGGAATTCCATCCGGTTGTGGACAGGTTAGAAGATGTTAGATTGTGGATGCTTCATGTTAAGGAGAGAGAATGTGTGGGTGTGAATTGTGTTTTCCAACTGCACAAGCTGCTGTATGATGGCAGCGGCGGAGGAGTAGTTGGGGATTTCTTAGGTCTAATTCGCAGCACTAACCCCACAATTGTTGTCATGGCTGAGCAAGAAGCCGAGCACAATTACCACAGCTTGGAAGCAAGACTTTCCAATTCGTTGAAGTACTATTCTGCCATTTTCGACTCTATTGATTTTGGCCTTCCATTAGATAGCCCGGCAAGGATCAAAATAGAGGAGATGTTTGGTGGTGAAATTAGGAATATCATTGCCTGTGAAGGACGCGACAGAATGGAGAGGCATGAAAATTTGGCCAAGTGGAGGAAGTTGATGGAGCAAGGAGGAGGAGGAGGAGGGGGGTTCCGTTGCATGGGAATCAGCGAGAGGGAATTTCTTCAGAGTCAAATGCTGTTGAAGATGTACAACTCTTGTGAGAATTATTTTAGTGTGGAAAAGCAAGGAGGAGATGATCATGGCTCTGCTGGGCTTACTCTAAATTGGTTAGATCAACCTCTTTACACAGTTTCAGCATGGGCACCTAGCTCCTAGTCGCAGCCAAGTTAAGAAGTTAGTTAAAATCAGCAGCAATATTATTATTATTCAGATTTTAATTAATCCCATTTACAAATTATTATTATTATTATTATACAGGGAGGGAGGGAGGGAGGGAAACAAATTCTTTGTAGGTAGAAAAAATCTGTCATCATTCTTCTTTGTTGCATTTTACATTGGTTTGTTTGGTTGGTGCTTTAATTATTCTTTGCTTCTTTATGTATTATTGAGTTTAGTTTGTTGAAGGATTACCACCATTTACTACTTGGATCGTCATTTATTTTATTTTCTGACATGAAATATCAAATTTATATATATATAAAAATATGAGATTCATGTATATATCAAACTCATTATCAGATGTTGATAATATATGTTTGTAACATCAAACGATCAAGCTGTAGATGATTAATTGATTGGTTCTGTTGATATTTCCTTCTGATAGTTTTCGATAAAACTAAGGACAATGACATGAGATTATGGAAGGATTCTTGGTGATGGTGATATATATATATAGTTAGCTCATGAAAGGCGTTTGCCTTACTCAACCCAGAATTAGGATCTCTTCAGTTTGGTTGATTTTTTTTTCTTTCAGTTTCATTGATAGTAGAATATTCAGCGCTTGACGACTGACTGACTATAAAAGAATGAATATATATATTTTATTTTTTTGACAGATTTAAGGTTTATCTATGTCATATGTATGGTCTACCGACATGCTTGTCGGTTCTCTTTCACACAGTCTGTGAGATTCAATCAAAATTTGAGATATATTTTTCATACTATACAAAAATTCACAACACATCATCATTATTTATATTTAAGCTTAATTAACCATTATCAAGCATCATCAAAATCTACATTTTAACAAATGTTAGAGATATTTTTGAAAAAAATAAATAAAAAAATTTCCCATAAAAAAAAATCATTATTTTTAAAAATATGTCTCTAATTTTTAAATAAAATAAACAAAGTTGGAATCAATTGTTTGTTTGTAGGTCTCATAAACCTTGTCTAGAAGAAAAGAGGCTGAAATTGAAATTTCCCCGGTCACCACAAAAAGCAACTGTCCCCCACTATAAAAATCAATCCTATTTCCACCATTGATTAGGTCTTCAAATCTCTTTATTTAATTTTATTCTTATCTTCTCTCTTGTATGTGTAATTTTGCATATCTATCTATTACCTATATATAACAAAACAAATGAATATCTTATATAATAAATTAACCGAGTCAGTTTAGTTGGTCATGAATTAGTCCCTAGTTATGGCTATATTAATACAATACAATGCATGTCATCTTCACAATTATTCCAATTTTTTTTGTATGTTGTGTTGTATTATTTCAAAAGTGTATTAAAAAATATGTTCAGTGTTTGTTACATGAGAGAAAGCAGCTTTTCTTGTCCAAGCTTGTACTTTTGTCAATGCAAAGAAATGTGATTTTCGCTTAATTGTTTGAGAGAATTGATATTTTCACAAGTAGAAGTATCGGTTAGTTCCTCCACATGGTACTTGTGAACTCCCTTGCTATTCATGTATATGAAGAGGGCATTCTGGACATTTTCATTGCTAAATCTTTTCTTAATTCATCTTTCTTCAATATCAATTTATCATAACAAGACGAAACAATTACACGGACCACAACCAAGAACTAGCAAGTTAGGGAGGGGGGGGGGGGGGGGGGGGGGGAACACTTATAATTGACTTGGAATCCAAGATCATATATATGCACTGAGCAACCATAAACCAATTCATTGTTCCAAGTTGTAGCTAAACTTCTCCAGAAGCTCAGATTTATCTACTAATTGCTCTAGGACTGAAATGACTGCTTCACCTTGATAGAAACATGGCATGGTCTTCAAATGGTGGTAGATAGTAGGTACTATGCTGAGCACCAAGAAATATAAAATAAATACAAAAAGGTTTTTGATTCCATGGAACGTAATAAATTCAAATTCAAGTTTCCGCCAACTCTGCTGAGCACAAAGGAAATATAAAATAATAAATACAAAAATAGTTTTGATTGAATGGAACAGATTAAATTCAAGTTCTGCCAACAACCATGCCAGCCATAAATACGAAAAATGTTACACAGGATTGTTCCTTTTCTCAAGTTGAAAAATAACAAGGCAAATGGTTACTTCGACCCGGAACGAAGGAAACGCATACAACACTAGACACTGGCATGTCATTGCAATCAGCCTAACATCAACTACTCAACTTATGTTTGTTCTTCACCGTCGTTGGAACGTCGATATGGCATATATCTGTGATCTTTGGCAGCATTTTTCCTTCTTCTTTTCTCAATGAAGGACTCAAGCTTACCAGATGCCTGAAAGATCACATAACAAACTCATTGCTTTATAATGTCATTCACTAAATTTGCATAGCTAATGGAATTAAGCATAATAACACGAATTAATAACTATACCTTGAGATCTTTGTATTTCTCTATAAGCTTCTGCTTGCGGATTTCGCCTGCAAATAACACAACTCATCAAATCCAAGAATAAAATGCATGTTAAGCTCATGTCTTACAAAAGTGCCATAGATAACACCAATATACTACTCTATTGCTTCAAAGACCCCTAAAATACAGTGTCATTAGCAATCTGAAATTTCGTAAGGTTAGAGTTATAAGTGTTTAAGGCAGAAGAGCACAAATAAAGAAGGAAATATAAGCAATGACTAATTCAAAAAGCTAAACAAAATTTATACATTGTAATAAAGGAAAAGAAAACAAAACAAGAATACGATAAATGATTGTATGAGTATCTACCACCATCACCAGCAGACTAGTCTTCATTTACCAAATAATATTTTGTGTCATTATTTTTGCTCACTGAAGTACTTCAGAGTTCAAACAAGTATAGTCAAATGAGGCCTCTATGTGCGTGTTACACACACATGCACGCAGAGAGATAGAGATAGAGAGAGAGAGAGAGAGCATTACATTTCTTCAAATAAAATGGCTGTTTCCCTTGCTTTGCTGCTTCTCTCTCTTTCTTCTTATGCTCAGCAAGAATCCCTTTATCAGTATGCTTGGTTGGGGCAGACTTCAGTTGTTTATCCTAGCATGCGGCACAAAAATCATAGCAAAATAATAAGTCAAAGAATCAATATGTCATCTATCTTTAGAAGGGGAAGCATTTGCTAACAGGCCACTTAAAATGGTAAGATAAATCAGCATGACAACTGCTTTCCACATGTTTAAGCACTTACAACCCATGTCATACGATTCTTTAGTTCATCAACGACATTTGGATCATTCGATTTCTTGATCAATTTTTTCAATTCCTATCAGTACCAAGAAGCAAAAATTAAGAACTATTAAATAAAGCAATGAAAGAAGAAGTACTTTATCTCCAAAAGCATACCTCTTTTTCAGCTGGAAGTTCATCCTTATAGAGAAAATCATACCTCTTCTTGAACCTGTGAGATCCGAAATACATATTATTATCTGTGCAGAAAAATGATTCATAAGACAAAAAAATAACTCGTGCAAATGGTTAGTAATGTCTACAAATGATCAAAGTATCAATGCTACAATGAAAATCAATAATTTATATGGGAGATTGGGAGCAAATCCATTTGCATGCAAAAATCCACGTATGCACGGAAATGCAAGATTACAAGTTTACAACTAATATACTAAAATTTAGACTACAGGTTGAATAACTAGTGGGGTAATATTGCAATGTCCAGGCTCATTTTAACAAGAGTGAAGAATGAGGTGCGGCACTTCACCATCAATGTCTTATAAAATGAACTGTCTGGCCCTGACTTCCAGCTCAGAGCTACCACTTTCTATCTTCCTACAAGTTACTACTGTGACTACATGTGCAGTTCATTGATTTAGGGATCTCTTTCTCTCTCAAGATTGCGTCAACTCACTCTTATTCTAAGACCCTTAAGTCAACCGATACGTGCACCTCACGAGAGTTGAATCACTTATTTAGTTATTTTAATATATAACTAGTAAATCATATGATGAATGTATCTGTCAGTATGTCCTACGTAATCTTATCAATATGATTGAGTATGCAAGTCTGCACGGCATGAATTTCCTTTTATGCCAGCTAAGAAAGTAAAGCTGAAGCACTTCTCAAGAATCCTCAAGTCATGGACTACTAGCAGGTGGAGGGGATGGATAGGCTAAGAAAGCAATGGTGGAAAGAGGGTGCCTAGTCGCTTCCATTGCATGTGTACAATGAATATTGTTATCCTGTCCAAGTATATATATGCTGCTAGCATGTAGATATTCTCGGGGATGCTATTGAAAGGCTTTACTTTTCGCTTAAAACTTATAGAGCTGAGAACGGTCGCGCCCAGATATATCATAATTTTATTGTTTGAATTGTATTATCAAATTTCAAAATGACTACTTCATATCAATTACATAATTTTTTAGCTCACTCTTGATATTACACCTTTTTTATCTGATAACCTCGGAAACGGCACTTTAGCTAAAAGCAGCCTAGAGACTAGATCCATGATGGAAAATACAGGATTTTAGCAACAAACAGGCAAAAAGTTGAATTCGAAAACCAAATAGCCAGTTATGTAACAAAGAGAATATTAACTAGGTCATAAACACTAGGATCTAAGCTGGTATGCAGGCGTGCACTCACAAACACACAGAGAGAGAGTCTCACCCATCTACATCAAGTGTGCCACATAATGTCTCAAAGCGTGGGTCACGCGCCACCTGATCATAACAAATATATCAGTTAAAACCGGTACAGAACAATTCTAAACCACTAAAGATTTTACTTTTTATTCGATAAAAGGTTTATACTGGTCAAACTTAAACATAATTGCCAACTCATATTCCATTATAACAAAGTTCATAATATGAGAAGACAAACAACAGACTCCTCAGTAAGGGAAACTAGCTGGAATAAGAAATAGATTTACAAACTTGTAACGAATACAGAGTCTTATGAATGAGAGAAGAACTACCAGAAACATAATAAGCCCATCAGTGAAACTAGGCTGATGTGAAAAACTGATGGGGCGTGGGCAAAGAAAAAGAATAAACACACACGAGCACAAACTTATAATGAGCATCCACAACCCAGTAGTTCTTGAAAACTATTGAAGCAAATACAACAATGGCAATTTAAGTCCAATTTCTTCTCAAATATCACATACAATATCAAGTGGAATAAGTAGATGTTGATCCTATAAATACATTGGTACCCATAACAGAAAAAGAAGAAATTTTTAGCAGCTTTTGTAATGTTAACACAACTTGACTCACCCTTTTAGGAACTTGAATGACTTCTCTAAATCTACCAACCGACTTCTTGCTAGTAATCTCCATTGGCCTTCAAACAAACCATCACCAGCTATTAACATGGCATTACCAAAATTACAAAATCAGTAAACATAAGTAGACTACAGGCATAAACAACCTGTTCTTATTGGCACGACCAGCATTCTTCTGCAAATTAGGCTTCTGATACACTGCGTGCGACCCATTAGAGCGTGCTTTCTGCAGTTCCTCAAATGTAACATCCGCAAGCTCCCGCTTTATATCCCCTTCCTACCCAACTCATATAGTAAATTTATGTACAAGTAGTTGTATGCATATACATTAATACATATACATACGTGGAACTTGAGATACTCACATCTTCAGATGAAGATTCATGTTCTTCGCTATCATCAAACTTGATTTTACTTGAAGTTGCTAAATCAGTTCCGGGTTTCTTCATTTGAAGTTGATTTTATAAATTAACACCTCAATCTGACAATTCATATCAGTAATATTACGTTTAGAACATATATTAATGAGCAATTTATGCGCTGAACAATGAAGCTTATAGTTCAACTTCAGCAAATAAATATATAAAAAAACAATTGATTTGTGGATTTGATGAATATGATAGAGATTACGTCTGAGAAAAAACTTACTGGGAATCTACGAGTGTGTAGGGAAGGGTTTTACTATTTTTCTTCTTCTTCTTCGCCGAACCAAATTTATTTATTTATTTCAAAGAAATTGTTTTAGTTGGAATACACTGGTCGATATAACCTGAATTATGGGATTGGGTTGGGCTGGCTTGAGTAATTTCAGCCCACCGATAAAGGGTTTGGCCCAATACAAGTTGTGTTTTTAAATAGTGGTTGGATTCAGTTCCAATAATCCAAAATAAAAAGAATGACAAGCACACAAGAATCAAGATAAAGATTTATTTATTTAAGCCAGATACAGATTTATATATAAGGTGAAAAATAATAGTAACTGCTACATTGATAGGGGTAGGGGTAGGGGTAACATCTAATGCATGCATGCGTGCGTGAATATAAATAACATTGGAGAATTTTGATATTACGAGCCTAAGAAATTCCCCATTATAACACAAAATATATTCTCTATCATTTGCATTGCCATGAAAATATTATTCGTCATACATTTTGCAACTGGATTCACAAAAATATTGTCTTTGAGCTACTGAATAAGTAGTGTTCAATGAATTAATATCAATATTGTGTATTTTTGCTAAATCTATTGTGTATGTTCCAATATAGCTGTTATTATTAATTTTTCTTGTAAATAGTTCACAACAACGTAATTTTAACTATTACAATAATGAACTATAAAATTGCATTAAATATTATCCCAGTATAGTAAAAAAAAAAGAAAGAAAAATTTGGCAAGTTCATTTAATGGATTGGTTGGCAAAGGAAGATGACCAACCCAAATACAAGGTACATTGATCACCTCTAAAAGCATAAAAACTAGTACTAGTATTAATATATGTATATTTAGTTTTATATTCTAAAAACATTTTCTAACTTTGTATAAGTATAATTTTATACAAAAGTTTAATTTAATACATCCGAACATTGTTACCATTAATTTGTCTCTAATGTCAGCACATGATGTCCCAAATCCCAATTTGATATACAACTCATCTTTATAAATCTATGTAACTTGAGGATCAATAAAACAAAACAGGCATCATATATAAAGACTCAAAGTCTCAGCTCCCAAATCCAAACAGTACTTCTGTCCCAAAATAACTGTTTAGTTTTGACTTTTTAAAGTTAAATTGACTATTTTTTAAAATTATTTTTTGTACCATTTTTGTCAGAATATAGGTGCAGAGATTATAAAAAAAAAAATCTATACAATTTACTACTAATATCAATTTTTATAATATTAAAAATATATTTATACATGCTTAATTATAAATTTTAAAAATAATCAATTGACTAAAAAAAATCAAAATTAAACAGTTATTTTGGGACGGAGGGAGTAATAACCAAATCATAACTGACGAAACAGGGACAGCATAGCATCAAAAATTCAAAACAATGAAACATACCGCGTATTGTATTTGTGTGTCCCTTGTAGAGTGCTCGCTGCAGAGACCAAACAGGGGTCGGTCGAGGGGCACAACAGAAGTTAATATCTTTACCATTATGATTTATTTATAAATAATTGAATCATTTTTTTAATTTTTTATTATTTTTGTATTTTAATTTTAATTTTAATTTTTAAAAATTATAATATTAAGAATACATATAATAAAAAAAAAGATATTAACTTCTTTTCTGATTTTTTTTTACATAAAATGAAAAAATCTACTTTTATTTTTTTAAAAATAATTTTTTATTTTCTTATGTAATTTTTTTGAATCTATATTTTATGAAACTTCACTCATTTTTGAAAAAATAAAAGTTTCTAATATTTTTTCCTTAGAATAATAATTATCTTTATAACTTTTTTAAAAAAATATTTTATTTTAAATAAAAATATATATATTATTTTAAAATATTAAATATAAATAATATTTTAAAAATAATATTTTCTTTTAAAATTTAAAAAATAATAATTTATTTTAAAATATTAAATATTATTTTTTTAAATATTAAATATAATTATTATTTTAAACTTATCTTAAAAATAATATTATATTTTAAAATATTCAAAATTTGGGTTGAATCAAACTAGGTCGGGTTGGGTTAAAATTAGTCAAAATAGGTCGGGTTGAAGACAAATTGGGTTGGAGGAACGGAAACGCCAACAAAATATCACTTTAAGGACCTAACTGACAAAAATTGAATTTTAGGGACGACTTCGAAAGTAAATGACAACTTGAAGGGACAGAAGTGCCAATCAGTCGATTTTGAAATATTGTTGAGGTTATTTTTGTTCAAAAAAAACATAAACTTGTTAAGAGGAGACTATTGATGGTTTAGAATTGTTTTTGAATGTTACCGATTAAGAGGCACTAAGAGACAATTTTTTTTTTACCAAACACGTTTTGTCTCTAAACAAATCAGAGACACACCTATTAAGAGGCATTAAGAGCTAATCAAAAACACCCTTAGCTAAAAACTCCTCCTCCGTCCTTAAAATTAAAATAAAAAACTAAATGAAATAAAAATAAAGCAAACAAAAGTGCAATGACCTATTTTTAAAGGAATTTTTAATTTACTTATGAAAATATTGATATTTCTTAAAGCCTTACCTACATAAATGCGAATATCATATATTATTTATATGAGAAGATTTTTATAAAATTATAATTTGTTTATTTGTAAAAATACCAATACTCATTTTCTATAGTCAGATTGGTCTATGATCAGTGAGTTTGCATTTTAATTATGGTGCTATTTTTTTTTTTTGTCATCTTGATTATGTGATTACCTTTTTATTACTCTGTTTGTTCTAACAAAAATTTAATTTACTTTTTTATTTTAATTATTTTGTGAAATTTTAAAGTAAATGATTTTGATTATATAATAGTCAATATTAAAATTACTTTAATTGACTTAATAATTTTGAAACGGAAAAAAAATATATACAAAAGCGAGTTAAATGCAAAAGTCAAAAAACGACGACCAGATCTCACATTTTATTTTATTTTATTTTATTTATTTATTTATCCAAATCTCCCTCTGTTTATATCGTTTTTTCGAACCGGAGGAGTCCGAAAAAACACGCAATCAAAATTATTTAAAAAAAACACTCATTACTACTGACTCTCTGTGTGTGTGTTTTCTCGTTAGAGGGGTCAACTATGGAGTTGGAGTTGGGCGCAATGGCGCCGGTGATCGGAGTATCGGTCCCGGTGCTCCGATTCCTCCTCTGTTTCGTCGCTACTATTCCGGTCAGCTTCTTCTGGCGCCTCGTCCCCGGTGGCCCTCCCGCTAAAAACTTCTACGCCGCCGCTTCCGGCGTCATACTCTCTTATCTCTCCTTCGGATTCTCTTCCAATCTCCACTTCTTGGTTCCCATGTCCATTGGCTACGCTTCTATGCTCCTCTATCGCCGCCGATGTGGCCTCATCACTTTCTTCCTGGCTCTCGGCTATCTCATTGGCTGGTAAACTCTTATTTTGATTTTATATATATATTTATATATTTGTGATCTATATTTGCCCCAACTCCCGAGTTTTGATTGTTATGTTTATTTCACTAGATTTCATTTGTTTAGGAATGAGAAAGCTGTAAACTTTATACTCCGGGGATTGTAGTTAAGTTGATTTTGTGAATTCTTGTGAGTGTTCCTTTGGGTTCTGTTTGGTTACGAGGAAATACTAGAAGCATTTTTACGGATTCAGTTTGTAAATTTTATCTGTTCATAGCATAATATGCTATAAACTATACCAAGAATGGATCTTTATAGTGATTGCCACACTCTATACTACTGTTCAAGCCATCCCGCTAAAAAAAAATCGTTACTTTCCGAAACTTTTGAAATTATAGCAGAGAATGGGAATCACGCGTTGGTGTATTTGCCTTGATTTAGTTTTTCAGCTTTACATCATTATTATTATTTATTATCTTTCTTGTTTTTTTTATTATAATGTCGAAGCATAGAGTGCACAGTAGAAGTTCTATGTAGTCATTTTCTTTCTTTTGCTTAGTAAGTTCATCCTTTGCATTTGTTACAAAACATGTGGGTTTCTCATGTATTGGTAGAAATATTTATTCAGTCATAATGCAAATAACTTATGATAAATATCTAATGGTGTTTGAATCAAGGTTTCTCTATATTTTGGCTTCTCAAGTAATATGAAATCATCGATTTGGCTGAACTTTTCATGAGCTTTTTAAATGAAGATTAGTATCCCTTTCAGTTTTTTCTCAGTAATTATTTAAACAACTATAAGTACAACTATTTCAAAAGTTAATTTCAGCCCATTTGAGCAGCTTGTATTACATAGCTTCTTCTATTGTACTGAGTGGCCCATGATAGCTACCTATAATGTTGCTCACTTTCATATATGTACTTGGTAGTTTATTACTTTTTTTTTGTTTTTGTTTATGCTTTCCTTCAATGTTGAGCTACATCCTTGAACATATAGTGATTAGAACTTAATGAAATTCTGCAATTATATGGAAGGTAGACATAATTTTTGACTATTGTATACATGTGTAGCCATGTATACTACATGAGTGGGGATGCATGGAAGGAAGGCGGCATTGATGCCACCGGTAAGCAGTTTTTCACACTATATGTCCTCTGTATATCATCCTTTTGATGTAAATAATAACCTTACTTTTTAAAAATTGTATTGTACTTTGTTTAAGTGACTACTTGAGGCTTGAAGCTTGTGGACTTGGGAGTTTCAGACTCAAAACTTGTAGTACTTTATATCCTTGCAAACAAAAATTTGACAAGTCCCAGTCATCGAGAAGTATTTGATATTTCTAATTTCAGTTTTTTCTTATATGCGACTCGATTAATAGCAGAATTGAGATAAAACAAATATCCTTGGTCATGAAGCCAGGTGCAAAGCAGCAAATCCAAGAATTTCCTCAATTTTATAACTTCACATATGCATGGGTAGCTATAATTAGATCCACTTTTTCGAGGATCCCTTTTTGAATACTAAATTTCCCCTCAGACAAGTACATCTATCAGTTACTGGCTATGCATATTACTTATATTGTGATGGAAATTGAATAAGTTGGATTAATTCCTGTGCAGATGTAGATAAAATGTGTGCGGGGACGTGCATTCACTAGCGTGAGTTAACTGTGAATGGTCACTTTTCAGATATGTAAATGTGGGTGCATATAAAAAATTGATTATGCAATTAACAGATATGCAATACCAATAAACTGAAGAAGTTGCTGCAATTTGTGATCTATGATATTGAATTTTATTTCTTCTTTCCTTTTTTCATTATTTATTTGTTAATTTGTCAACATATTTACTGGTTACCTTATACAGTTGGGTTAACCCCACATGAACTTAATGTCCTCTTTTATATATAGGTGCCTTAATGGTGCTGACGCTGAAAGTCATTTCATGTGCAATTAATTACAATGATGGATTTTTAAAGGAGGAAAACTTACGTGAGGCACAAAAGAAAAATCGATTGCAAAAGTTGCCGTCTTTAGTTGAGTATTTTGGATACTGCATATGTTGTGGTAGTCACTTTGCCGGTCCAGTTTTTGAAATCAAGGATTATCTTGAATGGACTGAGAGAAAAGGGGTAAATTAGCTTTGTAATTATTTGTTGGTTATGATTTTCATCTTATTGAAGTTAATCTATGTGTACGTCTGATTTCCCCCCCCCCCCCCACCCCCCCCACCCCCCCCACCCACCAAAATAGATCTGGGCGCAATCAAAGAAGGGGCAATCACCATCACCATATTGGCCAACACTTAAAGCCCTTTTCCAAGCCGCTTTATGCATGAGCATTTACTTGTACCTTGTACCCCAATTCCCATTGTCCCATTTTACTGATCCCGTATACCAAGAATGGGGTTTTTGGAAACGACTGGGTTACCAGTACATGTCTGCCTTTACTGCACGTTGGAAATATTATTTTATATGGTCAGTATCGGAAGCTTCTATGATTATTTCTGGTCTGGGTTTTAGCGGATGGACAGATTCTACCCCACCCAAACCACTATGGGACCATGCAAAAAATGTTGATATTTTTGGTGTTGAATTGGCGAAGAGTTCAGTTGAGCTGCCACTTGTGTGGAACATACAAGTCAGCACCTGGCTACGTCATTGTAAGTTCCTCTTCTTTCTAAGGTTGCATGCTTATTTCTCTTTAGTTTTAGCTGCGATATCTTTGTTAAAATGTCCACGTTCAGTGCTAAAACCACTCCTATGCATGACAACCTTGAAGCATTATGCAATAAATATTAAATGTTTACAAGTGCATATGGACTAATGCTTTTCTTTTCCACTAGATGTCTATGAGAGACTCCTCCAGAAGGGAAAGAAACCTGGTTTCTTCCAATTGCTGGCTACACAGACTGTCAGTGCTGTATGGCATGTAAGTTTTGCTTAATAAAGTTTTTTAATCTGCTCTAATAGTGAATCAATTCCTTGTTCATGTATTCTGTGTTTTGTGCCTTAGAATAGCTAGTTGTAATTAATGGTGGCATTAATTTTCTCCTCAAGTCAGTTTGCTAATGAATCTGAGGCTTCAGTTTACTAATTTCATTTGTCTGTCTTAAAGATTTTTGTGGCTTGTTGACATGCTTTCAGAAATTAATGGAATAGAAAAAGGAGAGAAGAAGTAAGATTTTTCACATTGATTGATGAGCTACTTGTTTTGCTCTCAATTATTAGAGAGAATAATAATTTATTGCTGGACTCTTTGTATGTTTTTTCATCTGCTTGGGACTGTTAGAGCTGGCTTTTAGGAAGATAATTAGATAATCTTTTATCTTAGAATCTGTCAATCTGCATAAGTACCAATACTTATCTTTCATTATCCGTGGAATTTTATACCTCCCAAAGAATCAATAATCAGTATTAATAACAGCAATACACTTATTTTTAATTATTATTAGCCTTTGATTGAATGTGATCTCTTGTTTGATCATATTCTTCTCCAATGAGTATCACTGTTTTTTGTGTAAGATATACTGTCCATAATTCTTCATTTTATATATGATTATGAGCATCGGCATATTTTCTTCTCAAAATTTGCTTTTTCAACAATTTGACTAGTTGAAATGGTCTTTTATATGACAGGGTTTATATCCTGGGTACATTATATTCTTCATACAGTCAGCTTTGATGATTGCTGGTTCAAGAGGTAACAAACAGGCATCCCACACTCTTTCTTTTTACAATAGAATAGTTAGGCATTTCTTGATTAGCTAGATTCTAACTTTGGATATTTATGAGCAGTCATTTACCGATGGCAGCAATCTGTTCCTCCGAATAGGACTATCATTAAGAAGATTCTTGTGTTCATGAACTTTGCTTACACACTTATGGTTCTAAATTGTTCTTCTGTTGGTTTCTTGGTTAGTCTTTTTTTCCACTCCCTTCTTTTTTAATATCATTTCGGGCACATGAGACAAAAAAAGAGTCGGACTGTTATGGAAGATAAAATAGAAAGATTTGAAGATTAATGCTTCTTTGCTTGAATGATCACAGGTGTTAAGCCTACATGAAACACTAACCGCATACAAGAGCGTTTACTTCATTGCAACCGTTGTTCCCGTCTTATTGGTCCTTCTTGGTAAGATCATTAAACCGGCAAAGCCTGCAAGAATTAAAGCTCGGAAAGACGAGTGAGGTCGAATTAAAATTTTGGATCCTTTTCATACTACTTGGATTGAGATTTGTATAGTCAGAGAGCTCTACTCACTGACTGTACAAATCGCCTCGTCTTGCTAATTTGTAACATCTGTTTTGATAATTGAAACTTTTTAGCCTGTCCATGTTTGAGCTCACTCTTTAAGTGTTGGTTGTTTATTCATTTCAATCTATACGGGCAACTTGGCAATCTTGTAGTGAAATGTATGATTATTTGGACCTAACATAGAAGCATTGATAGGAACTGTATTTCAATCAGAATGATCTTTCTAGCTTATTTAAATGAAATTTGGGGAAAATATTATTTGCCATACATCACCAATTCTGACTTTTAATATTTGTCAAAAAAAAAAGGAGAAAAATTCTTATTTTCAGAAGACCCGAGTGATGAACTGGCCTTAACCCCACTTGTTGATAATAATGTGCATAAATTTGGATGTTATATGCCCCGGAGGATAAGGCTCAATTCCTAAACCCATGGTCTGTCTCTCTCCATCCGTCCCTTGAATGTATCTTCTCTTTTCTTTCTCTTTGCCCTGTCTCACTCTACTACAAGTGACAGAGTAGGGTCCCTTTTATGATTCCTTCTAATTAAACTCCAAGTGATCTAATGGACAAATCAAATATGTATGTATCTATATATCTTCCTCATTCCCCGGGAGAGAAATGTTAAGGTACTTCTTGTCAACTGTTTGTAAAATCCAAGAAGTTGTGCAGAAATTAGTTTTAACTAGAAATGCATCGGTTTATCTATATGGATAGAGTCTTTTTTGCTACATTGACACACACACCCACCCTCGTTTTAACTAGAAATGCATGCATTGGTTTATCTATATGGATAGTCTTTTTTGCTACATTGACACATACATCTATCCTCCTTGAATCGAACCTTCGACTTCATGAATATCATGAGGCGAGTCATACCCAAATACCATGTGGTGTGGATCAAATCTTTTAGAGACTATGGGCTATGTATGGGATGTGGATATGCTAGTTAGCTATTCACCCTGTTCTAAACTACTTTATTTTCAAAATATATTCTTAACATTAACTAGCGGACTAGTGGTGACAGATAATACCCAATTAACCATAGATAAAAATTTAACGGAAAAGTTAGGAATTTCAGTCACTTAAAAGTCACCGGTTGAAATATTATGACATCAAGTAATGATCAGAGAGAAATTCCAAAATCACCAGGTACACAACTCATCACTTTCCCAAGTCTTTTTCTTTTACAAGAAAATCTTCATTTTTTGAGTTTATCAATTTCTTGCTAATTTTTTACGATTGTACAGTTCTGAATCCATTTTAGTTTATTTTAAATTATGTTCTGTATTATTGTCCATTATTTTTTCCTTGTGAAAATATTAATTCCCTTATTTTATTTTAATTTATTAATTAAGATACTAATGAATATTTGATCTCTTAAGATTGTTAATAATTAGAGAATCAATCAAAGGACGTGACATATGCAATTAAGATAAGAGTAAGAATCTTTGCAAAAAAAATAAAAATAAAATTTACCCTGATTTTGCTAATTACTAATCATAAATTAAGCAATGATTAATTCTTTAATTTATCTTCTAGCCGCGTGCATAATCATAAATTTAGGAGAAAATCATGAAGTTTAATTGTATTAACATATTCACCTTAGTTAATTAAGTGCTTTTTCACAATAAAATCAATTTTCTCCTATATAAAGAAAGAATACATTCTCATAATATTATATTGTTAACCAAATAATTTATTCATATTCTTCTTATCCAGTCCTTCTAATTACTATTAACACTAAAAAACAAGGGGGGAAAAAAGGAGAAAAATATTCTGATTTTTTTTTTTATAATATAAATACTATGCACAACACAATACATGTATTCTCCTCTCTCTCCACCCTGCCCTTTGCTGGCCATTCATATTTTTCTCTCTCTATAAATGTATTTCATCATCATCATCATCATCATCAATTGTGATGAATTCTGAATAAAACTAGTTTGGTTCTTATTAATTAAATTTCAAATATTTGTATGCTCTGGTCTTTCTGTTCTGACAAATAAGTGGGTCAGAAATTTGGTTCTTTCTTCATTTATGGGTTTCCTCTAGCTTCAAAGTCAAGTACTTTATCCCAAATATATACACCCTTTTGCATTTCTTCTTGTTACAGCAAAAAGAGATGATGACAATGAAGCACAAGTCCACCGGCATGTTTTTGGCCGGAAAAGGGAGCACGGCTGCCGGAGGCGGAGTGATGGAGGCGGGTGCGGCTTTGGAAATTAGGCCAGGTGGAATGTTGGTTCAGAAAAGGAATTCTGATTCAGATCATAGTTCAATTCCAGTTCCCACCGTTAAAGTCAAAGTGAAATATGGATCATCCTATCTTGAATTCAGTATTAATTCCCAAGCAAGCTTTGGTAAATTTTAATACACCCTTTTAAGTATTTTTATGAAAATTTGTAGATTTAATTATTTATATGATTTTTTTTGGTGGGTGGGTGGGTGGGTGGGTATGCAGGGGATTTAAAGAAAATGGTGGGAGGACCAACTGGTGTGCACCATGAGGACCAGAAGTTGATATTTAAAGATAAAGAGAGAGAATCAAAATCATTTCTTGACGTTGCTGGTGTGAAAGATGGATCCAAAATGGTGTTAATTGAGGATGTAATCGGCAGAGAAAGGCGGTGTCTCGAATTGCGCAAAAATGCAAAGATGGATAAGGCAACCAAGGAGATAGATGAGATTAGCTTGAAAGTCGACAAATTTGCTAAGCAGGTAGTAACATTTTCAATTTCTGATCAATTAACACTAGTTCACTTCTTAATTAAAGGACTTGATTTTAATGGAACTGGTGGGGTGGGGGTAGGTTGCAAATATGGAATCACAAATTTATGGCGGCAAGAGAGTTGCGGAAAAAGTTTTGTTGAATTTGATTGAACAGTTGATGACACAATTGATTAAACTTGATGGAATTGTTGCCGACGGAGACGTAAAGTTGCGAAGGAGATTCCAGGTAGTAGTATTTTAAATCCAAATTCTGTAGTACTCCATCTATGTTTTTATGATGTATTCGGCGGTTAAGTGAATGATTATTATATATTATCATGAAGGTGAAAAGAGTGCAGAAGTATATAGAAACTCTTGATATGCTCAAGGTTAAAAATTCAATGATGGAGGCGAAAATAGAGCCAATGCAGCATCATCATCATAACAAGATTTCAACTGCCCAAATGCCAATAAATCCAATCCAAGAACAACAGCCTCAGCCTCAGCCAGTTGTGGTAACAACAAAATGGGAAACATTTGATACGGGTATGTCGGCGAGATCGCCCCCGCCTTTTTATACTGCAACAACACCGATCAAACCTAACAATAATGCTGCTGCAAGTTATAAGAAAAGTTGGGAGTATTTTGTCTAAGTAACTTGTTTTTTTTTGGGTTCTTAGAATTTTCCCATTTAATTCTCTTTAATAATAATAGGACTACAATAATTATGGTACGGTTTCTTGAAGTTGCATTTGTATTTCCACTAGTTGTATATAGCAAAGTATATAGGGTGAATGGACTAGTTTTTATATAATGCCTGCCGCCTATTTGCACTTGATTTTTGTTATGGGAAAATGGTGTTCTGAATTTGGTATTCAACTCTTTGGTTTATACGGCCAAATTTGAAGTAGTGGAGGGTACAAAATAACAGTCGGTAAAGATGGCTTGTTGCTTGTGAGGTGGTTAAAGAAGATAAAATAAGTAAATAACTGAGAACAGAATGGGACTATTGAGAGAGAAGGGGGAGAGAGGGGGGCGGGGGGATATAAGGACATGTTTGACTTGGTAGTTTTGAAGCAACATGTTCTGCTTTTTAATCATGCAACTCATAACAATTGCAGTTTTTTTGTAAAATTTGTCCCAAAACATAGTGCTAGGGCATAGGGGGTAGGTCCATTAAACATTTATTTCTCCATTTCATTTTGTAGACATAGGGCTATGTGTTTGATTGGTTTGATGTCACATTTAGATTAGAGTGGTGAGTATTGATTCAATAATAGTAATTCAGAATAGAGAAACCTGGTTTACAGCCTGGAAATTGCTGCTATAGTGTTGTTAGTCCAAGAAGAATCCAGTTCATAAGATGGTGATGTTTTGAAGGAGGTCCCAAAAAGGTTGCTTCTTTACATTCATCATGACAAACTTTGAATGAATGATTAGTACCCACTAATTGAGCATGTAATGCCAAACTATTTACTTGATCCTTACTGTGTGTTGTGATAGGAACTCCTACCAGAAATTAAAGGAAATCAATTACTACATTATAATTTCATTACTCTACTTAGTTGCCCATCATTCTATTACGTACGTGGTGGTGAGTGAGGATAAAGTCACAAAAGAATTTGAAAAATAAAAATAATAAAGAGAAATATATATATATATATATATATATATATATATAATTTGTCATGTTTGCCTGTTAATTTGGTACTACATGCTTATACTATATAGGTGGTCAAAAGAAATTAATAATTAAAGACTTCTTCCCGCATGTGGCAACCCTTGTGTTGGGGTAGCGTAGGGTAAGGTGGCCAAATATGCTTCCTTATACTAGTACTAGTATGCAATATTGGTTAAGGCGATATGAATTTTGTGGCACCTGCAGCTTTTTAATAGTACTGCCCAACGGCTCATCTTAATACAAGATTCATTATTGCTTCATATGTTTGACATTTGTATACATACATATATACATCATGCTTGGCACCAAGTTGCATGAAGACACTTCCTTTTCGTCTTTAATTTTTTTTCCTCTACATTAATTTCAAAAATATATAACTATTTTTCACGTTTAGTCCCTTAAACTATAGTTATTTACACTTTAAATTCTCAAAACAAATTTCTTTTCGCTTTTAGTCATCAAACTATAGTTATTTTCATATTTAGTCCCCTTACATTGATATGATTTTGTGAGGTTGGACAGAGATTGTAAAAATTATATATAAAAGTATAGTTAAAAGACCAAAATATATAGCTACAATATTAAAGATTATACTTAATTTTTATTTTCGGTTTGGAGAGGAGATATTGGAGTAGGTTATTTGTTACTCACCAGAAAAACATCCCAAATCTTTAAATAAGGTTATAGGATGTGGTTGCTGGATTGTCAAACCCCAATAACTTCCATAGATTATGTATACTATTTTGGGTAGGTGGGAATATCGTAAAATGGCCTTGTATCATATCATGGATATGTCTTTTATTTATTTATTTTCTATTGGCCCAAGTATTGCCTTCCAAGCCTTAATTTGTCCTCTATCAAACTTACATATTTCTACAATGGCCCATCCTCCTACCAAATTTCACATTAATAAACTAACCCCAAAAGGGAAGAAAGGCTATATTCTAACCTTTTGGATTTGAGCATTATAAAGGAACAAAGCAAATAGTGGGTGGTAAAGCTTGAGGAAACCAACAAATTAAACCCACAGAAAAATAAAGAGTAGAAAGAAATGGGCCAAAACATGCTGACGGCTATGGCACCGGCCATGCCATGCCCTAAATATTACTAGTATTCATTCAACACAAAAGGTTATAATATGTTTGAGCTTTAAATATAACACACATTTGCTCGTTGCAAGCTTATAGTTTTTGTTTTGTTAACAAGTTTCGTATTTACTTCCCATGGTCCAAAACGTATTACTACTAGATTAAAATCAATTTTCAAGTGGCTTGTAGAATAAGGAAAAAAGCATGCAAAAAGAAAATTTAATCGGTTTTTTATTCTTTAACTCATCATTTTTTACCTCTGTTGATAAATGGAATTTGATAAACTCACCCAAGTGAGAATTGAACTTCATACATAAATATCACAAAACCTCGATCTGGTCTTAATTACTAGGCTAATTAGACCTATCAACAACGTTCTACTATAAATTTTGTCATGAAAACATCCTCCTATATAAATGATTTTTGACGATCAATTCATTGACCTCAGATTCTTAATCACAGAAAAAACAAGTCATACACGGTCATCATAAAATCACGGGGTCAACTATATGAAATTTAATTTAATTAATATATCAAATTAAATGCAGTCTATTGAAAGATAATTTAGTTAAGTAGACTGGATAAACATAATCTTGCCGTTTCTATGTCTACACACGAGTGTGTTTTGTGCGTTGAATTAATCATTCACACACAGCATTTTCAAGTCAAATTGTATTTATTTATTTAATTGTTCACTTGTGATTTCCAATTTATTAAGTACCTTTCTATATTACTGTTTATATGTCTGCATATATGGATTTCACACCTATATGTTGCACTTGTCACCCCCGAAATTTATATAGGGTAATGATTCAGAACAAACGATTGTTATGAACATTATTCCAGTAAACATATCAGTTAATTTAGAAATCCAACAACCCAATAAGGAAATTTATTTTTACTAGCCACGACTTTTAGTTGCGACTATATAATTTTTTTACTAGTCACTACTCTAAGTAGCGACTAGAGATTTTTTTTGCTGACATCTATTTTAGGAAAAATATTTGAAACACCCCCACCTTAGTTATATTTAAATTATTTCAATATATAAAATATTTGTATAAATAATTTCTATTTATTTTTATAAATAATTTCTTAAGTAATAAAATTTAAAATTGTCAATTATATTTAATGTATATATTTGTATGAATAATTTCGTAACTAATAAAATTTAACATTTTCAACTATATTTAATGTATTTATTTTTATAAAATATTTGTAAATAATTTCCTATGTAATATAATTTAACATTGTCAATTATTGTGATAATTTGATTATTTCAAATTTAAACTCCACATTGTAATACAAGTTGAAATTACCTTACAAATTAATACATTGAAACTATTTAAATATAACTAAAGTGAGGGCGTGTTTCTATGGTCCATACTATGGATCACTACCCAGCCTTCCAATGTAGCTCCCACCATTCATTTCTATGGTCCAAAAATTGGAATTATTCCCATCTGCATAACTGTTATGCGGATGATGTACCCTATTCGCACAATAATTATGGGGATGAGATATACCATCTTCATAACTATTGTGCGGATGAAATATAATTTATGGATTTCTTTCTCCATAGTAGTCCCTATTTTGAGATAAATCTTAGGTCATTCGTTATTTTTTTAAACCATTAAAAATGAGTTAAATAAGACTCCTATCCAAGTTTAAATATGAATCATTATTCATATATATATATATATATATATCAGTTGAACCACGAAAATATCATTTAAAGTATAAGTTTCAACTAATAAACACAATTTTATTTAATAATTTTTGACGGATCGATATTCTTTTTCTAAAACTCACCGTTATGATGAAAAGTTAAAATAATGTAAAATTTCGTAATCAATTTTTATCATTTAAAATACAATTAAAAGTGACGGATGATTGCTTCCAGTTAGCATCAAATTATTAATAATAACAAGTGACGGCGACTAAGTAAAAACTGAATCCCAAAACCTACCAATGGCAGCATGCCAGCATGTAATAAGCCGTATTCCTGCCATTTCATTAAAAAGTATCACTTGTATATTTTCTGTTTTAAGAAAACATTCTTAATTTTTTTTATGATCACACATAAGATTATAGTAAGGGTCGGAACACATAAGTTGCGTTTTACTCATATTCATGTGTAAGTAATTGTAAATTTAATTTAGAGGATATAACATACATATTATTTAATTTTGAGGATAAATATGAAAACTTCTAAACTTAAGGAAGTTTGGTCTGTCCAAAAAGACCAAGCGGTGTTCCCATAGATAGATGATATAACTAAGAAAAAAAATGTGGAGTATATAATTAATACTCTCTCCATCCCATAATAATTATCGTTTTAGAAGAATTTTTTTTTCTAATTTATTTGTCGTTTACAACTTTTTAGGAGAATAAATTATTTACTTTCCTATATCACCCCTACCTTCTCTCATGATCCCAAGAAATTCTCTCTTTTATATTAGTAGTAATAGTTTTCAACTTCCCATAAAGGGGTAGTGATGAAATTTTATACAAATTTTAATTAATAAATGATAGCATTAAATGACTTTCTTAATCCATGTATATGAAGTTAAAACGACAGTTATTATGGGATGGAGGGAGTATAATTATGACACATGAGACCAAAAAAATTTGAGACCCCTAACTAGCATATATTACCATGTCTAATAACATGATATTTTTAAATTTATCAATACAATTTCCTCATGACATCATTGTTAATAATAATTAAGCATTGAATAAGTTTAAGGATAAACATAAAACAAGATTATATTCTTAAATTTATAATATTTTGTAAATAGAATTTCTGTGTGTGGAAATTAAGCACGGAGTATTATTGATCAATGAGGAGTGAAATTAAAAATAACAATTCTACTATCACATAAAAAAATGGTTACATAAAACTCACATACACACATATGCATATTTCTAGGCTCCGCCTGGCACATGGAACACACAATATGCATGTGTCTGTATGAACTTTATGTGACCATTTTTTATGTAATAGTAGCATTATTTATGAAAAAAGAGTTATTTAATTACATACCAATGGCATTATGACAACATATAATAAGTCAACTAACAAGGAGTAATGTGTAGTCTAGTTGATTGATAATCTCTTCAATAACATTTTAAAAATGAAGCAAGCATTATCCTTTTTTATCGAGTTAAATTTATTAATTAGGGTCAATTGTATCATACTTTTTATTCGTTCCAAAAGTAGATATATAATTTAATTTTTGAGGTCAAACGATAACATATTAAATTTTAAAATTGATATAATTCATAAAAATTTAAAATAAAATAATTTTTGTGATTAATAAATTTTGTTATAAATATGTCAAAAGTTGTGGAACAGAGGGAATAAATACCAGATATAGTTGATATATTATGGTGTGCTTGCAGGTATCCCGGATTTGAAATCCGGTGCTTCATAGGAGTTGGTTAGATTGCAAGTTGAGAGAAATTTGGGGATAAGTGAGGGTGATGACTGATGAGGGGCTCTAATTAATACTACATCCGTTTCTAAAAGATAGTCATTTAAGATTTTGGCATATGGATTAAGAAAGTCATTTAATCTTAGTAAAATTTGTTTGAAATTCCATCACTACCCTTTATGAAAAATTAAAAACTATTAATACAAGGGAGAGAATTTATTGGGACAATGAGAGAAAATAGAGGTAATATAGGAAAGTAAATAATTTATTCTTCTAAAAAATTATAAACGACAAATATTTTGGAATAATTTTTTTTTTTTTTTAAACGACAATCTTTTAAGTACGGAGAGAATAATTAATATTAATATCTGTGGAAAATATGGGTACAAAAATTCAGGTATCTGTTTTGCGGCCCCACGTTGCCATTGCCCAATTTGTCAGAGCTACCGATAACTTATTGAGTAATGCTATTATCACATAAAACTATCATATAAATATTATATACTGTTAATATGATAGTATATAATTTGTTATTGACATGATCCATTAAGTCAATAACAAATCACATAAAATTATATTATTATTATGTAAAATTTATGTCAATCACTTTATGTGATAGTAGCATTATTTTAACTTATTATCCGTTTCTTTGTTTACACGTTCGTTTACGGAGCCAGCGGGCTGACCGGTTCAACCCATTAGTTTGTGTATGGACTTCAAATATATATAGCATGTTGATGATTGCAACGTTTTCAAAGTTAATTTTGGATTTGGTGGACAATACTGATGTATGTATCATCATATAGAAAATCTAAAGACGTGTAATTTACAAAGTCAAAAGTTAATTGCAATTTTCACCGCCGACAGGAATTTATTTATGTATTACTACTAATTGATTCTTAATCAATTATATTAAAATTGTAGTATATTTCTTGGCCCAGCGATAATTTTTATTTTATGATTTTAGGAGGTTAAGGGTTCAGTTCTTTTAATTTTTGGATGTGTGTGGAAATTAATAAAAAAAATTATATTAAAGAAAATTACTATTTTTGTATTTTGTGCGTGCTTTACGCCTCTTCCTAATGATAAATAATTCTCAAACTTTATGATATTTTCTCTAAAAAAAATTAATGAGTATTTATATCTATTTTAAATTTGAAAAATGATTTAAATTAAAGTCAAAATTGATCGCTATGAAGTATGTATATATGCCCATTCAAGCTAATTAAACTTATTAAAAACCATTATAATTAAGCCGAAAGACTTTGGAGATAAAAATAAACTTATAGGCCAAAATCAGACAACGTATCGGAGTACTAGTTGTTTAATTATTTAACAAATTAAATAAACAAAAATTGTCATTTAAGTCCTTCATCTCCTTTACATTTACCCAAAAAAAAAAAGAAAAAAGAATTAAACAAGTGAATGATCAAGCTTTAAAGTATGATCATTCCATGAATGATTCAAAAATGTATAATCAGTACTTTCACCCTTAATAAGTTGTTCTTCCTCCTCATTGTTGTGACCACCGTCAATATTGATAGTTCCAGTGAGCTCTTTAGATCTCTGGGCCTGATGCTCCCAATCGGTTCGACTCATGACTAGCAACATGGTCACCACACACGAGCCCTGAGCGGCAAAGAGGCCGAGCCATAGTCCTCTAAAGTCTAGACCTGCTAAAAAACCTAACCAAACCGCAACTGGCATTCCCACAAGGTAAAAGCATCCCAAGTTGATATTGGCACCTAATTTGGGACGAGCCGTTCCTCTTAAAACCCCACAGCCTGTTGTTTGTGGACAGTTTCCAAGCTCACAAAGTCCAATAATAGGCAAAGCCATCCAAGTCAAGGCGACAATCTCCGCGTCTTGTGTGAACATTTTAGCCCATATTTTTCTCACCAAAGTTGCAAAAACCAATGCAAAAAACCCTAATATGAAGCTGCAACAAAGCCCAACTATGGCTGCGAGTTTCGCCTTAGCTGGCCGGTTAGCACCTAGTTCATTTCCTACCCTTGTTGATACACCAAAGCTCAAAGAAGATGGGAAAATATAGATTAAAGAAGTAGTTTGAATTAATATTCCCATTGAAGCAACCGTTGCTCGAGGATTTACTAACAACCCACATAGTAAAATCATGATTTCGTACCACCACCACTCGAGGCATACCGAAATGCAACTGGGTATAGCCAAGTTCAAGAGAGATTTCCATCCCTTAAGGCACTCCGAGGAAATTCCCCCCCAAGTTTTAGTGTGTACACCGGAGACTAATACGTAAACAATCAACGATCCAACGAGGTTGAAATTAGTCCAAACCCCGCTCAATGCCACGCCTTTTATGTCAAGTTTAAGCACAACAACAAGAACATAATTTATAGGTATATGGAGAAGAATAGCCAGGGTTGCACAATAGGTTAAAGGCAATGTAATGGATTGTGATCGAAGATAGATACGTAAAGGGTGGAGAAATGATTGGGCCAAGAGGTCCGGAAGGGAATAAAGAATGTAGGATTGGGCTTTCGTTGCTATATCATCATCTTGACCGCATAAGAGCAGTATATTCTTCATGTTGCACCATAGAAAAGATGTGGGAATTGAGGTGAGAAGAAGTAAAAGAATTGTTTTTTGCATGGTGAGGCCAAGAAGTTTGTATCTTTGGGCTCCAAAGGCCTGGCCGCAAATGGGCTCCATTCCCATGGAAAGGCCGGAGAGGATTGAGTAGCCGGTAATGTTAGCGAAGCCGATGGCTAGGGCACCACCGGCTAGAGAAAGGTCCCCGAGGTGGCCGAGGAAGAGCATGGAGATGATGGAGCGAGAGTAGAGTAAAAGGCCGGTTAGGATCATTGGAAGAGATATTTGTGCTATGCATTTAGCTTCTTTGATGGCAAGAGAGAGATGGGTATTTTTGTTGTTGATAAGATCATGATCTTGTTCTTGTTTAAAAGTTGGAGTTGCTACTTGTTGAGGAGTCATGACTAAAGGACTAGTCAACATGTTGAATTCTTCTTCTGGTATTTTGCTTGAGGTAAGGAGGTCATGAGGTGGTTGGTCTAAAGTGCATTTATAGGAAGTTGGAGAAGCTGGTAACTTGCACATGGTCTTTGGTGTTAGTGCGTGTGTTAGTGTGTGTGGGAGAGCTAGCTAGAGGGAGAGAGGGAGTAGGGGTTTAAGCAAGTTGAGGGGGGGTTTTATGGGGTTTATAAAGGGGGTTGAAGTATTGGTGGAATTGTTTAGATTTTTGAAGTCTTGGAAAGAGTTAACTATGAGACGGAAAATATATAAAGAGTTTTCACGAATTTGATTTGTTGACCGGAGTCTAGGGTTGAATAAAGTTTTAAATCAAATTCTTCTTCCCAGAGTGTTGAAGCATACAGTTTTCCAGCGTTCTTTTATGACCGACCAATTATGTCACTGTTTGGCCTGCTGGAATTTCTATGTATAAATACACGAGTGATATAAGGAAGGTGATTGAATATTTATACGGCAAGAGCTAATAAATATTTTAATATTTATTTTAACAAAATTTTGTACTTTCTGTAATATTTATTGCGCTCTGACAACATAATTATTATTCTGACATGACCATATAAAAATATAATTTTCTCTATTTCTAAAATTAATTTTAAGTGCAAAAAACTATATTATATGATTTAATATAGTTTGTGAGCAGTCATTTAATTGTGCAGAACAATTATTAAGTAAATAACTATTTTGTATAAATAAGTTTCTTTTTTCTTTTTTTTTTTGTAAAAAGGATAGATTACATGCAAGTGTTGCGATGAGAATAATATTTAGGAAACTGAAAACATCACCCTCCATATCTTTATTCATGGCGTCGGTTAATCTTATATTCGTTCTATTAATATTGTACTATCTCCATTCCATAATAATTGTCTTTTTAGAAGAAAAAATTTATTTTAATTTATTTGTGATTTACAACTTTTTAGGAGAATAATTTTTTTTTTCCTATATCACCTCTAATTTTTCTTATTATCCCAAGAAATTTTTTCTTTTGTATTAATAATTTTTAATTTTCCATAAAGGGTAGTGATGAATTTTTTTATAAATTTTAATTCTTAAATGATAATATTAAATAAATTTTTTAATTCATGTGCATGAAACTAAAAAAACAATTATTATAGAAAGAAGGTTACTTGTGGAGGGGCATGGGTAACGTTATTTTTGGGTAAAGTCTGATGGTTTGTCAACCAATCAGACAAATAAAAAAGGTGGTGGACGGTTGGAATTGGACCCATTTGCTGAAGATATATACTTGGCTTGACTTGATACGCCGTTTGTGCATCCAAATTAAATGTTGCCCAAATTAGTATATATATTTCATTTTGTGATAGACCTCCTCGGGACTAAAATACAATTTGGACCCTAACGTTTATAAGATTGTTGATGCTTGCGTCTCATATTTAAAATGATCAAAGTGTAAAATACAATTTGGACCCTAACGTTTATAAGATTTGGTTCACAAAATTTATCGAGGATTAAATAAGGTTTGATTGAGGTTCGTTTAGCTACCGAGTCGAGCACGATCTCGAATCGAGTCCGAACAGTTTGAACTTTTCGAACGAATATGATTCGAGTATCAACAGAAAATTGCAATTTGAAGAGGTCCAAATAATTTATCGAACTTTAAAATTTACTCATATTTGAATTATTTATATTTCGAGTCGAGTTCGAATCACACTTTTAGTCGAGCGAGTATGAATCGAGTTTAACTGTGTTTGGTCCATTTTACAACCTTAATTGGGATGCAAATCTTAATAACCCTCTAAATTTTAGAGTGCAAAACAGTGGTGATGTACCTCTTAATAAGTAAGTATCTTTGAGATATGATGTTAGGGTTTGAAATTTGGCGCATCAATTGATATAGAAAACATAAGAGTCATTCATTTGGTTGTAAGAAAAAACTCTAATAATTAAATACTTTATTAATTTGTTCTAATTATTTTTGTTTCAAGTTACGTGTTGCACAATGAGAATTTCCCTTTTAAATTAAACGTAGAATTTAAAAGTGACGTAAAGTTCCATATCGGTCCTTCAAAAAGATCTGTAAATAAGCTTAATTTTGATTTATATAAATGCAGTTATAATTTGAATTAGCAGGGTAACTAAATGCAAAAAATTGATGACAACTATCCTTCAAGTGCAAGGCATTTTAAAATGAGACTCATATTGAGGTATATAACATTTTTTTGGCGTGAAGAAATCGAGTCCCAATACGCTACATCTTCTTCTTCCTTAATAAAACGTGGGGAAATGATTTATATTTATATATATGTCAATATAAATTATGATTAACGTGAAATTTTAAACAGAATAATAATATAATAGAAAGATATAATATAATTGATCGAGATTATAAAGTTAATTAGGACACTAAGAGAATCCAACTACTTTAATTTGCTCTCCCTTAATAATATAGATATTTTTCCGGATTCTAAATAGTCTGTTTATAATTTACTTCCTCCGTCCCAAATTAACTGTTCAGTTTTGACTTTTTTTAGTCAAATTGATTATTTTTTAAATAATTTAATTAACTTATAAGCACGCACTACACTGCATGCTTATGGACCAAATACACAAGAAGGCATGAAAATGGTACAAACTATTTCTCGCCTGCACTCTAGTCTTAATTCAACTTAATTATTCACTTACGGAAAAATAAAGACAACTAGCTAGCTAATTAATATAATTAAGTTTGGCCGTAATCAACAAGGTGCATGGGATTGCTTAAGTAATAAAATTACATTTTCAACTATATAAGTTTGGTTGTTGTAATCAACAAGGTGCATGTACTCAGATGGGATTGCTTAATCATGTTTTATACTACCTTTGTCCTAAAAAAATATTATTTGATTTTAATTAATGCAATAATTAACTAACTGTGCAAAAAAACTTAGAAAATATTAATTTTCTATCTTTTTACTAGAAAATTCGTCCAATTGGATTATTTCCAGCACAACCCATCATCATTTCGGAACTTAAAAATGAGCTATTGACCATTATTATTTTAGTTATTTCAAAAATAAAAATAACTACTTCTCATGATTTTAATTTTAGAATTTCTTGCAATTCATTTTTATTGTTTAACAAAGCTAAAGGAATGAAGTAGGCCAAGCTAGTCACTTATTTAAGCTCTATGGACTATTTTCGTTTTCCTAATTTCGAAGTCGGCCAGCCATTAATTATTTTAGAAGTAATAAAAGTGTTAGATTTCAATTAGGATATGTTGGGCCTAGTTGTAAGTCTACATTTTTTTTTATTTTTGGGCCTAACATGAGCCAGGGCACATAGCCAGAGAAGAAGAATATATACATATAAGTATTTATTTTGAAACATCTCCACTTGTAAATTGAAGGAGAACAAGTTTTAGTCCTTTTGGAAGAAGAATTTCCTCTAGATATTCTCATGTAATTCCCATAATTTTTACCTTATCAAAAACCCTATCAACTAGCAAAATCTTCTCGAGTAGAATCAAAATACCTCCAGTAAAAAGTGAATTGAGAAAAATTAAACAATTTAGTCGGCATATGTAGGAGATACTCCCTCCGTCCCAAAATAATTGCTCAATTTTGACTTTTTTTAGTCAAATTGATTATTTTTAAAATTATTTTTTTGTACTATTTTTGCCAAAATATAGGTGAAGAGGTTATAACAAAAAAAAGTATATACAATTTACTACTAATACCAATTTTTATAATGTTATAAATATATTTATACATGCTTAATTATTAATTTTAAAAATAGTCAATTTGACTAAAAAAAATCAAAACTGAACAATTATTTTGGGACGTAGAAAGTATATAGCAATAAAGAATTTTTTTAATATTTATTTTGAACCTTGCTTACGTTGACACAAGTATTCATCATAAGTGCGCAACGTACTCCTTAAAGTAACAATTTTATTTAATGAAATAACGAGTCGACAAACTGGGCAGCAGCTCATGTCTTATGTCCCAAGTCCCATTTAATAAACTACTTTTAGTTAATGATGATAGTTGGTGAAGGGGAAAATCCCTAATCCCATTTAATAAACTACTTTTAGTTAATGATGATAGTTGGAGAAAGGGAAAACCCCTAATCCCATTTAATAAAAAATTCTGAATGAATTAAGTGACTGAATTAACACTAGTAGAACTCAATTAAATAAATCATACTACTAGTGAAACTTTTGATGATTAGATATCCGTTAAAGGAAAGAAGAATAATAGTAGTAGTATTAATTAGCAAAATATATATGCATGGGGGACGTAATTATATGGGTAACTAACTATATAGGGGACAATATTGTTGGACCTTTAACTGAAACGTGACACATCCCATGTAAATATTGATTGCACTAAAAAACTTAAAATTACTACTCCCTCCGTCTCATAATAAGTGATATTTTAAGTGATTTAATTTGTCCCAAATTATTTGATGTTTTAAAAAATTTAGGAGCATTAATTATAATATTTCCAAAATTACCTCTCATTACTCCTACTTCAATACCCAGATGCTTTTAACTCTCTCTCTTTCCTTATTAACACAAATGGTATTATAGACAAATAATACTATATTTAATGCTATACAATCATTTCCTCAAAGGTTGTGTCCAACCCTAAAACATCACTTATTAGACGACGGAGGGAGTACTTCTATTACCTTGTGTTAAATTACGTCCCTCTAAATATTACATAGTTTTAGCTAGGTTTTAAAAGAATGCCATTTTCGCAAGCTTTTACTAATGGACATAGTTTCATCTCACATAATAATGAAGTGAGCTCCATGTTAACGATCTCGTAATAACAGTACTATTTATTTTCTTTTTATGATGTAATTTAAGGCTTATCATAGATTAGTGTTGCACAACAGGTCGGTCTGGTCTGGTCCGGCCTGGGCCTACCAGGCTTTGGCCGTTAACCAGGCCTTGATTTTTGGGCCTTCAGGCCAGACCAGACCAGGCCTATACCACCAAACTATGATTTGATGATGCCTGTAGGCCAGGCCAGGCGCAAGCTGGTCCGGTTCAACACTTTAAAAAAAAATTGCATGTGGGCCTTTGGCTTGGGGTGTGGTCAGCTGAGCTGCTGGCTAGTGGTAAAGGCCTGGGGGCGGGGACGGGGGCCTGGGGGAAGTGCCGAAGTGGGCTGGGGCCTGGGGATGGGACTGGGAGGGACCATGGGGTGGGAGGGACCTTGGACCTGTACCTGTTAGTCTGTTAGATTAGATTAAATGCAATTAACATGCTATGAAATATTAAGTATTAACTAACTTATGAATATTAACTAAGGTGATGTTTGATAAAATTAGTTGTTAAGATCTGAATAGTTTAAATATCTGAATAATATAGAGTATTTGAATAGAATTGTATCTGAATGAAAAAATGTTGTTTGATAATTATTTTTTTTAAAATGTCTGAATAACATATTTTTACTATTTTAACCCTTGAAAAAAAAATAAAAACACACTTCTTCTTCTCCCTCCTCCCCCAGCCCCAGCCCCAGCCCCACCCCCTCCTCCTTCCTCCCCCGCCCCACCCCCTCCTCCCTCGCCTTCCCCGCCCCTACCCCACCCCCCTCGCCCCTGCCCCACCCACCTCCTCCCTCCGCCCCCAGCCCCCAGCCCCACCCACCTCCTCCCTCCTCTCCCCTCCCCCGCCCCACCCTCCTCCCCCCTCATCCCTCATCCCTCATCCCCCATCCCCATCCCCGTCCCACCTCCTCCCTCCCCCTGCCCCACCATTCCCCCTCCCCTCCTCCCCCCGCAGATCTGCAGATCTGATGATCTGGTGGTGGTTGAACAAATTCGGGCAAATCTGGTGAAGTCGGAGTTGGCGAGGCAGTGGTGGCCAGAGGTGGCGAGGCGGTGGTGGCGCCGGTGGGTGGCAGTGGTTGGCATGAGATACACAAGAAAATTGATACTATTGAAGAGGGTATTTGTGTCTAAAAAATAACAAGTTCTTTAAGAGGCATGTTTGAATAATTTAGATTTAATTTTCTATCTCAACCATTTAGAACCATTAAGAGGTAACAAAAAAAACAGCCACCTGCCTCTTACCGAATAAGAGACAGTCTATTAAGAGGCAATAAGTGGTAAACAAACACCACCTAACTTATGAATATTAAATAAACTAAGTAGTATATTAATATTAAAATTTAATCAACTAACTTATTAATATTAATAAACTAACTCATATATTAATATTAAAATTTAATCAACTATTTATTAATATTAAATAAACTAGCTAATATATTAATTAAATGTACTTGCAAGAAATCAAGAATGAATTATTAAATGTATTAATTAAATGCACTTGCAATAAAATTTTGTAAAAATGATGCAATATTTTTGAGACTTATTTTATTTTAACATTCTACTACACACCAATATAAGTTGAATGATTAGAACAAAAATAAATATATTTCTCTTAAATTAAAAGAAAATATAATTTAGATGCAACTGAATATAAAATAAATTAATTTCCTAAATATATGTATTGTAAGACCTCGAATTTTATAAATAAAGATTTAATTTTCTTTATATATTATTTTGAAATAGTAAGGTGTTGATTTGATAAATGTGATAAGTTATGGATGAAATGTGCAAATATTTATAAATAAGCAAGTAGTTATAAAATATTCATTGTTGTCGGAGAATATTCGTTTGGTCGTGGAATATTCTTGTTGTCGGGGAATATTCGTACGACGGCGCATCCATTTGTGGGCCCCACAACGGAATAACTGTCGGATATAGAAAGCGACAGAAATAACTTTTTTATAATTAACGGTAAAATTGTTACCGTTAAACTATTGAAATATCCGGTGATAAAAATACAGTAATACACGTTGTTACACAATAGCACACGGTATTGCACAGTATTTCGAATTATTAATTCTTACATAAGAAGGCACTTACTCAATTATTGTTACAGTAATTACTGTTCAATATTTTATAATTGCTACGTTGATATTTTATATGATTGATTCAATAATTGTCAGTGCACAGTATTTCACATTATTAAATCAATAATTCATATTATTTGAATAATATTGTTAGATAGCATTATTGACAATGTCTAAGAAAGTTCTGTCTAGGACCCCGTTATTTAATTGCGCGCCAGTAAGGAGAAATCCTTATCGGAAGGCCCCCTCTTTCTTGGGAACGACCTGGTTGTTAATATTGTAGTTCTGTAATATTATTTGTGAATAAATAATTGTTGATATATATGATAAGGAAATATTTATTCAATTTTGATATAAATGGTGAAATTTTTAGCAAAAGAGATAATTGTTGAAAGTTTGGCATATTTTTTATGGAATTACAATTATTTATCCGATAAAATATTCATTCAAATATATTATTATAATATATTATAAATGTTTAAATAATAATATTATTATAATATATATATATATATATATATATAGGGGCTTAATCCATAGCAACCGGTTGCTAGGGGTACTATTCAGCAACCATAATCTCCACCATTGATCAATAAAATTAAGGGCTGAAGATTGGAAATAAAAAGGTCCAGCCGCTACTCTTAGTAGCGGCTGTTACATCAACTTTTTCAGCATAGCAATTTACCAAAATATTCCTAATTATTAATATTATATTAATTATTTTCAACCGGCCGCTACTAAGAGTAGCGGCTGACTCTTTCTCTCTCTCCTCCTTATATATGCACTCTCTCTCCTCTTTATATATTATAAAAATATATATTATATATTATATATATAATATATAATATATATTATATAATATATCAACCGGCCGCTACTCTTAGTAGCGGCTGGCTCTCTACTCTCTCTCCTCTTTATATATTATATATTATATTCTATAATTATTATAATATTCTTTTGACATTATTATATTATCATAAGAAAAATAATTTTATCAAAATATTAAGTGTCTTTTAAAATATTAAGATGTAATAATTTAAAAATATTAATAAATATTTTGGTATGAGAATATTTTTATTATAACAATATTAATAGTCTTTTTTAATGTATGTAGTACGAAATTATAAATTTTAAGACATATTCAATTTTTTTATAATTTTTATAAATTATAAATTTATAATTTTTACAAATTTTTAATATTTATAATTTATAAATTTATAAATTTTAAGACAAATTTTACAATTTTTAAGACAAATTTTTAATATTTATAATTTATAATTTTAAGACAAATTTTTAATATTTATAATTTATAATTTATAAATTTATAAATTTTAAGACAAATTTTATAATTTTTAAGACATTATAATTTTATAAATTTTAAGACATTATAATTTTAAGACATTATAATTTTTAAGACATTATAATTTTATAAATTTTAAGACATTATAATTTTATAAATTATAAATTTTATAAATTTATTATTTTTAAGACATTATAATTTTATAAATTTATATATTTTAAGATAAATTTTATAAATTTATAATTTATAAATTTATATAATATAATATATAATATATAATATATAATATATAAAGAGGAGAGAGAGTAGAGAGCCAGCCGCTACTAAGAGTAGCGGCCGATTGATATATTATATATTATATATTATATATTATATTATATATATAATATATAATATATAATATATATTTTTATAATATATAAAGAGGAGAGAGAGTGCATATATAAGGAGGAGAGAGAGAGAGAGTCAGCCGCTACTCTTAGTAGCGGCCGGTTGAAAATAATTAATATAATATTAATAATGAGGGATATTTTGGTAAATTGCTATGCTGAAAAAGTTGATGTAACAGCCGCTACTAAGAGTAGCGGCTGGACCTTTTTATTTTCAATCTTCAGCCCTTAATTTTATTGATCAATGGTGGAGATTATGGTTGCTGAATAGTACCCCCTAGAAACCGGTTGCTATGGATTAAGCCCCATATATATATATATATATATATATATATATATATATATATAGTAGCCTTGTTTTTTTCTTCCAAGTTGGTTTCCTGCAAACCATTCCTTTGTTTTCAAAATAGTATGGGACCCCATTGTTGAAAATGAGAGGAGTTAGGCAAAGTTTGGCAGAGAAGAAAAAAAAATTAGGCAGGTGGGTTGGCGGAGGGAAATGTTAGGCAGAATGCTTTATTTTTTTCTCCCTCTGTTCCACTATAAATAGGGGGTAACATCTCCTTCCTAAACCACACCTTCAATATCAGAAATTCTTATTCTCTAGTATTGTGAGTATTTTCTTGAGTATAAGAATATTTTGAGTATGGTTTTTGGTGCTAGATTTTTTCAGAGTAATATCCAATATACCAGTCAACTTAGTTTTCTACTAAGGTAAGGGATGTTATTTTCTTTCGTAAATGATGTTATTCTTTTCAATATCATTATACCAAAATATTGTCATAGATTTTATTATGAAATTCTTTTTTTTTTCCCGACAGGGTTACTATTCACGTATACGGCACTATTCACGAAAAAATTAAATTTTTTTCTATTTGTCCGAGTTGTCTGTTAAGGTTCTTATCTTTGATTGGATCCAAGTTTTGATCTTCATTCTTGAATTTTGCTCCACAATTGATTATTACGGAGTATGATTGAGCTTGGATAAACTAAATTACGAATCCCTAATCTTTGCCCTTTATCTCACTAGATTCGTTATTTATATTATTTTTCATCATCCTCAGTCCTAAATAGTGATATAAGTGAATATCTTTGGCCTGTAGAGCAAAGATGAATGATTACCTGATGAATATCTTTGGCCCGTAGTGCAAAGATGAACAGGTGTTGAGATGAACATGACCACTGGTGATACAAATGAATATCTTTGGCCTGTAGTGCAAAGATGAATATTTGATTCGAGATATATATTGATTGATGTTACAGGGATAAAATATTGATGACTTTTAAATCATAGAAGATAGTAGACTTCATTCTCTACTTAACTCTTCTAATGAATTGTTATTTCCGCTGCGAATATTGATCTAAAACTTGTTGTTAATAATATTTTATCTGAATTGTTGAAGACTAACGATAAATTGTTCTTTATTATCTTAGTTATAACATTCTTTACTGGGCTAGTTGAGCTCACCCTTTTCATCTATTGTCCTCTTCAGGAAATGAGAATGTCGCAGGAACTAGTTGGGGGACAGAGTGATGGTCCGAGTTAGAGCAGTAGTAGTCCTCATTATTTCTAATAAATAGTGTAATAATAATTGTAGTGAGGACTTAGTTTGAATGTTAATATTTTCTACATATTTGTATTGACTCTCATAGTTGTGTGGTCGTATTTTGCACGACCGTGTGATATAAAAGATTATATTTGAATTCTGTACCATGTATTTGACAACTCAGAATGGGTTGGTATTGAACCTATTTTGGGGGCGTCACATGTATAATTGTTTACTATGCACTTCGTAGAAAATACTGTAGATTACACTTTTATTTTTTGAATATAAAGTTAGTTTCTATTTTATTTTCTTATAGTTACTAACTTAGTATTAATAATAAATATACTAACTAGTTATATTCATTGAAGATGTATATTAATTAAATGTATCTACAAGAAATCAAGAATAAATAATTAAAATTTTAAACTTTATTTATGTATTAATTAAAACTAATGTATTATAATTTATAAACTACAATAATGAATAAGTGAAAATTTATACTTTATTGATGAATAATTATAAATTTAAAGTTCAAAAATTCTAAAATCATAAATTTTAATTACAAAATCATAAATTATATCTCAAGTATTATTTTTAATTAGTTTTCTAATTTCTTTATAGAATTTTTATTTAAATTGGTACAACAGAATACTTGAAAAATAACCAAAATCATAAATTCCCCTAAGAATTTAGCATATCCAAATTAATGAAGAACTTGAGTATTTACAAGAAACTAACTTATTGTTAATATTTAATATTAAAAATTAGTTTATTGATGTATTAATTAATGTTAATATTTAACATTAAAGTAACAAGTAATATTAACAAAATTTTATTGTTAAATATTAGTAATTTAGAATTTACAATAAATGAACTTATTATTAATATTTAATCAACTAAGTAACTAACTTCTTATTAATATTAAATAGTTATATTCATTGAAGATGTATATTAATTAAATGTATCTATAAGAAATCAAGAATGAATAATTAAAATTTTAAACTTTATTGATGTATTAATTAAAACTAATGTGTTATAATTTATAAATTACAATAAGAAATAAGTAAAAATTTATAGTTTATTGATGAATAATTATAAATTTAAAGTTCAAAAATTACAAATAATTGGATAAAAAATCATGTAAGGCCTCAGGCCAGGCCCCAGGCTAGGCCAGGCCCAAGGCCAGGCCAGACCAGACTTTTTTGCAAGCCAGGCCAGGCCAGATTTTTGTCTAAAAATACCGATCTTTTCAAGCCTTTCAGGCCAGGCCTGACCGGGCCAGGCCTTAACCAGGCCGGACTTTGACCAGGTCGGGTCCAGGCCAGACCAAGGCCAGGCCGCAGGCCTCGGGCCTTTTGTGCACCACTATCATAGATACACCTTGACACGACTAATATTTATAAATCATTCTATCATTTCAGTTCATCAAAACTAAACTTATTAATTGCAATTATAGGTATAATAAAACAAAAGCAAATACACCATTTCTACCATCAATTTTAAACATCAACGGACAAAATTAAAAAAAAAACAAAACTATTGTTCATTACTAATAGTAGCGGACGGTTAAAAAACAATCCATTTGCTACTAATAGTAGCGGATGCAATTCATAATTCTTCATCCCTTTCACGCGAGTAAGAGTTCAGTTTTATTAACTTGGATTTATGGTTAATTGACCCAAGTGAAGAGTTTATAAACCAAAATTTAGGATTTATTAACCCCTTTATTAACCAAAATTTAGGGTTTACTAACGTTATTAATCCCTAGTTAATAAACCCTAAAATTTGGTTAATAAACTCTAAAATGTGATTAATAAATTCTAAACCCTTGTTAGTAATATGTAAAACTTAAACCCTAGTTCATAAACTCTAAATTCTAGTTAATAAACCTTAAATTCTAATTAATAAAGTCAAACCCTTTCACGTGTGGAAGTTTATTTGTGTTTGCTATTATTAGTAGCGGATGAATTGTATTTTTTTAACCGTATGTTATTATTAATAGCGGACGACTGATTTAACCTTTTTAATCTCGTCCGTTGATATTTAAAATAGATGATAGAGATAATGTATACCCTAAAAAGAGCTGTAGCAAGTTCGTGTTATAGATGATTTTCATTTTCATATATATAGGTATATGTACATTTATATATGTACATATATATACATATTGTGATAGAAAGATAGCTGCTTTTTGGACGTCCGCAATATTTGAATATGATGGTATTGGGAGAGAGACAGGACACCAACCGGAATTATGTTGGTAGCGCCTAGCGGGTGAAGAATTAGTTTTGCCAATATATATATGTCGGCCATTTTTGCACTCAAGAGTCAAAACAAGTTCCTTTCCATCATTTAATTATATATGTTATTTTTATTAGTGGAATCCAATTTTGTATTATTATTATTATTATTATTTTTGCTAAACTTTTTTTTTATGTCTAAATATATATTATTCGACAAACATCCTTTTCTCTTGATTTCTTCAAGCACCAAAAGGTCCCCTCAACAAGAACTAGCCGACTTCTTCTAGTAGTCCATTATTTTATAATATAAATGTCGTATAATTAATTTAGTAGAAGAGGTTAAGCTTTAAATTAAGTGCGTGTTTCGAAATATTAAGTTGGAATTTCTTACTAGTTGTTTAGTATTTATTTATACAATCCACATTTTATGAATAAGTAGTTATAGCCATTTAAAGGGATTGTACATCACAGTTTGGCACATTTAAATTTGAGTTAATTTAATAATCCATCTGCAGTGGATAATTAATCCATACCAAATTCAAATCAGTACAAACTTTTACAATAAGTCTAGGGAGGACATTGTTTTAATGACATTTCTAGGACCTTTTTTTTTGTTTTTTTGTTTTTTTAATAAATCTCAAAAAAAGTATAGTATTTATTCTAATTAGAATTTTTACAGAAAACAGTGTTTTATGTCTAATTTGAATACATACAAGAAACAGGGTCATTACTATACACTATTTTTTATAAAAATTCTAGTTGGAATAAATACTATATATTTTTTGAAAGTTACTAAAAAAAATCATTAGAAATATCATTAGAACAATGTCGCCGTAGAAAGACTCAAACTTTTATGTAAGGTGACCAATTGGGCAGTTCTAGCTCGAGCAAAACATAATCTGATTAAATAATGCTACTATCACATAAAGTGAGTTACATAATGCTCACATAATGATGATGTGACTGTATGTGTGTTGTTGAGTTAAATACGTCATGTCAATAACAAATTACGTACTGCCACATCAACAGTATGTGATGTTTATGTGATAGTTTTATGTGATAGTACCATTACTCTTTAGAATTACCATTAAAGGAGCCTCTTCATAGGTGATTAGCCTGATAGGTGATGCGAACACTTCTGACAAGAATCTAAAATCAGATTGAGTAATGGTAATTCTAAAATAGGTCACATGTTCAATTTTCTCCTGTCCATTCATGCATGTATTGGATTTCCTCCATGTAATGCAATGGAATTCATATTGCCTGCCACTATTATCATCTCATATCGTATCTTGTCTTGTATTAAGGGGATTGATTTACAAGTCGGTCATATCAACTTATAATAAGTACTATTTTACTATTTGATAAGTGTTTGTATGTGATTTATTTTTTTAATTTATAAATTGACTTATAAATAGTTTTTGAGAAGAAGGGACAATTTCTAACTTGTCAAAACCTGACTTATAAGTCATTTTAAAAATAAATAGGTTAGAACAAAAGTAAAAACTTTTATGTCCTTATTTTACTAATTTTACTAATTTATTTTAATTTATAAGTCATTTTAACCTAACATTTTAACAACTTATTTTAGAATACTGTATGAGTTGAGACCAGAGATGTGATGGACCGGAGAGAGGACTAAGGAATTAACCACGCGATCGAGGACCTACCCCAAATGCCCCATAATGAAGGAAATTCTATAATTATGATTACATGCACGCATCATTCGATATTGATGAACAGTAAAAAAAGTTCAATACAAATGATATTATGAAACTGACAAAATAATTTATACATGATACATCCATTCCTCCTGGTAGATTTGGCCCAAGTTGGTTTCTCGCCCACTTTTCCCTTGTTTTCACCAAACCTGTTCATTTATTGCATGTCAAGCTCAGATCCGAAAGCTAGCTGGGACTGGTCAACACCACCAGATTAACCTATTCTCTGACTTTGCATTTATGAACCAGTAATCCATTTTATGCACACAGTGTGACATATAAATCCCGTACCGGTACGAAACACCCTGATTTTTGAAAATTTCGATATGATAGTAACATTTTTCCGTCCCGGACGGTATTTGTGTTTCCGGCGCGGCCGAGATTCAACTATCGGAACTGTACAAAGCTAAAATAAATTTTGTAGAAAATCAAAGTATAGAGTTGTTGTTGTTGTAGTTGTTTAATTAATTATATTCTCTCAATCAAATTGCATTTGCAGATCATGACAGGCAGTAGTGTTGTTCACCGTAGCCGATTTGGGATTTGGTACTTGAAACTTGAATATGGGTTATGCTTGCTTAATTCAATTCAACCAAAACTAAAATGCTAGATCGATCCCATATGCAGAGAGAGGAAGGAGATGACAATGATTATAAACAAATCCAGTCACCTCTTGTATCTAAATATGCTTTATACTTACCAGGACAGGAGGCTTTTAAAGGGATAAATAAAGGACGTTTCTAGGGTTTACAAACAAATGGTAAAACGGAGTAGTATAATGTTTACTAGCAAATTCCGCGAATAAATAATAATAATATATTACTTTACATGATACAATGCATTGAAACAGTGTGATAAAAAATCTCACATATATGTTCACATGCATCATGCAATTAATTTAGGTATTGAGAAAGACTCACCATGCATGTATATATATAATCCTGGCAATATTATATCTATCTATCTATCTATATAAAAAAGAACCTTTTGATCATGGTCTCAACGTCCTTATAAGTCTTTCATATCAACATTGTTTTTGAAACCTAACGCTCTCTCAGTTCCTTGCTTATAAATAGTATTACTTAGAAAATTTTAAGGTAAAATTCCTTCAAACAGAAATCAACTTGTTTTTTAGGTCCATAGTTGGATGTGGAAGGTTCCTTAATTATCAACAATAGCTCCATAGACTTTCTCCATCGTCAGAATTTCCAGGAGAGTTATCAGCCGACAAAGAGCTCATTCTCGGTGGACTCATCAGCATTCCCTCCGCCATATTCACTAGTAAATTCGGCATATCAAACAGTGCTTCCTCATCAATAAACTCATTATGTTGAACCATTGCCGCCTCCGCCATGACTGACCTCTCACCGGTCTCCGCCCTCATCAACGCCGCTGCAGCTCCGGCCGCATTGCGTATAGCCGTCGGAGACGCTGATCCCGGGACCGGAAAAGAATGGACATGATTAGGGAAGTTTAGAACAGCTTCACTTCCTTTAAGGGCCAGCGCCGCCACATCATAGGCAGCGGCTGCCATCTCGGGCGTTTGATACGTGCCAAGCCATATACGCGTAGTCTTACGTGGCTCCCGAATCTCTGACACCCACTTGCCGCTTCTACTTCGTATTCCGCGGTAAACCGGGTGTTTCCCGGTGGCCGGCTTGCTACTTGAGCCACCGGCGGTCCTCATGGTGGTCTTTGGTGGTTCCGCCCAAGTCGGAGATTTAGTATCACACGTGGGGATATTTTTTCCAGTATGTGTGTTTTGGTCCCCTTGGGACACAATGTGAATGGTAGGTTGTTGATTATGGTCAATGGTTTTTATGGCTGCATTTGGAGTGTCAGACATAAATAAATACATAAAAAAAATAAAATTCTATATATGTGTGTATTTTATATTTAGTAATAGGTTAAGTGAAGTGGGGTGGGGTGGGGTGGGGTGGTTAGATTAAGGGAAGTGAAGATGTTTGGATATAACGGACGGGGGTTTGAAGTTATATATGAATACGAAAAAAGTGAAAGCCGTGGGGAATTCGTGGGCACCAAACTCTAGGGTTTTGTTTTTTCAGTTTTTGTAATTATGGAAACAAGTATTTGTATGTGGTGCGTATGATAGGAAAGAAGCACACGCATTAGGCTCAAGCTAGCAATTAGCTGTATATTGATCGATATCTCTATTCCAATTTTAGTCACATGATCCACTTTCCACTCATTTTTTGGGCGGCCGGCTTTATTTTGTTTCATAGTCCACTGTTGGTTGGTCCTATTTAGGCCTTCTTCGTCGTCATACTTCTTTCCTTCTTCTTTTTTTTTTTTTTAATTTTATTCGTTTGGTGATAAAGCATGCATGTATTTTTATATAATGTACATGGTTCCAAGTTTGAGATACACCATCACCTATAATGCAAACTTAATGTGATAAATTATAAGAAATTGATTGGGCATCACTAATTTTTATGCAATTTATGATATTTATTATTGTATTGACATAAATTAAATGAATTCATGTTAATTTTGAGTTTGACATTAATTTTTAAAAAATCAATATTGATCTTATAAATTATGACAGACTGATGGAGTACTTAGTTAATCGGAATGACACTATTGTACTTGTTTGACGTGCCAGTTTTCTGATGAATCATGCTCAAGCAATTCATATATATGTTTGAGGATTAATTTGGTGGTCAAAAAAAGAGTCCAACGAAAATTAGCAAGTTCCTTAATTAGACATACAAATTCATTGAGTGGTTCAAATAGTAGTTGGTTGATCATGATTTCGATTTAAAAAAAATCCACTTTCGTTCAATTCATGTGGTTACCTAAAATTAGTTATGCTAAGAATATGAACATTATTAATTAGTACAACCGATATATTCCGATAAACCTCAATGTTCATTTCTTGTTTTAAATCCATAATAGAGTCCGACCACAACGACCGAATTGATACGTATATATATATATATGTTAAATACACTTTTTTTATGAAATATTCCATTGGTCTAATTTTTTCTTCTTTATTACACCAATATATATATATATATATATATATATATATATATATATATATATAAATGTTTCCTAATTAATTAAGATATGGTTGTTATATATATTATATAGAGTCAAATATAGCTAGTATGAGAATTGTTTTTGGTTTTCTTCTTCCTCCTCCTTTATCTTCTCCTTTATGAGTGTGGCTGTGAGCCCACAACATGAAGCTGTGGGATTTGGTAATTTCGTTGTCTGTTGATTAGTCATTTCAAGTTTTGCCAAATCCTTATTTCGAGTGGCTGCTTACCTTTTCGGATACATGATATGATAATATGGTCGGGAGTTGGCCAGTTGGGACTTGATGAATAATGATCATAAAACTTTTAATTTAATTTGGACTCATCTCATATCCTTTACTGCTTTCAGGCATTGCTTGATGCATCCGTAGGTTTTAGATTAATGGCATTGTAATACACACGTTTTTGGTGCTATATATATATATATATATATATATATATATATATATATATATATATATATATTCTCATTTTTTGTTTTTTATGTACGGAATTAATGCCACCGGTAATTAAACTGTTTGTCAATTTAAACTGTTTTTGATTGCATAAACAGATTTACTTTGATAATTTAACTATTGGTTATAAATTATGTTTTAGATGATTACTTTTTTAGGAGATTTATGATAGACACATAATTCATACATTTTATTATCCCTAATTTTGTCCTTTTAATTATATTAGTTTATTAAATTAATATGTTTTATTTTATTTTGTAGGGTTGCAATAAAGTCAAAATCTTGGTGATTAAGTAATATTTAATGCTCTTATTCATGTAAGAAATATCCAAGAAGAATCCTACAAGGAGAAGGAAAGAGGTAGAACAATCTTGGTGTGCAAGTCAAATCCAACAAGAGAAAGGAAAGTCTATCTAGAAGATCTCTTTGAGAAGTTGATTGCCACTAGGAAGTTAAAACCTACATGGAAACAAAAGTGTCCATGTTCAATGTATCTAAATTAGGACACAAAGTTATTTTCCCTATAAATAGGTCTCTTGTTTTAGAGAGAGGGAGGATTAGATATTGTATTAGTTTAGGTTAGGAGTAGGAGTAGATTAAATTATTTCATTGTACGCTTGTTAGAGAATCGTCAATAAAGGGAGTTTTCTTATTTATTTTTAATCTTCTTCTCTTCTTTATTTTAGTTAGTTAATTTATATTTTTTATGTCTAGTTAATTTCTTTAATCTAGGATGAAGATGAAATTAAATAATTATTCATGATAATATTTTTTATCTCTTCTATTATTTATGCTTTTATGTTTAATTGATTTCGCCTTCATGTTTCGTTATTGGAATACCTTCGTTTTATAGTTCATATGTGATTTTAAATTAATTAAGAGGTTTTGATAGATTATTGTTAATACATGAGTTTTTCATAATCCATGCTTACTCAAAGAAGTTTTGATGGGTTATAGTTAATCCTTAAATTTTCATAGTCTATGCTTGCCCACGTTAATTATAAAATTACTAAATTAAAGGGAAGGGAGATCAAAATCATAATTAAGTTATAAAAATAGAATATATTGAATTATATGTTATGTTTATTATTTAATGGATTCGGATTCCTAGATTGCTTTTTCATTATTAGTTTTCATATTCTAGTTAATCAACTCTCAATCTTTATTTCTAATTTGCCTAAAATATTAATTAAAGATATATTAAAATTAATCTAGTCTCTGTGGGTTCGACCTGTACTTGCCAGTTCTTCAACTTGACACTGTGCACTTGCAGTTACATATTTTTATCACATCAATTTACAAACCAATTTAACGGGAAGCTAGGTATATCCCGGCAACATGACTTGGAACGTTTTCTTACAATTCCAAAAAATAATAATTATAATTTACAAAATTTATAAAATATACAAATTAATGTCATATATATATATATATATATATATATATATGATCATTATAATGTCGTTATTTTAATAATAATAATAACATAATAATGAAATTATGATAAGAAACATGAGGATTATATCATTTTTGTATTACTATATTAATGAAAAAATAGTTTATTTTTTAAACAAAATTTATTGACAAGTATGACTCGTTTTGTGATAGTAATAATTATGAAGTGGTCTAGTTGAGAAATGCTAGTACGTACCTCAATTTTAAAATACAAAATACCTTGTTTTGTATTATACAAAAGCAAACGATTTTTTATATTTTGGAATGGAGGATGAACTGATCCAAGTCCGGATCAAAGGCTCTCTCTGTTTTTTTAAGAGTAACAATTCAAAAACTCAAACCTTGTTGGTATCCTTAATTAACAACAGTGTGGAGACTTTATAAATAGTACAATTTTAGGACGAGATATTACAGAGGGAGCAGTTGGCTAGTTGACTAGCTAAAGCACACCTACAAAGACTTGTAGCTTTCCTAATCTTTCCATATTATCATATATATATATATATATATATATATATGTGTTGATTAATTTATAGCTAACGTTATAAGAATAAATTAGTTATTCTTACAATAAATTTTAATCGTCTATCGCGGATCGAATGATAAGAATAATCTGCAATTCGCAGTTTAATATGTAAGTGTCCGCAGTTTAATTATACTGCGGATTGAATGATGTCCAAAATATCATTCGCCAGTCTAGAGTTTAATACTGCAGATGATGGGTAAGTCAATTATATAGGCACAGTTTCAAATACATTACAGAATATGTAAATTTCTGATTTGGCACTTTTACTAGAATTTGGGGAACATTCATAGCTGGTGAGGATTACACCATGTTGGTTAAGTCAGTGCCAACGTTAGTCCGAGTCGGAATTACCCACCACTAATTCCTACACATGATCTCTCTCTGAAAACAACTTTGAAAGCAAAGTATGCCTATAAATCACGATCCTCATCAACTACAACTTAATTGGGTTTTAATGATTTTAGAGTGCAGTTGTGTAATTTCACTGGGGTATGTTACCTACCTTCTCACCTTTCGGGGGATTGTCATGGTCCAAAAATGGCTCCCATTTGATGTTGAACCGTGCCACGGTCTATCCTATCTTCTATTCTCCCTAGCTCCTACATCATCTTTCTCCAGCCAAAAAAAAAAATGCTTAGGCTTATCCATATATTTTGGCATCCATCAATTATCAAACCTAAGATAATTAAATTACAAAAGGATCAGCAAGAGTAATTTTAGGTTAAATGAATTTTTCAGTAACAAAATAATTTATCCTTGAAGCATCAACTTGGGAATAAAGTTAAAAATTACATTGCATTTAAAAAAATAATTATTAGAAAAGTGATCCGAATGCGTCTACAGACTAAACATCATACATTTATTGCTTGGACCCTAACACCCTCCCTTGTTATAATCGGATGTCATTTATTAAATTGCAATTAGTACGGTAGTTTAAGAGTGAGAGGTTGGAGGACCCCCCAATTGCACAAAGAGAGTGTTGAAACTTGTGGCTCATAACTGAGAAGTTCTTGAAAAATGACATTGCCGAACAAATACAAAATACAAAATACCTAGTACGTACCTCAATTTTAAAATACAAAATACCTAGTTTTGTATCTTGATTTCTTCACGTTTGAACCTAAGAGGAAAGTAAACGTGCATTACTTTCTATTAATTGCCACACTGAAATAGTAAACAAACATAACCAACACCTATCTGGTACTTATAAATCCGAGGCCCTTTAGCTAGCTTCAGAAAAACATAGACTGACACTACGATTTTAGACAACACTCAGCTATATACTCCAATACTTAAGATGATGTATTTTATTAATATGTTGAACTTTCACTCTATGCAAAGTTAACTTGTAACAACATAACACTAATACCTTCTTCTTTTGACTTGTAACAACATAACCCTACATTACAGAAGGCGCTTTTGAAGGATAAGGAAAGAGTTACAGATGGTGATGATTCAAGTTCAGCCCCAAATTCAATTGTGCTATACACACATACGCACCTTCTTCCCCAAAGAAGAACATAGTCAAACCTAATTCATTCATAAACACAATCACTAAATGTTGTCCCTTTATCAGTTCCAATTACCTATAAGGATCAAGTCTTTCCCAACGGTAAGAACAATTACTCCAAGAACTGAATTTGAAACCAACACAACCAATAACCCTAAATTACTAATGTATCCAGGCATCATCGTTTATATTATTGCTTTTGATTAGCAGCTTAAGTACTGAAATTTGAACAAAAATAGGGGAAAATTAGGGCAAAAAATTAAAGACAAAATTTTGGGCTAACCTTTAAGCCTTAAGGTAGTTGCTAATGATAGAGAGAGACACCACACCTCCGCCACTGACAAAACAGTAAATGCAACGCACACACCGCAACACAAAGGCATTTCTGTAGCTGCGAAAAAGGGAGGAGGGGGAGGTCATGACCACAGGAGGGAGGAGGGGAGATCGCCGGAAAAGGGAGGAGGGGAGATCGCCGAAAAAGGGAGGAGGAGGAGATCGAGACGGCGGGAGGGAGATGGCAGACTGAGAGCAGTCGAGGTGAGAGAGAAAATGTTTAGTTCGGCGGGGAGGGAGTTATATTATTCCCGACGAAATTCCATCGAAATTAATTTCTTCGGAAATAAGGTACTTTCGACTGAATTTATGTCGAAATTATTACAATTTTCATCGATCTTATGGTGCGCGCTGGCGCCAAATGTGCTCGCCCTTGGTTATTACTATTTCTGACGAAAATTCTTTGGAATTAAATTATTTCCGAGTGAATTATTTTCAAGGAAAATTTCCGTCGGCAATAAGATAATTCCGAGACAATATAATCCGTCGAAAATAATTCTATCGGAATTAAGCTATTTTCTTGTAGTGACATCATCTAATCTGTATTATTAAACTGCGGACACCTACATATTAAACTGTGAATTGGAGGATTGGAGATCCTTCTTACCGTTCGATCCGCAGATAGACGGCTGAGATTTGTTGTAAGGATAATTTTATCCTTACAACGTTGGTTATGAATCAGTCCCATATATATATATATATATAGAGAGAGAGAGAGAGAGAGAGAGATAGATAGATAGAGAGCTTCTTATGCGGGTGACCACATTTAGCGACGGACAAAACCATTACCATACCCGTCTGAACCGTCGTCATAGCCCAGAACCATCACTATAGCCCGGTTCAGACCCTATGACGATGGGTTTAATGACGATTTTATTTGTCGTTAAAAGTGGTCCACATGCGGACCACCCGCTGACTATATATATATACTCTATCTGTCTTGATCATCTTTGATTATGCCTCCATATGCATCCAGCAGCACAGCGTTCAGATCTTTCACGCAAGGTGAATATATTAAACACTACTTAATTAGTCTAAAGTTTTTAGGAATCTGATTATCATTTTGATTATCCAACGCTTCATTTAAATAATTAATTAAGCTCCTTATAATTGAAGCTTTTGATAACCACAATCATGCATGCGCCATTAATTGTTTTTTTTTCATGAGTAGTAAAATTTGAAAATTTGATTAAAAAATGGAGATACATTTTTATTTTAATTTATAAAATTATATCATTTTATTTAAATAATTGAAGTGTTGTACTTATTTAGTTACCCTTGCTAAAATTTATAAGGTTAAATGGTAATTAAATAAAATCATTATTTAGAAATTTTATATCTAATTTACAAAGAAAAATAAGTAATATGTGAAAAGATAAATTATCTAACTACCTATATGTTATAGCTAGTCTCTTTCAAACCCAAAAACTTAATAGCGACTAAATGAATTTTAAAATGGTTAGTTAATTAGACATGGGGGAACCTACCTAGTTTTGTTTTTAAATCAAGCAGGCCTGCCCGGCCGGATGTTGGTAGAAATTTCAAAGAAACAAATATTTGACTCGACTTACATATCTGACGTACTTATGGAGCCGCGGATTATGATGATCCAAATTAACCATATAAAAAAAAAAAAAAAAAAACGTTCAACTTAGGAAAAAACAAGGTCATTTTGATAATTTTATCAGTGGTAATGTTTGCCGTTTAAATTTAATTTTTGATTTTATCAGTCGTAATGCATGCATTTTAAATTTTAATTAATTAAACTTGCCTTGATTTTGTCATTGTTATCTATGACGATTATAATTATATTAGTCGGTTGCTTTTACCATTAAAAATAATATTGTTGGGACAAATATACATTTTCGACATTTTTATAATTATTTTAGCAACGCGGGATATTTTTAACCATAATAATATTATGCTTACTTTAATATTTTTGTTCTAATAATATAAATCATCAATTTTTATTATTACTAGTACTCTTGGGCCACACTTTGTGTGTGAAATTAAAAAAAAAAATCAAATAAATTGTGAGAGAATAAATTAAAAAATATTGGAGAGAAAATAGGGATTGATAAATGAGTGGAGGGTGAGAAGAAGGAAGTAAACAACTACTCCTACCTGTTGAAAGGTAAATTTGAAAATAAAAAAGTTTTCAAATTCACAATATGGAAAGCCCCAATAAATATGGAAAAGATCATCCGTTTTCTCCTCCTACTTTATACTAATATAGATATTAATAGATGTAGATGTAGATGGATACATATACGTACGCTGATACACATAAAATAGTCCTTCAATATATCTTTGATAATTAGTTGGACCAATTCACATTTGTGTAGTGACTGTGGCAACCTTCCTAATTTCCTTAAAAAAATACTCCATTGAATTGAGGATTACTCTTAATTCGCTATTTCGGTGTTAGCTTCCCGGCAAAATGACGTAGGGGTAAAGTGTGTAATATCCATCTCACCTTACCCTAGTCTTAAACCACGGATAAGGTATACTTAAGGTTTATCTTAATCCCGCGTCAACCGATCACAATCCTTAATTAGATGGGATTATTACCTTAATTAAGTCAGGGTAGATCGAGTAAAGAAGAAGAACCAATCACATTTTCTACTTTCTAGCAAGCTAACCTACTCCACTAATTCTACATAACTCGCATGCATTAATTGGCCGGTTCATTCCTGCCGATGGTGAAGCGCTCAATAATATAAGGAATACATATATATATATATATATATATATATATGCATGCATACGCATAATTGTACAGACCGGCCGGATTAACACAAGTTGCTCAATTTATTATTTAAAATGTTAAATACACTTGTGTTACCTTAAATTTTATTATTCACAATTTGACCTCTAAATTAATTTGTTTATATAATTCAGTTGAAAACGTTCATAATATATTAGTTTATGTTTCAGTATGAAAATAAATATATATTACACTAATATTCTTAAGAATCAACTAGTCTGATATAATATTATACTAGTTCCAAGATAGATATGCAATCCCTAAATTCATAACAATAACCATGTCTAGGTCATCCTTTCGAATTCTCCCAGCCAATTAATGGATAAAATATATTGCAGTTGGTGGGTTTGTTTTTTTTTTTTTTTTTTTTTTTGTTGGGGGGGGGGGGGGACTGGGGGGTGGAGGGGTTGTTGGGGGCAGAACTATTACACTTGGATATAATTAACGGGAAAAAGGGAGAAGAAATAAGGAAAGGAGACTTGAGCTTGAATGAGAAAACAAAGAGCTAAAAATCAATACAACCTAAACTGCTCACATGTAGATGGAAATCATTCCTATATATATAAATAATGTGATATACATACAGCCAAGTAGCATTAAAGTACAAGAAGTGCTCGAATGTCAACAAACAATTTGAAAAGCAAGAAAATGAAAAGCAACCGCAATATTAGAACAAGTATACAAATTATTTTCAAATAAACATATTATTATCGTACGTATATGTATGTATATATTCCAAGTAGCTAAGAAGTAAATTCAACGATGGCAGGATCTTGCTGAAATTGAACCATGTCAACTTCCTTCAAGTTCACAATTGCTTCAATTCCAGTCCCACATTTAGTGTCCAACAAAAACACTATTTCCACAGGCAACCCTCCAGTAGTAATCCATTCTGGATTTCCCCACCCAAAATCAAACTCATAAAATGGGAACCTACACAAGCTACTTAAAAGCCAAACATCCACTTCTTCATTTCCCTTATCCTCTCTTATTCCATTCACATTCTTGGCCACCTCCAAGAACACATCCTCGGGGCTCGATAGTTTATAGCAATTCGCAAGAGTATTTCTCAAACTACTTCTTAACAAACTCACCAATTCATGCAATTCCACCCCCTCCATTTTAGTATAATCACGATCACTAATAACATTATTATCCGCCTTAAATCTACTCGGAGTCTCCATGTAAAAATTCCCACATTGCGAGGAATTTTCAAGTTTGAAACCGGTTCTTCCCCTCAAATTTAAATGAAGGTATAGTGTAGAGTCTCTAGGCTTTGAATCACAAGCGCGAACATTTATTAGGGCTTTCCATATTGTAGATGTCACAACCTCTACGCGTGTAGGCCGTGCTATATTTGCACTGCTCTCAACTTTGGATTTAAGGTCAGATAAAGATTTTTCATTAAAAACAAACCTTTTGGTCACAATTTTGGATTCAATAATTTTGGACGATGGTATTGGCATAGGCTTGATGTCCAACGACAAATCTCTAGCCGGAAAATGAGAGGAGATGCCAAAAGTTGCCGTTTGGGAAGGATAATCCTCTTCATGATTTATGGTGCCTATTAGGGCACTAGTTGTGGCAGACCAGTCATGCATGAATCTATCTTCAGTGAATCCATCAACTACAATATGTGATGTAAGGGTACCTATAGCTAGTCCCCCACATTTAAACACGGTCACTTTAATTCCCAAAATTGGAGTAGTGACCAAAGTAGTTTCCCCAATATCAGCCCATGGCATGAGATCAGTTACAAGATGAATATTGTCAAGGGCTATGCTAAGAAACTCACTTAACTCAATGTTACCGAGTTCAGCCTCGATATATTCAACCCCTTCATCGTTACAATCGATGTAGTAACCATCATGAACAAATCTTCCGGCTAACTGGTAAAATCGGGTTAAGGTTTGGGATAGTGAATTTACCAAATGCTCGAGTTTGCCCTCCACGGGAAAACTTTTGTAGAAGTAAACTAAGGGTACGTGTGCATGAGGAGCAAGCTGGTCGAAGATGGACAATTTGCTTGTTCGAAGGTGATCAGGAGTTGGAGATGCTGGTTTTAACAACTTTCTGGACAAGATTTTGGCCTCCATTTCAACCTTCAATCAGCACAAGTAATTTACGTTAGTTAATTCTACACAAGTAACAAAATCAAAAAAAAAAAAAACTATAAAAAGTAATTAACAATAGAATACTTAAACTTGAAAATTTAAGAAAATTTAATTTGTAAAAGAATTGTGACGCCCTCGGGTCGCAAATGACTTGGCAGGAAATTGATTGGTTTAACACTCTTAACACAAATGTGGAGATTAGATAATGTTCTAATGTCGAAGAAGGAATAAACATTGATAATACCTTGAATTAACAAGAAAAAGATAGAGAATTTTCCAAGTAGTAATATTATTAATTAAAAATTGAATGAATAATTAAGAAGTTTCATAAAAACCTATACTTATAGGACTAGATTATACTTTGAAAAGGAAATAAATAACTTTCCTACGTCTACTTTGTTAAGGATAATAAAACGACTAATTAACTAATTTTCCTGCTTCTAGTTGGAAAACTATTAAGTAAAAAAATAATACTAAATCAAAATCTCATTTCAAATTGGATTCTGAAGTCTGAACCGAAATCTACCACTACAGCAACAAATAAATATGCATGTTATAGACAGATGTACCGCAATTAACCATGCACTACCCTTTGTAAGCACCGGATAATCTTCGTATAGCCTCACTACAACGTAACTAACTCCCATATGTTTAAATGGAGAAATACACCTAACAATGATACATGACCACATGTGACAGAAGATAAGACTCAACCATTAGACCTCCACTACGACTAAACTAATTCCTTATATATTAATTAGATGATCGGGAGATACTTACTTTGTTTGGAAGACTTTAGTGATAGAATTGACAAGAGAATGTTTGGGAGAGATGTTGGCCAAGGATATTCAGAATGGTGCCTAACTTAGTGCACTGTCATTCCTTTTATAGATGAATCAACTTGAGGCTAACTAATTTTAAATTCCTCGGCTTTATCAGCTTGCTTTTATTCTAGTCGATCTAACGCGTTGTTTTTAAAAAGTCGCAGCTGTATATATATATATATATAAAAAAAATTATAATAGCACTATATTTTCGCCCATTGATTAGTGAGGCTTAACTGGTCAATTTGACCGTAGGAGTTAGTAGTGAGCATTATCTTGTAATTTCTTATGGATTATCTAATTTGAATTATTTAACTCTTCACAGCATAATTAAGGTGCGTTTACTAATTAAAAAAAAATTTAAAAGGAGAAGTTGTTTTATAGGCCACTAGATATGATGTTCTTATTTGTATGATTAATCCAGTTTCCGTTAGTTGGAATCGATTTAACAATTGACAACTTGTTTGATGAGGTGCGTTTACTTGTCAAAAGTCATATGTTTGAAAGTGCTACTCCCTCCATTCCTAAAAGTCATAGGTTTGAATGTGCTATTAAAGAAGCAATTAATATGAGTAAAAAAATATTGTTATGACTAAAATACTCTTATTTAATAACTATTCTCTCACTCTCCTCTCACATATATATTGCATATTAAGATTGCCACTGTTATTGAATATGTATTGGGAAGGAAAGGAATATGAAAGACAGGTAACCTACACCTAATTTAATGCAATGAAAAGTTAATTATTGTGTGCATTAATTAAACACTTATTGAAAAACAGGGATAAAGTAAATTTGAAAGAAAAAATATTAATTATGCTTTGGTTTTCTTAAACGTCAAATATTTTGGAATAAATCAAATAGGGTAGAACGTCAGTTAAAGTAGAACGGATAAGGGAGTATATTTTTATTTATAGTACGTAAATGTGTGATATTATAGGTGTTGGAGTCTTGTGTGTATTGGTGGATTGGATGTTTGATATTTTAGAGAGGTCAAAATCCAAATTAACTTGTTATCCCTTGTCTTATTTGACTTTCTATTTTCAAAGAACAAATATCTTATTCAATTATGGAAATTGTAGTTACTCCCTTCTGTTTCTAAAAAATTATCGTTTAAGGTTAATGCACACAGATTAAAGAATGTAATTAATACTTAGCGAAAATACTATACTATCCTTATTAATTGTCTCAACCAATTATTCCCTTCCTAATGTCTCTTATTCAATTCAACCAATTACTACTTGGATTATAGTATTGAATTAAATAAGAATCATTGGGAATGGAAGAAAGCTTTAAATAGGAAAAAAGCATTAAATAACGATAAAGTAGGAAAAAAATAACTAATGTGTATTGATAAGCTCAAAACGACAATCTTTTTGGAACAAAAATTACTTTTTAAAACGATAATCTTTTAGAAACGAAAGGAGTATAAAGAAACTCTAAGTAGGACTCTTATTTAACTCGGAGACGAGCGTGATAAATTGAAATATGATCAAGTTATGGATACAGTCATTTTTTTACTTCTTCAAGTGGGAGAAGACCTCAACTTTAAATTTTAAACTTTCGTTGGTCACTAGTAAAACTCCTAATTCCCAAGGGGCTTAAATTCAACAGTATTAGATGGTGGTGATCAGGATCCCGTATGGCCCCTCCATAAATGAACGTGCCAATCATTAATTCACCGACTATACATTACTCACTATTTCGTGAAATATATATGCATTATTAATTGCATGGCATTAACCGTCAATTTATGCTATGAGTCCCATTTTGACAGCCCTATCGAAACATGGGAATTTAACCTTGCTAACGTTAATTTAATGTGACATGTTAAGCACACAGTTTAAGAGAATATTCTCTTAAATTGGGTGCATGTTCTCTTGAACTTGATTCAAATGCAAAAATCAAGGAAATATGCACACAGTTCAATAGAATATTCTCTTGAATTGTGTGCTTAGCATGTGATCCTAAGAGCACATGTTAAGAGGACCCATTAATCATTACAAGTTATAATTATATCAATTCTTTTTGAAACCTTAATTAGGCATGTCCTAAGGATAAAACATTAAAACCTTAATTAGGTGTGTCTTTATTATTAATTGTTGAAAGATAAATGCGGATTAAGATCTCTGTCGATCTCGATCTCAAACAAAAGAATAAAACTATATTATATTATATCATGTTGTCGAGACATGCATGCAAAGTGGAGTATATGAGAAATAAAAGAATATGGAAGTAGTAATAACTTAGTAATACTAAGAGTATAGATGCGTTTACTTCTGATCATAATTAGATCGATCATATGGGAAAGAGATCAATCAAAATTGTAGACGAAGAAGTATTTCGAAATAAAGTATATTCTAGGAGTAGTTCATATCACCTTTACAATTCTCATGATTCATATTCCATAAAATTAAAAAATAAATTTTTTAAAAAAAGGTTTTAATTAGTTTTAACCAATGCATGAAAGCATCAATTTGTTTGGCTTTCTCTATTTTGTCCTATAACTCGAAAAGTCTACTGTTATATATTAACCTATTAGGGTTATTGTAGTCGGTACTTACCAATATTGATACATGGTTGTTGTAGACGTAGGCAATGGCGGCGAAGCCAGAAATTTTTGTCAGTGGAGTCAAAATTATTATTAAGCTATAAATAATTTGGCGGGGGTTCAGGGGCGGCGTCCCGAGCCAATTTTTTTAAATACTTTATACTTTCGGGTCACACGCACAGATATATATATATATATATTATATTACAGTGAAAATATAATAAATAATAATATATGGTATATATATACAATATATTGACTCATAATAGACTTTTTTAATCACAGTTGTTCATAAGTAATTATTATTTATTTTTAAAAATAATATAAATTAGATTATTATTTAGTTTAAAATATTATAGAGAGATATACATATATTAAAAGGATATAAGTTATATGTGATTAAAATTTGATTAACAAAATTATAAATTATAAATTATAAATTTGACCTCATATAATAACAAATTTATAAAATTTAGTGGAATTAATTTAAATATACATAAAGTTATAAAAAAAAATTAAACCACCTCAACCGTGGGCCCCGGGCTGTAACCCTGATAGCCTTGCCCCAGGGCCGGCTCTAACTAATTCTAGGAGTAGTTCATATCACCTTTACAATTTTCATGATTCATATTCCATAAAATTAAAAAATAGTTTTTTAAAAAAAAAGGTTTTAATTAGTTGTAACCAATGAAAGCATCAATTTGTTTGACTTTCTCTATTTTGTCCTATAACCCGAAAAGTCTACTGTTATATAGGAGTATTATAACCTATTAGGGTTATTGTAGTCGGTACTTACCAATATTGATACATATGGTTGTTGTAGACGTAGGTAGGTAGTTATAATTGATCTTGGAAAATATATAATTTAAAAGGCAAAGTTGGTATATAAATTATTAGCTAGGTTCGATCTCAAGCTATTTTTCTTATGCTAAAAAATATAAGTCCATATAAATAAATATACAAGGCTTAGTGTGTCATGCTAGTTGGTCAAATGAACAGTACTCTCTCTCTTTTACTTTAATTTTAGACGTACATTTGTCTGGGTTAGAATTTTATGAAGATTATAATTAATTAAAATGATGAATTACTTTATTCTTTTCCCAAATTAAGGTAAAAGTTTATCGAAGCTAGCTAGCTATCACGTCGACTTCCATATTCACACTTGAGTGTACTAAACAATGGCCTTTGTCGATCGAAGCTAATTAGTACAATTTACAAATGGATGGAGTTAATTATTGAATGTGGTTGGTTAATTGGACTAGTATCCTCTCCATTTCAAATAAAATAAAAAAAAATTATTCTTTATATATTCTCCATCATCGTGATCTCACATTCTAACACATTTTAAATCTGGACTCTGAAATAAAGAATCTCCCTTTCAAATAAAATAGAGAGGATCCTAATTCTGGTTAAAAGGCCTATTCACTTAGCATTCGTTGCGCCTAATGTTTAGTATTTTCAACGCCTGAACAGTTATTAATCTCACCATGACTAGTGATAGGTAGCATATGTACGTACGTGGTATTATTTAAAATATTAAAAAAATAATTTATCTTTCGACTCGACTTTTTAGTCATTAATTAAAATGGTGAGAAATTTTCTTAATTCTTGAAACGTAATTGTCTAAACTCGTCAATATATATATATATATATATATATATATATATATATATATATATATAATCAGACTCAAAATAGTGGGATTATACATTCTTTTAATTAATTCTAAAGAACAAAAAGAATTAAGAATCAATTACTCAAAATACATTGAGCGCACTAGCTAGCTACTCCAAATCCAATAGGTAGCAGTATGTACTAGTAGTATTTACATTACTCTTCCCTATAGGCTATAGCTAAGGAGTATATATATAAGAACAATGCTATTATCACATAAAAAATTACACATAATGCTCATATACACACACACATGTATATTGTGGGATCCCGCCTAATATGCGGGGCCCGCACTATGTTTGTGTGGTATGTGATATTATGTGTAATTTTTTATGTGATAGTAGCATTATTTTATATATAAAGCTAGCTATGAAGTGAATGGAATCATGTCGGGATGGCGTTGAAATTGAAGCATGCTGGTTTCATTCAAGGTCACCGTTGCTACAATTCCTGTCCCGCATTTAGTGTCCATTAAAAATACTACTTCCAATGGCATCCCAATTGTGGTCACCCATTCAGGCTTCCCCCATCCAAAATCAACTTGATAAAATGGAAACCTACATAATGTACTGAAAAACCTGACATCCACTTCTTCATTCCCCATATCCTCTCTTATCCCATTCACATAATTCGCCACCTCCCTTACCAAACCGTCCGGCGTCCAAATTTTCGAGCAATTCTCAAGCGCTTTTCCTAAACCACCCCTTAACAAATTTACCAATTCATGCAATTCCATTTTACCATTATCAGCCTTGAATTTTGTGGGAACTTGAATGTAAAAGTTTCCGCATAACCAGGAATCATCATCATCCGGTGGCCGGGGTGTTACTATACTTGTTCTTCCTCTTAAGTTTAGGTAAAGATAGAGTGCAGAGTCCCTCAAGTGTATTACACCTTTTGACTCATGACTACCACCGATTCATATTAGGGTTTTCCATATTATACATGTCACAACCTCGACGCGAGTTGGCCCGTTAATAGTCTTCGCCCTATTACTAACTTTGGCTTTAAGCCTGGATATCGCTTTTTCATCAAACACAAACCTCTTTGTAACAAGTGTGCCTAGGGTTTTTCCCGATGATGATGATACCGGCTCAGGCCTGATGGCCACCGATAAATCTCTAGCCGGAAAAAGAGAAGCGAGGCAAAAACTTGGTGAAGAAGAAACCTCTTCACGATTCTTGGTGCCAAGTCTACTAGTACTACTACTCCATGCATGATAAAACGTGGCAGCTGTAAATCCATCAGCTACTTTATGTGAAAGATACATACATATAGCTACTCCCCCACATTTAAACTTGCTCAGTGATGACCAAATGAGTTTCCCCAAAATTGTCCCTAAGAGCAAGATCATTTAGGAGGTGCATATTTTAGGTGCTACTCTAAGAAACTCGCCTAGTTCAAAATTATTAATTTCGGCCTCTATATATTCCACCCCTTTCATCGTTGCAATCAATGTAGTAACCATCTTCAACAAATCTTCCGGCAAATGGGTAATATTTGGTCAAGGTCTCCGATAGTGATTTTACCAATTTCTCGTGTTTGTCGTCCAAATCTTTCGTATTGCTGTAGAAGAAAATTATGGGAATGTGGTCTGAAGGAGCAAGTTGATGGAAGAAGGACAATTTGCAAGTCCTATGCTCGCCTGGAGTTGGAACTGATGGCTTTACAATCTTCCTAGATATGATTTTCGCCTCCATTAATGTAACCTCGAATAAGAACAAGACAGTTAAAAATTATTTAATTCAACACAAGCAGATAGCAAAAAACAAGTACATATATGAAAATTTTAAAAGGCATTTTGCACCCAGCAAAAAAAACTATTAAAATGCATGCAATTGAAAGATCCTACAAACAACTATTAATGAGCATGAAAAGAAATTATATATCAAATTTGTAGAATTTTATCTTAAATTTTAATAGCAAACTTTCTTCATTATGTTTGATCATTTGCTTATATAGGAGCTAGCTATCTATCTAGCTTAATTACAAATAAAGAGCTTATATTAATTAGCATGAAAAGAAATTATAAATTCATTTGTCACCTGATATCCTATTAATATTGATAAGAGAATTGATGATAATTAAAAAAGATGAAGGAAGATTTGATTGATTCATTTAATTCATTTATCGATCGATATCAATACTCACAATTAAATCTTAAACAAACAAAGCAGAATCATCATATATTGTAATTAAAATATACATTTATAGAGTTGAAATACAAACAATTAAACAATATACATACACACATATATATATATATATATATATATATATAATATGAAGTATATTTACTTACAAAGCTTTTGAAGACTTTGTCAAATTAATTAAATAACTTTTGGGAGAGATTTTGAGGATATGATTGCAGTTCCTTTTATATATAGATGAAACTGATTAAGAAGGTTCGCTCTACACAAAACAATAATGTGTATGGACTATATATATATATATATATATATATATATATATATATAATGCCATAGATATATAACTTAATATAAATCTTCCAGTTCATTATTAGCTTCTGTTTTTTGCGTTTATGGCGTTTTTTACCATGAAGCTATGAAACTTGTAAAATTATTGCAAGTTTTACAGTGGTTGGTGTTTTAAACACAAAACACGCTTGTGGATTAATTTCTTAGACTAGTTAGTTTATTTTGACATTTTCAATGGTTGGGGGTTGGTGACCCCTTTGTCTTCTAATTGTTTAAGGCCGATATAATATAACCATTCAAGTAGCTTTAGATAAGTTTAATTTTACATATTATGAGGGACTGTTAAACTGAACCCAACTCAAATAACTTGACATTTTGTTTTATTTTATAGGGACGGCCGGTTAAGTGTTCTGATGAGTGGTGACTTTATTATCTTATTAAGTTCAATTAAAGTTATTATTCTCATAATTCTCCTCTTCTTATTCAAAATAAGAAACTTACAAAATAAAACTCTTATCAAAAAGAAGATTTAATTTCTTCTCATAATTAGACTCTAGCATATAATTAATAAATATCTTATTAAAAATAAGATACCTTTGTTTTCATAATAGCAATTTTTTTCTGGATAGAATTCGAGAAGTAACCCAACAATTCCTCCCTTAACTCGAATTTCCGAATACTTCAACTTCTTAGTTGAATAGAATTCATTTAGAAGGTGTATATTTAATTTTAGGTGCTATGCTAAGAAACTCACCTAGTTAAAAATTATTAATTTCGGCCTCTATATATATATATATTCGAACTCTTTATCGTTACAATCAATGTAGTAACCATATAGAGTATATATATATCTTCAACAAATCTTCCGGCTAATGGGTAATATTTGGCTAAGGACTCGGAAAGTGATTTTACCAATTTCTCGTCCAAAGATTTCGATCGTATTGTTGTAAAGGAAAAGTATGGGAATATGTGTTCTGATACAGCTAGCAAGCTGATCGAAGAATAATGTTAATAGTTAACTATCTTAATTAGTGTTGTTCATTTGCTTAATTAGGAGGGAGCTAGCTAGCCAGCAGCCAGCCTACAAACTAATAAAGAGCTTATGTTATTTAATTAGCATGAAAATTAAGAAATAATAAATTAATTCGTGATCGGATATTTATCCTATAAATCTTGATAATTCAGAGGATATATTGAGATTATTACAAAAGATGAAGGAATTAAGATTTGGTCGTCTTCATTCATGTAGATCGAGATAGAAGCTACCGTTCTGCCATATGGCTCTCATAGATCTTGTGTTTGTGGCTTTGATGTTTAGGTGAATGTATGCTACAAACATTAACCAACACGTTTAAATTTACTCCAATTTGGAAGAAGTTCACATTTTTTATTTGGGAAATTCAATGTAGAAATCAACTGCAACTTTAATAATATTTTTTTTCCTTGTTTCAAAATATAACATCATTATTATTTTTCAAATCAATTTAAGATATTTTTAAATTTAGAATCAAAAATTAAAATTCTAATACCATAAAAAAGGATAAAATCCTAGTACGCACGCATTGAAACCGGAACCGGAACCGGAACACTCATACCGACAGAGGAGCAAAGTAACAAAACGAGTGGAGTGGACGAGTGGTTGTCGCATAAAAAATTAGGAAAATAGAATAAAAGATAACAGAAGCTATCCAACCTTCTACATTCTTTAAATATTTTATTTCTCATATTATTGATGGACAAATTTATTCAGAAACAGAGCTCTTTTATCACTTTGATTTACTCAACTTTTCTATTTTTCGATCCAAAAATAAGAAGGTTTGTGGAAAGTAACTTCTTCAAATATCTCATAAATGAAGTGAGATTTATAATTTTTTTAATAAAAAAAAAAATTTGGAACGAGTGTGGTATTAGTTTTGGGAACAATTACATATAATAGTACATTTTAATAAAATATTACAAAAAAAATGCATAAATAAAATATTTACAAAATTAATGCATATGCAATACTTAATTACAAAAAGAGTGCAATCTTATCCCTTTAATTATGGCCACGATTATCTCCCTTATCTCTCCCATGATTCTCTCCACTCCATTTCCGCCTCCCTTCTCCTCCTCCTCCTCCCCTGCCCCACCCCCTCCCTCTCCCTCTCCCTCAGCCTCCCATCTCCCTCCCCCTCCTCCCGCCCCACCCCCCTCCCCCCGCCTCCCCGCCTCCCCACCTCCCCCTCCTCCCGCCTCCCCCTCCTCCCGCCCCCTTTCTCCTCCCCCTCCTCCCGCCCCCCTTTCTCCTCCACCCGCCCCCTCCACACCCCATCCCTCTCCTCCCGGCCCTTCTTTCTCCTCCCTCCGCCTCCCACCGCCCTCCCCCTCCTCCCGCCCCCCTTTATCCTCCTCCCACCCCCGCCCCACCACCTCCCCTCCCTCTGCCTCCCCCTTTCCCGCCCCCTTTCTCCTCCCCCTCCTCCCGCCCCCCTTTCTCCTCCCCCCCCCACGCCCCACCCCACCCCCTCCCCCTCCCCCTCCCTCTCCTCCCGCCTCCTTTCTCCTCCCTCCGCCTCCCATCACCACCGGTCCATTTTTTACCTCCACCGGTAACCAAACATTTATATGTTAGTAACCAAACAGTCATACCAAGGTAACCAAACATTCATACCAAGGTAACCGAACCTTAATATGAAGGTTTCCTTAATATGAAGGTTCGGTTACCTTGTTATAAAGGTTTGGTTACCTTGGTATGAAGGTTTGGTTACCTTGGTATGAACGTAACCAATTCATTTTTATTAGGTTACCAATTTATTGGTAACCAAAATTCATGCAGTTGGTTACCAAACCTTTCGATAAGGTAACCAATTCAGTTTTATTAGGTTACTAATTTATTTTGAATGTGATGCAGTTGGTAACCAAACTTCATGCAGTTAGTTACCAAACCTTTTGATAAGGTAACCAATTCAGTTTTATTTGATTACTAATTTTATTTTGAATGTGATGCAGTTGGTAGCCAAACTTCGTATAAAGGTAACCATTTTAATTTTTGTGGATAACCAAATCGTCAAAAAAAATTCAGAATAGCAATTCCGGCGATATAGCGGTGGTGGCGACGGCGGCGGCGGCGGGAGGCGGTGGAGGAGAATGATGAACATTAACTCCTTCATAATTTTTTATTTTTAATTTTCTCATTTTGATTTGAATTTTGAATTGTAGATTTGAAATTGTTGTTAGATCCAAAAGATTTGAATTTGAATTATTAATTATCCTTGATTTTAGGTTTCCTTATTTAATTTGAAATTGAATGGTTTGAATTTTTTGCACTTTTTTTGTAATTATTTTGTGGATGCACTTTTTTTATAATTACTTTCTAAATGTTGTATAGTTCTGTAAAGTACTCTTAGTTTTGTTGATTCATTTAGGCCCAACAAGTGTGTGTGATTTTAGTGGGTCTGCACCACTAAAATGTAATAGGACAATACAATAATCAAACAAACTCTCCCAAATACCCAGGATTATGAAAATAGAAGAAAGACTGCCAACAGTCCATACAACTAGAGGCCCATTGGTTGTTTAGAATACATATGTGTCATAGTTCATTTTGATTTTTCACCCGTAATCCACTTAGATTTTGGGCTGCAAGTACTTAAATTACTGAAAATTGTATTTTTTATAAATTAAAAAAATTGACTAATAAGGTATTAGGATTTGTTTATTTACATACATACCTGTTTGTTTTTTTTCATATTTTTGAATGTTAAGTAGGACAATTATAATGTGATGAATAGAATCATTTTAACCATCGGTATGCAAGGATCAATGCCATGTAATTGTCACAAATCATTTTGTATGCAAGCAGCCTAAGTATAAACCATATAGTGTATTCTTTTTATGAACTACTAATACAGTCTCTTACGCTTCTTAAAGATCTATTTTTTAATTGATAACTTTAAAATAAATAAAATAGCAAATGTATCCTCAACATTTGCCACAAATAGCATTTATATGTAAGATTGCATATCTAGAGGGGGTTCAAAATTGGTTGTAATTTGTTATCTGTTTTTTGGTGTTCACTTATGCAAGGTGCTTTGTAAGCAAATTGTGGTCCAGTCTAAATCTTTTGGATTTGCCAATTTTGTATTACAGTTATTTGATACTAATTATATTTATTTTTTCGATAACTATATATATATATATATATATATGTGTGTGTGTGTGTGTGTAAGTGTAAGTGTAATTCCATAAATAGCACATCTAGAGGGGGGTAAATAGGTGTTTAAGCTACAAGTAATAAACTATGAATTCTTTTTAAAGTTTTCTGCTACAGGTCTAATCCAGACAGCTTCACCTGTCTGCTTTAGTGTATCTTCAAACTAATAAAGCAAGATATTCAAAAATTAATCAAACAGAAAATAGAAGTGCAGAATAGTAAAAGACACCGAGATTTTTACGTGGTTCAGCCCCTATCCTCTAGTCTAGTAGCCTAATCTACGTCCAATACCAACTAGTATTGGAGACTCTTTTTATTAAACTTAATATTCAATTAAATACAATAAAAAGACTCCCTGTTCAAATAAGCTTTCCGCTGTAATGGACACCTCTGCCCCCTTTGCACCACTGCAACCTTGCTTACCACTGAGACCTTTACACCTTGCAACCTTGAAAGCTTCCTTTGAACAGATCCTATCTACTACGAGATAGACCAAGCCACACACGACTTAAACTTTGAATATAATAGAAGAAATTACAATAGACTTTTTATTTTCCAGCCACAAAGAATTAAAGACAATACAATGAATAGCTGAAAATAAACAATGAAAGCTCTCAATAGAATTCTTCTCTGTATAGCAACGTGAATTAGCTTCTTGTATCCTCTACTGCTTAGCCGTGAGATAAAACTATATATATATAGAGACCCAACGGCTATAAAATAATTGTTAGCAAGAAATCAGATGATTTAAATCCCATAATTAAAGCTACTAATATTGACCAACGGATATAAACATAAGATAGATTAGAAAACTCATATCACAGTTGGTATACCCCATGATTTTAGCAATTAAAGAGACCAACAGATTTGATAAACCAAGGATATAATAAGAGTCCAATAGATATAAAATAAGTTACCACAAGATTAGTCCAGTTGGATCACATAATTCTAACAAACTGATTTATCCAAGATCTATATATATAATGGAAATAATATATTCAATAGCACAAATGATTAGTCCAGTTGGAAATACATGATTCCAACAAACTGATTTATCCAAGATATATACATTCCTTAACAGCTATAAAGAATTCAAAACAAATTAAATATCACAATATAAGGAAAGAAATTGTCCAAGTGATATACTCGATAGATAGCTCAGTCAAAGTTGGTTTTTCTTAAAAGATATCTCTTTAAAACACATATCTAACTTTGATTCAAAACAGGATATATATTAAGAAAATATTCAGCAATATTAATTCCTTTTTCTCAACTAATGGACCAATAATCAATTTTGAGTCAACAAAGAAATTAACTTATAATAAATTAAATCAACCCAATATATAAAATCTTGGCCATTAAATTATGTTCACATATAACATTATTCACATGCCCATAATATAATTCTCATGCAAAATATATTATTTCCATACAACATATTAATTTCATACAAAACATATTATCATCATTAAAACATAAACATATAAACCAACAATCTCCCCTTTTTTACTGATGATAATATATGACTACCCCTAAATATAAGGCTCCCCCTAAAACTATGCAATTTATTATTACGCATAAGTAAGCAGAGAATATTTTCATAAAATATATTGTCATTATTAAAAATCCACAAATCAACATTCTTCTTCCCCTTTTTGATGATGACAATATATTAAACTTTGTAATTAACATGCTCCCCCTATTTATATGGCTCCCCCTAAATATATGCATATGCATATTAAGAAGCAATATAAGATTGGAACTATGTTCATAGAAACTTGTCAACATCCACAAATATATGCGCAATGATAAAGAATGATATTTAAGCTTATAACAAAATCACATATAGTAAGTAAACAAAATGATCATACTTTTGTGATTTGTTACCTATATGTCAACATTTTATCAGTAGAAAGCTTGATGGTTGTGCTCCTTAGTATAGCTTTGGACTTTGGATTTTCATAATCAAATTTCTTCAAAAGATATTCTTTTGGTCATCCCAATGTTGAGATCTTTAATGCTCAGGTTAGGAGAATGATTTTTCACAGTTTTGAATGATCTAGAAAGTCTGACACTTGAAATTTGTTCATCAAGTTCAGCTTTTGGAATATAACGTTCCGCATGTGACTGTTTGTCTGATTTTTCTTCTAAAATAGACGGGTCGAGCTGTCTGGATTTAGGTATCTGCATGCCTGAGTTTTCTACCGTCTTTCCTTCTGATGCAGACGGGTTAAGCTGTCTATATTCTGCTATTTTATTTTCACGTTCCAGATTCATGTTTCCTGCAGAACCCTCACTCTCTTCCTTTGACAAATCGTGGTTAATATCATCAAAAAATAATATGCAACGATTCCTCATCAATATTGTCATTTATATTAAATATAGCGCATTTAACACAAAAAAAAAACTTTAAAAAATAACAATATTATGTAAGATACTTACAGATTCCGTCAAATCATTTATAGGTAACTAACTCTCTCAAAGTAAAGTACTATTCGTCGCCTTTTTGATCTTGAGACATCTATAAAATGAACAAATAGTCTCTACCTTTTTGGTACCCAAATCTTTTTGGGTCCTTTTGGGTTAGTAGCATATAAATCACATTTCTTTACCCAAATTTGTTTATTCTAATTTTATTGCAATTAGAATCAAAATGTCCTTTTAAACCATATTTTTTGCAAGTGACATAAGGTAAGCAATAAAGAGATTTGTTCCTTAGTTTATTATTTATTATTCTAATTTTATTAGTAGTGTTTTTTATGTTCTTAACAGGATTATATCCAATTCCTTATTTATCTAGGCTTGACCTTTGAGCACCCAACATTATATTTAAATTCTATTCTCCTTGAACAAATTTTGCAAGATCATTTTTCAATGATATTATTTCTTCCTCATTGTCATTTTGCATGTTTATTATTTTTCCATCATTAAAAGCATCAATACAAGCATCTCTCATTTTCAAACTTTCATTTAAATAATCATTTTCCTTTTTAAGGTTATTATTTTCTTCATTTAATGTTTCTACCTCTTTCATTAAATCATTTATCCAATTTTTTAAATGAGCATTTTTCTCTTTCATACGAATATTTTCATTCTTTAAAAGAAGATAATCAGAAATAGTAATTTCACCAAGTTCGGAATTTACCTTGGATGATTCCTGATTGCTTAATCCAGTGAAGCATAGTTTAACAGTTTCATCATCTTGCTCTTCATGATCGGACTCTTCATCGCTCCATGTCATTAATGTTTTTTCTTTTGAATTGTTTGCTTTGTTTTTCCTTCTAATCAGCTTTCTCAATTTTCGAGTCATCATAGTTATTTCCTTATCAAAGTCTACATCATCACCATCCAAGTAACTTTCAGCTTGTAAGGCTAAGGTCTTCCTTTTTGTTCTCTCATCTTCTTCATCATACCTCTTTAGTTGATTCTCAAATTCTTCAAGTTCACCAAAGAGGGTGAGCGTTTCCGTGGTGCTGATTATTGACGAGTCTTGGAGAGTTGTGACTTTCGAAGTGAACCGTTTGGGCATGACTCTTACCAGCTTTCTATTAATTTCCCTTTGATCAACTTTTCAACCAAGCATACTTAGCGCGTTCATTAGGGTAAGGAATCTCCCTTGAGCTTCATTGATTGTTTCATTATTTTCTAACTTGAAGAGCTCATATTCTTGCATCGACATACTTAACTTGACTTCCTTCACCTTGGTGGTTCCTTCATGGCTCATAATAATTGTGTCCCATATTTCTTTTGATGTGTTGCACGATGATACTTTATCAATTTCAACTTGGACCATTCCGCTTAGCAATGTGTTCATGGCTCTTGAGTTGTAGGAAAACATATAGCTTTCGTTAGCATCCATCTCCATGAGAGCCTTTGGTTTGCCATCATCGTGTCTAGGAATGACAGGTCCATTTTCAACAACCCACCATTCCCATGGGTCTCTTTTAAGAAAGATCTTCATTCTGAACTTCCAAAAGTTAAAGTTTTCACTTCCGAGTAAAAGAGATGGTCGGCTTGTGGATTGACCTTCTTAAAAATTTAGGTGTGCCATAGGATCTTTTCCTACAACCTGCAAAGATCAATATTAGTAGAGCCTTACTTTGATACCAAATGTAATTCCGTAAATAGCACACCTAGAGGGGGGTGAATAGGTGTTTAAGCTACAAGTGATAAACTATGAATTCTTTTTAAAGTTTTCTACTACAGGTCTAATCCAGACAGCTTCACCTGTCTGCTTTAGTGTATCTTCAAACTAATAAATTAAGATATCCAGAAATTAATCAAACAGAAAATAGAAGCGCAGAATAGTAAAAGACACCGAAATTTTTACATGGTTCAGCCCCTATGCTCTAGTCTAGTAGCCTAATCCACGTCCAATACCAACTAGTATTGGAGACTCTTTTTATTAAACTTAATATTCAATTAAATACAATAAAAAGACTTCATGTTCAAAAAAACTTTTCGCTGTAATGGACACCTCTGCCCCCTTTGCACCACTGCAACCTTTCTCACCACTGAGACCTTTGCACCTCTGCAACCTTGAAAGCTTCCTTTGAACAAATCCTATCTACTACGAGATAGACCAAGCCACACACGACTTAAACTTTGAATATAATAGAAGAAATTACAATAGACTTTTTATTTTCCAGCCACAAAGAATTAAAGACAATACAATGAATAGCTGAAAATAAATAATGAAAGCTCTCAATAGAATTCTTCTCTGTATAGCAACGTGAATTAGCTTCTTGTATCCTCTACTGCTTAGCCGTGAGATAAAACTATATATATAGAGAGACCCAACGGCTATAAAATAATTGTTAGCAAGAAATCAGATGATTTAAATCCCATAATTAAAGCTACTAATATTAACCAACGGATATAAACATAAGATATATTATGAAACTCATATCACAGTTGGTATACCCCATGATTTTAGCAATTAAAGAGACCAACAGATTTGGTAAACCAAGGATATAATAAGAGTCCAATAGATATAAAATAAGTTACCACAAGATTAGTCCAGTTGGATCACATAATTCTAACAAACTTATTTATCCAAGATCTATATATATAACGGAAATAATATATTCAATAGCACAAATGATTAGTCCAGTTGGAAATACATGATTCCAACAAACTGATTTATCCAAGATATATACATTCCTTAACCGCTATAAAGAATTCAAAACAAATTAAATATCACAATATAAGGAAAGAAATTGTCCAAGTGATATACTCGATAGATAGCTCAATCAAAATTGGTTTTCCTTAAAAGATATTTCTTTAAAACACATATCTAACTTTGATTCAAAACAGGATATATATTAAGGAAATATTCAGCAATATTAATTCCTTTTTCTCAACTAATGGACCAATAATCAATTTTAGGTCAACAAAGAAACTAACTTATAATAAATTAAATCAACCCAATATATACAATCTTGGCCATTAAATTATGTTCACATATAACATTATTCACATGCTCATAATATAATTCTCAGGCAAAATATATTATTTTCATGCAACATATTCATTCCATACAAAATATATTATCATCATTAAAACATAAACATATAAACCAACAGTAAGGAGTCAAGTCATTTGTAGTCTAATTAAAAATATATCTCTAATTTTTTAGAGATATATTAGAAATATAATCCATAATTTAGTAACAAAGGGGCCGGGAAGAGAAAACAATCAAGTACTTCCCTAAATAACTCAAAATTGCACCATCATGCCTTCACCTAAAAATGTAAAGGAGGAAGTAAAGTAAATAACTAAAAATCCTGGCCCACAGCCTCAAACTGGCTTTAGTCAGTACATTTCCTAGGAGTCGATTTTGGTACATTTCCTTGCATTATTACATACCAATCGTGCGTTCAAAAAGTGATGAATTTTATGAGATTCATCACACATTTGAGACAAGTTCAAACATTTTTCAAACTGCAGAATTCAATCAAAGAAATGTACCCAACTCGACTCCTTCAAATTCCTGCCTACAACCAACTAAAATTATCATTGAAACAACACTGAGTAGTTGTTGTTGTATCCAATTCCAGTATCCATTCACATCTACATAGCCAAATTGAAGAGATCAAGAAACAGATGATTCACCAAAGAAGTGAAAATATTAGCCTCCAACTCTAAAGCAACCTCTTCTTTATCTTCTTCTAATTTTACCCACATGCCTCCCTTTTCCATATCCCTAATGTAAGCTTCCCTGTTCCTTTGCACCTCCCATCCCAAAAACACTTCTTGTGGCTTCCCATTGATCCAATCTTTGGCGACATCTAACAGCTCACATGAGTCGTATGCATTCTCTTCGATTATTCCCTCCCTAAAGAAATCCAAGAAAAGATTTTCTGCCTTGAATTTGAAGCTAAGTACTGATGGGGTTTTTGCCTTCATTTCTTCTAGTAACTCTACCGCCTTTGTTTCTGCCTTGTTGTCCTCCTCCTGATCTTCCTCTTCCTCGTCAGAAATGTTGTTTTCCTGGATTGGCAATAAGCAAGGCTGCAAGGGAGATCCAACAGAGTCACGATCAAAGTCGGATAATGCAATTCGTTTCTCTAAGTCCACCGGCTCCAGTAGGGATAGGCTCTCAAATCGTCGAAGCTTCTGCATGAGCTTGTGTTTTGTTCCTGTGAATCAAGTGTAGCATGTTTCATCAGTTTAATGTTGTTATTATCTGAAATAGTAATAATTAAGTTGTCGACAAAATAGGGATAGTATACTGTTGGGTTCAAGAAGTACTTTATAAGTTTTGACAAGGATAAGAAAATGGGAAGGTGTGTTAATTAGTACCTTCCGCACGAGCGGGCCTGAGCTTAAAAGGTGAAGAAACCTCCTCCTCCTCCTCTGCCTCGGCGGCGTCATCGTTGTCAAAAGGGCAATCGAGCACAGATACTGGACTAAACTGTTCCTTAGACTCCTCATTAGGCCATTGTTTCTGTTATCAACCATCCATCATGTTAATTATACTCGAGTTTGAAAAGAAAACAAAGCATGCAGTATTTCAATACTCGACGCATGCATATATATTTTCAGATGTACATCAAACTAATAAGTAGTATTAAGTAGTTAAGTAGTAGTGTTTTTATTTCATTATTGTAGTACGATTGTTTATTCTCTTTACGCACCTCATGAAATCTTGCAAACACGTACAATTCCATATTAGTATTTCTTTGCACTAATACAAAATAAATTCGATTGGGCTAGCTTTATCCAGATTTTAAAGAAATTAAAACTAGTGTCTTAGGCTGATTTGTGAGGCACATTCCTTTCCTTTGTATGGAATGATGACCCATTACCAATAAATTAAATAAATTAGTAGTAGTAATGTTCAGAAGTATTAAACAAACTCCAACTTTCAACATTATTAGGATGTTCCTATTATTGTAAGAAGGCGGCCTTGAAAAAGTAAATCTCAAGACTAATTTTGACGCATCAAAGTCCACCCTATATGACATTCAATATTTTTTTTTTCCATTTGAATGTTGCTTATTTGGCAACGTTAGCTAGCTATAGGTAAAGGGAATTTCTTAACATGACTCCTAAGGGCACATGCTAAGCACACAGTTCAAAGAAATATTCTTTTGAATTATGTGTTTATTCCCTTGAACTTGATGCAAATACAGAAATCAAAAGAATATACACACAATTCAAGAGAATATTCGCGTATCCTTAGGACACATATTAAGAAACAATAAATAAATAAATAAAAATGAAAGGTTGCCGTTATAACTTTGAACTTACTAGTGTAGTACTTCCTCCGTCCCTAAAAGATTGTCGTTTTAGAAGAAAAAAGTTGTTCCAAAATATTTGTCGTTTACAACTTCCTAGAAGAATAAATTATTTACTTTCCTATATTACCCCTATCTTCTCTCATTGTCCCAATAAATTCTCTCTCTTATATTAATAGTTTTTAATTTTTCATAATGGGGTAGTGATGGAATTTCAAACAAATTTTACTAGTATTAAATAATTTTTTTAATTTATGTGTCAAAATCTTAAACGACAATTTTTTAAGAACGGAGAACAGTATATAGTGTAGTACTACCCACATGAACAAGTCAACTATAGAAAAATACAAAAGGCAGGCTCTTTTGTCACCGACATAAATGGTTAAATTTTAATGCCCTACCAAACAGTTGTTTGTATTTATGACTACACGAGGGGTTTGTGGTAAATATGTATAAGAGGGTCAAAATAAGTAAGCAGCGGTGATCCATCATTTTGTGTATCATGAAACTACATACAGTCGCGAGTTTCAACGCCATGGATCCCGGTATTAGACAACTCGTAGCGGGATCGACGGCGTTGGAGTACCCGATGATAGTATTTTAGTTACGTATCCGAGGTGTACTCAATATTACCGAGATATATATACCCGCACACGTGGAATTCTTCAGAAACCCCACTTCTCCAGCTATTTTCTCTCCTGCTTTCCCGTAGTGAAATTCAAATTTTACGTATAAATTATCTATAATGTCCCTCATTCTTTAAAATTTTCTTATTTCTAAAAATAGAAACTAGTCATGCTAAAATCTAGACTCTCCCAAACATTTTAAAAAGTTTTTTTTTATCATGAAAACAAGTGTAGAATAACATAAATATTATTCTGACGTTACCGATACCATTTTGTTAAATTATATTTGCATTGAAAATAAGATCAAAAAAATCATACTCCCTCAGTCTCTTAATATAAATTGTTTTAAAGAAGTGTTTTTATTCTTTAATATAAGTTGTTTAAGAATTTTAAGTAAGTATTAATTATTTAGTTTCTAATATTACCCCAAGTATTAATTATAATGTTAGTTCTCTCACTATTTTTTGTCAATAAATAACACTCTCTTTTTTCAATACAGGAACAATATAAACAATTACTCCCTCCGTTCTTAAAAGATTCTCGTTTAAGGTTTTGGCACATGAATTAAGAAAGTCATTTAATATTAGTAAAATTTGTTTGAAATTTCATCACTACCCCTTTATGGGAAATTGAAAACTATTAATACAAGGAAGAGAATTTATTGGGACAATGAGAGAAGATAGGGGTAATATAGGAAAGTAAATAATTTATTCTTCAAAGAAGTTGTAAACAACAAATATTTTGAAACAAATTTGTTCTTCTAAAACGACAATCTTTTAGGAACGTAAGGAGTAATATTTTATTTAAGGAGTATTATACAATTATTTTCTACAACTCTAAACGAGTTATATTAGGGGACGGAGGGAGGGAGTAGTATTTGTCAAGTGCAAATTCCAACACTAATAATTATAGGATCTACTGTCATCAAAACATAAACACCCCCATCATGTAAGAATTACTATGAGATAAAGAGCACACCCATATCAAAATCAGCAAAACAAAAAGTGTCATATATTGCCATTAGAATTTAGCATATTAAATTTATTTTGTAGTTCTAACAAGAATATAGAAAGCATAGAGAATAAAAAATAGAAAATGGAATCTTAGCGGTAAAAAAAAATTGAGGGGAAGCTTCAAGTTTAGTTCGAACAACAGACTAGTATAGGGACTATTCCATAAATTAAAAAAAAAAGTAGGTGCCAAATAGGAGTGAATAAAAAACTGTCACCTCTGGGCTATCGATAATACAGTTGGCAGTAGGAGTGGTGGTTGCATCCGTGGAATCCTCACCGACTATTTTGCCGACTTCCTCATCCGGTAAAACCTTCTCGGATGAACTAACCGTCTCAGAATTACCGCTCGAGCACGAACTGCTCCTAGTAAATTCACTATCCGACCAGCTGCTGCTGTAACTTTTCTTACTATTACCGCTACTCTCACTGCTGCTGCTACACTTCGTAGAAGAAATGGAATTGGTTACTGCGGTAGTTACGGTGGTAGTTTTGGAGATGTCGGATTTCTCTTCAACTACAGTGTGAAACGATTTCCACCGTTGGATCTCCTTACGATCGGATTTCTTCCAGAAACTTCTCTTGAATAGCCTTCTAGGAAAACTCCTTGGTAAAATTGCTTTTTTAGGCTTGGCGGCGGCGGCGAAAGGGAGGTGTTTGACGGCGTTGATAACCGCATCAGAAGCTTTCTGAAACTCCGATTTAGCCGGAGATGAGGCGGCTGATTTTGATCGCCAGCCGGTCAGTAGTTGATGATGAGACTTGTTCTTTTTAGTGAGATCGATTTCGAGAAGAAATCGAACGGATGTGGTGCAGCATTGCCGCCGGGAAAACGATCGGAATCCGCTGGATGAACATGAGCTCAGATCATCTGAGAGAAAATCTTTCAGCATAAATTGTTTTTTCAGTTTTGGATCAGAATAAGGAACCAACAACGCCATTTCTCAATTCAAAAAAATGCCACTGAAAATTCGAAATGAGGCACACCAAAAAGTAAAATTAGGGTTTGATTGAAAAGCAGAGAGACAGAAATGCGGTGTTTATTTGTAGAAACAGGTAGTGGTACAAAGAGCATTTAAGTATCAAAAGATGAATTGCATGAGTGTAAATGGTAAAGATAAAGCTGGTGCCATTAATGTTCAGATACTGAGCTCATAAAGAAAGTTAACAGGCTTTTTTAAGAGAGAGAAAATGCTGATCAATGAATAGGGAGAGAGGGGGGATTTAAAGGAATTGGATTTTATTATGTTTGAGGGTGAAAGAGAGAGGTAGGTTCTGAATCAGGTGAAGATCTCAAGGTAATTTTAAATAAATTAAATTAAAATAAAATGAAGAAGAAGAAGAAGGAAGGAGAAGCATTGGCAATGGAGATGTGCATATATCAGATTTGAACAGAGTGAATGACAGGAAAGGTAGAAGCTTGGATGCTTCTTCCGGTGGTTTTCTGAATCTCAAGTTTGATTATTTAATTGTTTGAATGTGCTTAGTTTGTTTTGTTTTTTTTTTTAAAGTTTTTTAACAAATCACACGTACTGATTTATCTGTTTGTTTGTTAGTTTGAAATGTAATCAAATCTCACTCAGCTGTGAGACTCAATACTGACTAGTGGTTGACCCCCAATAGCATCCCCAGGCGCTTGACTGTAACTCCATTCACTTTGATTATACTCTCTCGGTTCCAATCATTTTGAAATAAATAATTGACTAATTTTACTCTCTCGCTTCCCATATTTGAGTCATGCTATGTATTATAAAAAAAAAAATTAATTCAATTAAATTATATTACATATGTTCTCGTTCGATTTATTGTAAGATATGTATATACATGAGATAAATAAAAATTAACAATGATGCCATCTGAATTTATTATATTTTATCGCTTAAATTTCAGCATTGTTCGTACTTCAACTCCGTCACATATTTGTTGACATGTATATCATATCTCTACAGATTTTTGTAAGCTAAGAATTTCCTAGTGGCTGTGTAGTTAAAAATAACACTCACAAAATAATGGAAGATTATGAAAACTAAAGATATTCAGTATCATGTTATTTTATTATTTTAAAATAGAAATATATTTGTATTTTTTAGAATAAAGATGTTGCATAGTTTTGAGAGTGAATTCATCGTTTAGGTAATAAAAGGTTCGGTGCATGCATTCATACAATTTTGAGGGTGCTTTAATAATTAAACATATTTAAGGGTGAGATTTGATAGCTATAAAAATCATAAATTTTGAAAATTAATTGAAAATGAATGAAATCAGAATATGCATGTCACATTATTTTTCGAATAACAAGAGTTTCATATATCTCTATATATAGTTTATTATAGTGGCTTTAAATAATCATATATATATATATATATATATATATATATATATATATATATATATATATATATATATATATATATATATATATATATATATATAAACATAAAGTAGATTACTAAACTCGGTTTTTAAACGGTTACTGAATTATAACTTCAATGTAGTTGCCAATACAACCCAAAGAAATTAAGAGACTCACAAATTCACATTAGGAAAGAAAGAATTTTTTAAAAATACCTTCTTTTTCGTACATTTAATTCAAAAAAATTAACATATAAATGGAATATTAATTAATTATTTAGATTATGTAAGCCGAACCTCAAGTGCTCATCTGAAGAAAGAAATTCAAGATTATTAAGATTATAAAAAAAGTAATAATAAAAATTGAATATACTATGTATGAGACAAGGACCAAATGAGTAGATTAAAAAATTAAAAATAAAAAAAATTTAGGAAATGGCCCATCAAATAAAGCCCAAACCAAACCAACCAACCCCAATACTTTTTATGGGTGAGTGGGATCCAATAACTAAAAGTTAAATAAAGTTGATATTTTTATTTGATTTTTTGATATTTTCACATTAAAATTCTCATTATAGATTTTATAACGACGGTTTTTACCGTCGCTATACATCTATAACGATATTTTTCATGTGAAAATATTAATTTCTAAAGTTGAAATGTTTTTGTAGGCTTGTTATAATATCATGAAACTGAAGTGAAGACTGAAGAGATAGATATAGTCTTGTGAGGAAGTTGGTATAATTAGTAGCACATTATATACTGGTAGTAAATCAGCAAAAAAGTAAAATATAATAAAGTAGAATTACTGTAGTAGGTCCACCACATAAACTGATAAAAGTAGAATATTGCAACTTAAGTTACATTCTCATTATATGATTGAACGTAAGATTATGACTTACAGCATGGAAAGGACAACCTAGCCACCGCGAAATGAGATTACTCAATTATTCACCATAATAATTCAAAAATAAACCACGTCACGTTTAAAATCAAATATTTAAATCAGAAGTGAGGACCATGGCAAATATATGTGCTTCCACACACACACATATATATATATATATATATATATATATATGAATTTTAATCCGTGACAATCGATTATCACAGACACAATTTTAATAACCAACTTTTGAACCGTTGATCATAATAATAAAAAACTGAGAATACTACTGTACAAACATGAACAAAGGGACAGGATTAGAGTTAGAAAAAAAAATCATCAACTACTACTAGTAACAAAAGCAATTTTAACGTATTTATGAATTTAATTACCCCTACAAGAAACAATGAATAAAGGGTTTGAATAATATGTATAATGGATAACAAGTTTTCTTATTGACATACTATCAAACATGCGGAGTACATTGTAACTTGAATCAACACAATAAACAGGCATGCACAATGTACTCTACTTATTCTATACTATTCAATATATTTGAACATTCCAAATCACAATGTATCACTAATTAATCATGAAATTAGAAACCGAGACGTAGAACGAAAATTTTAACCCCAAAGTCAAGTCATATATAGTTATCAATTGTTTATGTTTATTTTTTTAAAAAAAATAACCGATTCCCAGTAAGAAAACTGTAATAAATTGCAGGATAAAAGCATATCCAAAACTTTACCAGCGGGAGTGGCAAAAATTTGTAGGTTGAACTGAACAAGCAAAATCACAGGAGAGAGTACGAAGGATAGGGCTTGATTTTGATCCGTGACTTTACTGGACTTGTTTAGAAGTTCCTAATTCGCAGTGAGTTTTGACAAATACTAGCGGAGCAATGGCAATTTCTCAAATCCGTGCGTCCGTTATAATTATTAGCTGACGGATTTATTATTTGTTATTCCCTTGACGCACATCAATTGACTTGGAGGGTAAATTTGTCAAAATATGATTTTTCCCTAACTTCAATTATGTCCCTTCATTTCTGTTTAATTTGTACGATATAAATAGTGTATGTCAGTTTTTACTACTCCCTCCGGCCCTATTTATTTGACGTTTTAGAGAACAAATTTTGTTCCTATTTATTTGATGTTCGTAAATTTATAGAAGATATTGATTACATTACTTCTTAAATTATCCCTAAACATTTAATAATCTCCTTAATTCTCTCCTACTTTTTCAAGGCTATTTTTTTTTACCTCTTTTAATATCTACTCTCTTTCTCTCTCTATACTTCCTATATTTTCTCTATCCTCTAACAATATTTCTCTCTCATCTTTATTATATACAATTTAGTTTTTAATTTATCTATGCAAAGGTATTTTTGGTAATACATAATAATTTTATGAGAGTTTTTATAGGAGTTTTAACTTTCTAAATAGTTGCGCAAAGCTCCAAAACGTTAAATAAAGATGGAGGGAGTACATAACAATTACTTGTCGTAAATCATTACAATATATATATATATATATATATATATATATATATATATATATAATAATGCTACTATCACATAAATACTTTCACATAATTTTCACATACACTCATACATATTGCGGGTTCCCATATCAGGCGGGGGCCCACAGTATGTATGTGTGTATGTAAAGATTATGTAAAAGTATTTATGTGATAGTAGCATTGCTCATATATATATATATATCGGTCGATTTTTCTGGTTCCTCATCTATGTTCTTACGTGTAGACATATCAGATGTCCCCTATTAAAAGTACAATAATATTATTATTACATAAACATCTCATACTGCTGACGTGGCAATATGTAATTTGTTATTGACATGATCCACTTAACTCAATAACAAATCATATACGGTCACCTCAGCATTATGTGAAGTTTATGTTATCCACTTTATGTGATAGTAACATTATTTTAAAAGTAGGAAGCAATATCATCAAACATAATATTTAATCACAACAGTACGATTCTCCCAGCTTCAAAATGAATAATCCCCTTTTTATATATAATAAAGGAGTAAAAGAATTATTAGACGATCAGCGAATGTAAGACGATAAATCAGTGTCGTGTAACATTTATTAGACGATCAGCGAATGTGATAACTCATAGCTTAACTAGAGCTGCAAATTCTGTGTATGGTCAGAAAGTCTTTGAAAATGTTTGTCCCTTTTTTATTTCGGACGTAATTGTTGCAGATTTGAATGAATAAATCTCTTATTGTTTGTGTCAAAAAAAAAAGAGAAGAAAAAGGAGTAAAAGAATTTAAAACAGTACACAAAATTGACTTGGTAAGCAACCCAACTTGTAATGAACTCAAAAGCCCACCCACTTGCAAGGGAAAGAACTTCCTTCTTTAATAAAACAGAAATTGTGAAATTAAAATGAAAGATTGATTAATATTTCAATATGTACTCGTTTAGTACCAATTCGTCAGCCATCATTTCTCCTCCTAAAACCCTCCGACTTTCAACCTCACCAAGTCACCGACCCACAGAAACTCTGCATTTTCAAATACAGAAAATCAACCCGTAATTTCCTCCCTTTCTCATTATCTCTTTGGGGGAATTTGTGGTATGTTTATCTGTGTATATATTGATATGCAACTGACAAAAACAGAGAGATTTAGAGAGAGAGTGTCACAGAAGATTACTCGGCTCAAATCTTGATACTTTTCTTGTGCATGTTATTAAACCTCATTTCATTTCTCTTTACACCTCTATTTCCCCCATTCTTTCTCTCATCAAATTAATACCATGCAACGGTAGCACAGCCAAATCTGATACACGTGTCATCGGAAATTTCTATCAAACCATCTTCAATTTCATCCAATCGAACGATCAGGCTGATTTAGATGAAGGGTGCTGAAGATCAAGCTAGGTCTCTATTTGGGATTTCTCTCTCTGATAGACCCATGTGGCAACAGTTTCTCATATGCTCATCTGGGTTCTTCTTTGGTTACCTTGTTAATGGCATTTGCGAGGTCAATTTAATTATGCTCATCGTCATTTCAGTTGGGATTTCCTGATTCTATATATCTATACCTCTTTTTCTGTGTATGTTTATGTTTTCATTTTATTTTTGTGAATGATTTGAGCTTTTCTTTCTAATTTTAGATTACTCTGTATTGGGCCTGATACCAAATAGCGAATGAAGATGTTTAGTCTGTGTTTGAGTGATTCTGCTTTGAGGGTTTTTAAAGACCCCATTTCCCAATATCTGTGTATTGGTTGATCAGTTCAATTTGCAATTTTATTGTCAATTTAAAATTTTGGAGTGATACGGGTTGATTAACTAAGAAAATATGTTTTTCTCCAACAGGAATATGTGTATAATAGGCTTCAGTTCAGGTTTGTCAAAGTTTCTGATCTTGTAAATCTTAATTTATCCCTTTGATCTGTATTCTTATTATTATCTGGTTTTTAATTTCAGCTATGGATGGTATTTTACGTTTGTACAAGGCTTTGTGTACTTGGTACTCCTATACTTGCAGGGATTCACCACCAAGCAAATGGTGAACCCATGGAAAACATATGTGAAGCTCTCTGCTGTTCTTATGGGCTCGCATGGATTGACGAAGGGTTCCTTGGCTTTTCTTAACTATCCCGCACAGATCATGTTCAAATCCACAAAGGTAAACCTCAACCATGTTTTGTCATTAATTTTTTACATTTTGAAATTAGACTTTACCTCTTTCAATAGCATATAATATTATAGTCCATTTTAGTTGGGAAGACCCCGTTTTTCTTTTCTTTCCCAGAAATCTCAAATTCTGTTTTTTCTGACCTTGAGATAACAGGTACTTCCTGTCATGGTGATGGGTGCATTTATTCCTGGCTTGAGAAGAAAATATCCGCCTCATGAATATCTCTCTGCTCTCCTTCTAGTTGTTGGCCTGATTCTCTTCACCTTAGCAGATGCCAATTCGTCTCCTAATTTCAGTGTCTTTGGTGTTGTGATGGTATCGGGTGCTCTAGTCATGGATGCGTTTCTGGGTAATCTGCAGGAAGCAATCTTTACCATGAATCCTGAAACCACGCAGGTATCTTTGTTAATTCTCTGGTAGTTCTTAGTCTAGGCATAATGCATTTTGAAGAGTCATAACAAAATATATTTGGTGTCATATAACTTAACTTTTGTGCTCTTAAATCTCACAGATGGAGATGCTATTCTGCTCAACGGTAGTTGGTTTGCCATTCCTAATTCCACCCATGATTCTAACCGGAGAATTGTTCACGGCATGGAATTCCTGTTCTCAGGTGAAGAAATCATATATCACCCTAACCACCCCCCCCCCCCCCATATCCCCCTTCTTTCCCCTTGTATGCTTTTCTCTTTGAAAAGAGGTTATAGAAAAGAAACATGTATGGTATTTTAGATAAGAGTTGCATTCGCGGTAGTCATGTGTAACGTGTCCAATACGTTCACCTCTAAGAATTTCCTGGGAGAAATCAATGATTTGATAGTTGAACTTCTACTTTATTTGTTTATTCGAATTCCCCAACTGTATCATGTAGGATGGTTCTGTTGCTTTAAGTTAGCACTGGAATATAGTATTTGCAAAACAAAATAAAACTAATATTGCGACAAAGATTAAAGCATACCTGTCATAAAATGCTAAAGGAGGTTAAAGAATAATATATCTGTATCTCCATTTATGTTGTTACAAATATATAAATTAACATAGAGAGCTGCTTGTATCGATATTATATCCATGAAATTGTTCATATGTTATATGTAATTCAGCTGTTTCTTACAAGGGGTGGTAGTTATTGTCATTGAAATTATACTGAATGGCTTGCTATTACATTTTTGCAGCATCCTTATGTATATGGGGTGTTAGTGTTTGAAGCTATGGCCACATTCATTGGACAAGTCTCTGTTTTATCACTTATTGCTGTTTTATCAATTTTCGAGTCATCATAGTTATTTCCTTATCAAAGTCTACATCATCACCATCCAAGTAACTTTCAGCTTGTAAGGCTAAGGTCTTCCTTTTTGTTCTCTCATCTTCTTCATCATACCTCTTTAGTTGATTCTCAAATTCTTCAAGTTCACCAAAGAGGGTGAGCGTTTCCGTGGTGCTGATTATTGACGAGTCTTGGAGAGTTGTGACTTTCGAAGCGAACCGTTTGGGCATGACTCTTACCAGCTTTTTATTAATTTCCCTTTGATCAATTTTTCGACCAAGCATACTTAGCGCGTTCATTAGGGTAAGGAATCTCCCTTGAGCTTCATTGATTGTTTCATTATTTTCTAACTTGAAGAGCTCATATTCTTGCATCGACATACTTAACTTGACTTCCTTCACCTTGGTGGTTCCTTCATGGCTCATAATAATTGTGTCCCATATTTCTTTTGATGTGTTGCACGATGATACTTTATCAATTTCAACTTGGACCATTCCGCTTAGCAATGTGTTCATGGCTCTTGAGTTGTAGGAAAACATATAGCTTTCGTTAGCATCCATCTCCATGAGAGCCTTTGGTTTGCCATCATCGTGTCTAGGAATGACAGGTCCATTTTCAACAACCCACCATTCCCATGGGTCTCTTTTAAGAAAGATCTTCATTCTGAACTTCCAAAAGTTAAAGTTTTCACTTCCGAGTAAAAGAGATGGTCGGCTTGTGGATTGACCTTCTTAAAAATTTAGGTGTGCCATAGGATCTTTTCCTACAACCTGCAAAGATCAATATTAGTAGAGCCTTACTTTGATACCAAATGTAATTCCGTAAATAGCACACCTAGAGGGGGGTGAATAGGTGTTTAAGCTACAAGTGATAAACTATGAATTCTTTTTAAAGTTTTCTGCTACAGGTCTAATCCAGACAGCTTCACCTGTCTGCTTTAGTGTATCTTCAAACTAATAAAGCAAGATATTCAAAAATTAATCAAACAGAAAATAGAAGTGCAGAATAGTAAAAGACACCGAGATTTTTACGTGGTTCAGCCCCTATCCTCTAGTCTAGTAGCCTAATCTACGTCCAATACCAACTAGTATTGGAGACTCTTTTTATTAAACTTAATATTCAATTAAATACAATAAAAAGACTCCCTGTTCAAATAAGCTTTCCGCTGTAATGGACACCTCTGCCCCCTTTGCACCACTGCAACCTTTCTTACCACTGAGACCTTTGCACCTTGCAACCTTGAAAGCTTCCTTTGAACAGATCCTATCTACTACGAGATAGACCAAGCCACACACGACTTAAACTTTGAATATAATAGAAGAAATTACAATAGACTTTTTATTTTCCAGCCACAAAGAATTAAAGACAATACAATGAATAGCTGAAAATAAATAATGAAAGCTCTCAATAGAATTCTTCTCTGTATAGCAACGTGAATTAGCTTCTTGTATCCTCTACTGCTTAGCCGTGAGATAAAACTATATATATAGAGAGACCCAACGGCTATAAAATAATTGTTAGCAAGAAATCAGATGATTTAAATCCCATAATTAAAGCTACTAATATTAACCAACGGATATAAACATAAGATATATTAGGAAACTCATATCACAGTTGGTATACCCCATGATTTTAGCAATTAAAGAGACCAACAGATTTGGTAAACCAAGGATATAATAAGAGTCCAATAGATATAAAATAAGTTACCACAAGATTAGTCCAGTTGGATCACATAATTCTAACAAACTTATTTATCCAAGATCTATATATATAACGGAAATAATATATTCAATAGCACAAATGATTAGTCCAGTTGGAAATACATGATTCCAACAAACTGATTTATCCAAGATATATACATTCCTTAACCGCTATAAAGAATTCAAAACAAATTAAATATCACAATATAAGGAAAGAAATTGTCCAAGTGATATACTCGATAGATAGCTCAATCAAAATTGGTTTTCCTTAAAAGATATTTCTTTAAAACACATATCTAACTTTGATTCAAAGCAGGATATATATTAAGGAAATATTCAGCAATATTAATTCCTTTTTCTCAACTAATGGACCAATAATCAATTTTAGGTCAACAAAGAAACTAACTTATAATAAATTAAATCAACCCAATATATACAATCTTGGCCATTAAATTATGTTCACATATAACATTATTCACATGCTCATAATATAATTCTCATGCAAAATATATTATTTCCATGCAACATATTCATTCCATACAAAATATATTATCATCATTAAAACATAAACATATAAACCAACAGTAAGGAGTCAAGTCATTTGTAGTCTAATTAAAAATATATCTCTAATTTTTTAGAGATATATTAGAAATATAATCCATAATTTAGTAACAAAGGGGCCGGGAAGAGAAAACAATCAAGTACTTCCCTAAATAACTCAAAATTGCACCATCATGCCTTCACCTAAAAATGTAAAGGAGGAAGTAAAGTAAATAACTAAAAATCCTGGCCCACAGCCTCAAACTGGCTTTAGTCAGTACATTTCCTAGGAGTCGATTTTGGTACATTTCCTTGCATTATTACATACCAATCGTGCGTTCAAAAAGTGATGAATTTTATGAGATTCATCACACATTTGAGACAAGTTCAAACATTTTTCAAACTGCAGAATTCAATCAAAGAAATGTACCCAACTCGACTCCTTCAAATTCCTGCCTACAACCAACTAAAATTATCATTGAAACAACACTGAGTAGTTGTTGTTGTATCCAATTCCAGTATCCATTCACATCTACATAGCCAAATTGAAGAGATCAAGAAACAGATGATTCACCAAAGAAGTGAAAATATTAGCCTCCAACTCTAAAGCAACCTCTTCTTTATCTTCTTCTAATTTTCCCCACATGCCTCCCTTTTCCATATCCCTAATGTAAGCTTCCCTGTTCCTTTGCACCTCCCATCCCAAAAACACTTCTTGTGGCTTCCCATTGATCCAATCTTTGGCGACATCTAACAGCTCACATGAGTCGTATGCATTCTCTTCGATTATTCCCTCCCTAAAGAAATCCAAGAAAAGATTTTCTGCCTTGAATTTGAAGCTAAGTACTGATGGGGTTTTTGCCTTCATTTCTTCTAGTAACTCTACCGCCTTTGTTTCTGCCTTGTTGTCCTCCTCCTGATCTTCCTCTTCCTCGTCAGAAATGTTGTTTTCCTGGATTGGCAATAAGCAAGGCTGCAAGGGAGATCCAACAGAGTCACGATCAAAGTCGGATAATGCAATTCGTTTCTCTAAGTCCACCGGCTCCAGTAGGGATAGGCTCTCAAATCGTCGAAGCTTCTGCATGAGCTTGTGTTTTGTTCCTGTGAATCAAGTGTAGCATGTTTCATCAGTTTAATGTTGTTATTATCTGAAATAGTAATAATTAAGTTGTCGACAAAATAGGGATAGTATACTGTTGGGTTCAAGAAGTACTTTATAAGTTTTGACAAGGATAAGAAAATGGGAAGGTGTGTTAATTAGTACCTTCCGCACGAGCGGGCCTGAGCTTAAAAGGTGAAGAAACCTCCTCCTCCTCCTCTGCCTCGGCGGCGTCATCGTTGTCAAAAGGGCAATCGAGCACAGATACTGGACTAAACTGTTCCTTAGACTCCTCATTAGGCCATTGTTTCTGTTATCAACCATCCATCATGTTAATTATACTCGAGTTTGAAAAGAAAACAAAGCATGCAGTATTTCAATACTCGACGCATGCATATATATTTTCAGATGTACATCAAACTAATAAGTAGTATTAAGTAGTTAAGTAGTAGTGTTTTTATTTCATTATTGTAGTACGATTGTTTATTCTCTTTACGCACCTCATGAAATCTTGCAAACACGTACAATTCCATATTAGTATTTCTTTGCACTAATACAAAATAAATTCGATTGGGCTAGCTTTATCCAGATTTTAAAGAAATTAAAACTAGTGTCTTAGGCTGATTTGTGAGGCACATTCCTTTCCTTTGTATGGAATGATGACCCATTACCAATAAATTAAATAAATTAGTAGTAGTAATGTTCAGAAGTATTAAACAAACTCCAACTTTCAACATTATTAGGATGTTCCTATTATTGTAAGAAGGCGGCCTTGAAAAAGTAAATCTCAAGACTAATTTTGACGCATCAAAGTCCACCCTATATAACATTCAATATTTTTTTTTTCCATTTGAATGTTGCTTATTTGGCAACGTTAGCTAGCTATAGGTAAAGGGAATTTCTTAACATGACTCCTAAGGGCACATGCTAAGCACACAGTTCAAAGAAATATTCTTTTGAATTATGTGTTTATTCCCTTGAACTTGATGCAAATACAGAAATCAAAAGAATATACACACAATTCAAGAGAATATTCGCGTATCCTTAGGACACATATTAAGAAACAATAAATAAATAAATAAAAATGAAAGGTTGCCGTTATAACTTTGAACTTACTAGTGTAGTACTTCCTCCGTCCCTAAAAGATTGTCGTTTTAGAAGAAAAAAGTTGTTCCAAAATATTTGTCGTTTACAACTTCCTAGAAGAATAAATTATTTACTTTCCTATATTACCCCTATCTTCTCTCATTGTCCCAATAAATTCTCTCTCTTATATTAATAGTTTTTAATTTTTCATAATGGGGTAGTGATGGAATTTCAAACAAATTTTACTAGTATTAAATAATTTTTTTAATTTATGTGTCAAAATCTTAAACGACAATTTTTTAAGAACGGAGAACAGTATATAGTGTAGTACTACCCACATGAACAAGTCAACTATAGAAAAATACAAAAGGCAGGCTCTTTTGTCACCGACATAAATGGTTAAATTTTAATGCCCTACCAAACAGTTGTTTGTATTTATGACTACACGAGGGGTTTGTGGTAAATATGTATAAGAGGGTCAAAATAAGTAAGCAGCGGTGATCCATCATTTTGTGTATCATGAAACTACATACAGTCGCGAGTTTCAACGCCATGGATCCCGGTATTAGACAACTCGTAGCGGGATCGACGGCGTTGGAGTACCCGATGATAGTATTTTAGTTACGTATCCGAGGTGTACTCAATATTACCGAGATATATATACCCGCACACGTGGAATTCTTCAGAAACCCCACTTCTCCAGCTATTTTCTCTCCTGCTTTCCCGTAGTGAAATTCAAATTTTACGTATAAATTATCTATAATGTCCCTCATTCTTTAAAATTTTCTTATTTCTAAAAATAGAAACTAGTCATGCTAAAATCTAGACTCTCCCAAACATTTTAAAAAGTTTTTTTTTATCATGAAAACAAGTGTAGAATAACATAAATATTATTCTGACGTTACCGATACCATTTTGTTAAATTATATTTGCATTGAAAATAAGATCAAAAAAATCATACTCCCTCAGTCTCTTAATATAAATTGTTTTAAAGAATGAATCAAGGGTTTGAATAATATGTATAATGGATAACAAGTTTTCTTATTGACATACTATCAAACATGCGGAGTACATTGTAACTTGAATCAACACAATAAACAGGCATGCACAATGTACTCTACTTATTCTATACTATTCAATATATTTGAACATTCCAAATCACAATGTATCACTAATTAATCATGAAATTAGAAACCGAGACGTAGAACGAAAATTTTAACCCCAAAGTCAAGTCATATATAGTTATCAATTGTTTATGTTTATTTTTTTTAAAAAAATAACCGATTCCCAGTAAGAAAACTGTAATAAATTGCAGGATAAAAGCATATCCAAAACTTTACCAGCGGGAGTGGCAAAAATTTGTAGGTTGAACTGAACAAGCAAAATCACAAGAGAGAGTACGAAGGATAGGGCTTGATTTTGATCCGTGACTTTACTGGACTTGTTTAGAAGTTCCTAATTCGCAGTGAGTTTTGACAAATACTAGCGGATCAATGGCAATTTCTCAAATCCGTGCGTCCGTTATAATTATTAGCTGACGGATTTATTATATGTTATTCCCTTGACGCACATCAATTGACTTGGAGGGTAAATTTGTCAAAATATGATTTTTCCCTAACTTCAATTATGTCCCTTCATTTCTGTTTAATTTGTACGATATAAATAGTGTATGTCAGTTTTTACTACTCCCTCCGGCCCTATTTATTTGACGTTTTAGAGAACAAATTTTGTTTCTGTGACGCCCCCAGAATAGGTCCATTCAACCCAACCCATTCTGAGTCGCCAAATACATGGTACAGAATTCAAATACAAACTTTATATCATACGGTCGTGCAAAATACGACCACACAACTGTGAGTCTCAGTACAAATATGTAGAAAATATTAAGATTCAAACTAAGTCCTCATTATAATTACTATCACACTATTTATCAGAAATAGTGAGGACTACTACTGCTCTAACTCGGACCATCACTCTGTCCCCCGACTAGTCCCCGCAACATTCTCATTTCCTGAAGAGGACAACAGATGAAAAGGGTGAGCTCAACTAGCCCAGTAAAGAATATTATGACTAAGATAATGAAAAATAAATTATCGTTAGTCTTCAACAGTTCAGATAAAATATTATGGACAACAAGTTTTAGATCAATATTCGCAGCGGAAATAACAAATCATTAGAAGAGTTAAGCAGAGAATGAAGTCTACTATCTTCTATGATTTAAAAGTCCATCACCAATATTTTATCCCTGTAACATCAATCAATATACATCTCGAATCAATATTCATCTTTGCACTACAGGCCAAAGATATTCATTTGCATCATCAGTAGTCATGTTCATCTCAACACCTGTCATCTTTGCACTACAGGCCAAAGATATTCATCAGGTAATCATTCATCTTTGCTCTACAGGCCAAAGATATTCAATTACATCAACTTTTAGGACTGAGGATGATGAAAAATATTTTAAACAAAACGAATCCAGTGAGATAAAAGACAAAGATTAGGGATTCGTCATTTAGTTTATCCAAATTCAAGAATAATCCATAATAATACTTTGTGAAGCAAAATTCAAGAATAAAGCCCAAAACTTGGATACAATCAAAGATAGTAATCTTAACAGACAATTTGGACAATTAGAAGAAAAATAAATTTTCCCGTGAATAGTGCCGTATACGTGAATAGTGCCGTATACGTGAATAGTGCCGTATACGTGAATAGTAACCCCGACGGGAAAAATAAGAATTTCATAACAAAATTCATGACAATATTTCTGTATAATGATATTGAAAAGAATAACATCATTTACGAAAGAAAATAACATCCCTTACCTCAAAAAGATAGTACCTCTGACTGAAATATCGGATATAATATCGAAGGAAACTTGCACTGAATAGTAACTCTCAAAGTATTAAAATACTCACAAAAATACGCTCGATATTATAGAGAGAGAAAACTTCGAATTCTGGTGTGATTTTCAATTATAACCTAAGCACCCTATTTATAGGAAAAGCTTAGGATGCCAAAGGAGACTAAAGTAATAAAATAATATTATATTTTTTTTTTAAATCCTCCGCCGCCGGCTGCTGCAACAAATCTGAATTTTCAACAAAAGTGGGTCCCACCCATTAAATAATATATTTATTTTCTGAAACTTCAATAATTCATAATAAATAGCCCCTTTGTCAGAAAAATACAAATTCGATGTCCTTTTATAGGAAATTTAATTCTCTACAACTTTGCAGAAGAAAGTTTTTCCAAATTCCAAACATAAATTATCCGAAATCCACAAACAGATGATTTTCCACACCAAAATATTGATAAAAACACATCAGTGCTAATTCCTTCTTTAATATCCACAAAATAAATATTTCCTTATCATATAAATCAATAATTAATTATTCACAAATAATATTATAGAACTACAATATTGACAACCAGGTCGTTCCCAGGAAAGAGGGGGCCTTCCGATAAGGACTTCTCCTTACTGGCGCGCAATTAAATAACCCCTCCTAGACAGAACTTCCTTAGACATTGTCAATAATGCTATCTAATAATATTATTCAAATAATATGAATTATTGAGTTGATAATGCGAAATACTGTGTAATGACAATTATTGAATCAATCGTATAAAATAGCAACGTAGCAATTATTGAGTCAATAATATAAAATATTGAACAGTAATTACTGTAACAATAATTGAGTAAGTGCCTTCTCACGTAAGACTCAATAATTCAAAATACTGTGCAATACCGTGTGCTACTGTGCAACACCGCGTATCACTGTATTTTAACCACCGGGTATTTCAACAGTACTAACGGTAACAACTACGCCGTTATTTTGTAAAAAGGTTATTTCTGTCGCTTTCTATATCCGACAGTTATTCCGTTGTGGGGTCCACAAATATCTGCGCCGTCGTACGAATATTCCCCGACAACAAGAATATTCCACGACCAAACGAATATTCCCCGACAACAAGAATATTTTATAACCACTTGCTCATTTTAAAATATTTGCACATTTCACCCATAACTTTCATATTTATCAAATCAACACCTTACTATTTCGAAATAATATATAAAGAAAATTAAATCTTTATTCATAAAAGTTGGGGTCTTACAACCTCCCCTCCTTATGAAATTTCGTCCTCGAAATTGACGTACGTACCTGGTATGTCGAAAAGGTGAGGATACCTCGCTTTCATTTCCGATTCCAACTCCCAGGTCATTTCCTCAATTGCATGGTTTCTCCACAAAACTTTAACTTGAGGTATAATTTTCGAGCGTAGGACATGCTCCTTCCTATCCAAGATCTTGACAGGTACCTCCTCGTACGTTAAATCTTCAGCTATCTCGTCTGGTTCTAACTCAATAATGCGGTTTGGATCCTTCACATATTTACGTAACACGGATATGTGAAACACGTTATGAACACGAGACATGCTTGGAGGTAAAGCGAGTCTATAAGCCACATTTCCTATTCGGTCAAGAATCTCAAATGGACCAATGAATCGTGGATTGAGCTTTCCTCTCTTCCCGAACCTCGTAACTCCTTTCCACGGAGCAATACGTAATAACACATGGTCCCCAACGTTAAATTCCACGTCTTTTCGGTGAAGATCCGCATAACTCTTTTGTCGATCCTGTGCCGTTTGTATACGTTGTCGAATCATTTGGATCTTTTCCGTAGTCATACGTACTAACTCCGGTCCCAACAAGGTTGCTTCACCCACCTCGTTCCAACATACTGGAGAACGGCACTTTCTCCCATACAACGCTTCGAATGGAGCCACGCCTATACTTGCCTGATAACTGTTGTTATAGGAGAATTCCACCAATGGTAAGTACTTATCCCAACTCCCTTTGAAGTCTAGAACACAGAGTCTCAATAGATCTTCAAGAGTTTGAATAGTCCTTTCCGATTGTCCGTCCGTTTGAGGATGATAAGCCGAACTGAATCGTAAATCCGTACCCATAGCTTTCTGCAAACTGATCCAAAATCGTGAAGTAAATCTGGGATCACGATCCGAAACTATGGATACTGGCATGCCATGCAATCTCACAATCTCATTCACGTACATATGAGCAAGACGTTCAAGGGAATAAGTCTCTCGTATCGGCAAGAAATGAGCAGACTTGGTTAATCTATCAACAATAACCCAAATCGCATCTAAGCCTTGAGAAACCTTGGGAAGACCCGTAACGAAATCCATCGTAATGTGTTCCCACTTCCACTTTGGAATCTCCAGTGGTTGCAATGGACCCTTCGGTACTTGATGCTCCGCCTTTACACGTTGACACGTTAAACATCTCGAAATAAACTCCGCGATCTCTCTCTTCATATTGCTCCACCAAAATGTATGTCGAAGATCACGATACATTTTAGTACTCCCAGGATGGATCGCAAACGGTGTGTTGTGTGCCTCCATCATGATTCTATACTTCAAGTCAGAATCGTTAGGAACACAAAGTCTGGAGTTGACTCGAAGTATTCCTTCTTCATCGATTCTTGCTTCTGGAATTGCACCTTCTTGCACCTTCTTCTTCATCTTCATCAGCTCCGCATCTGTAGCTTGAGCAGCTTTAACTTCATCAATCAAAGCTGGTTCTACGAGTATACTTGACATCATCGCACTCGTTCCCACATATGATCTTCTACTCAACGCGTCAGCTACCACGTTCGCTTTTCCAGGATGGTATTGGATGGTATGATCGTAATCTTTCAACAGCTCAAGCCAACGTCGTTGCCGCATGTTGAGTTCCTTCTGAGTGAAGAAATATTTAAGGCTCTTATGATCCGTATAAATCTCCACTTTCTCTCCGTACAAGTAATGTCTCCAGATCTTCAACGCGAATACGACTGCTGCCAACTCTAGATCATGAGTAGGATAATTCCTCTCATATTCTTTGAGTTGTCGCGAGGCATAGGCTATGACTTTCCCATGTTGCATGAGAACACATCCTAACCCTTTGCCTGAAGCATCGCTGTAGATAACAAATCCATCCGAACCAGATGGTATTGTCAGAACAGGTGCCGAAATAAGTCTCCTCTTGAGCTCTTGGAAGCTCTTCTCGCATTCTTCTCTCCAAACGAATTTCGTATCTTTCCGAGTCAACTGTGTTAATGGAGTAGCGATTCGAGAAAATCCCTCTACGAACCTCCGATAATAACCAGCTAAGCCCAGAAAGCTTCGTACTTCGGTCACCGACTTAGGTTGCTCCCAGCTTTGTATTGCTTCAATCTTCGCCGGGTCAACAGATACTCCATGTTTCGATACCACATGCCCAAGGAATGCTACTTCCTCAAGCCAGAACTCGCATTTCTTTAACTTGGCGTATAGCTTGTTCTCACGAAGCTTTTGAAGTACCAGCTTCAAGTGGTGTTCATGATCTTCACGGCTTTTAGAATAGATGAGAATGTCATCAATAAAGACAACAACGAATTGATCTAAATACTCCTTAAATACACGGTTCATCATATCCATGAAAGCAGCAGGAGCATTAGTCAATCCAAAAGACATGACTAAGAACTCATAATGCCCGTACCGTGTTCTGAAAGCAGTCTTTGGAATATCCTCAGTTTTAATCTTCAACTGATGATATCCAGAACGAAGATCGATCTTTGAAAAGAATTGCGCTCCTTGCAACTGGTCGAACAGGTCATCAATACGAGGTAACGGATACCTATTCTTGATGGTGACATGGTTCAACTCCCGATAGTCAATGCAAAGTCGCATACTCCCGTCTTTCTTCTTTACGAATAAAACAGGAGCACCCCAAGGAGACGTACTAGGACGAATAAAACCGATGTCTAACAACTCTTGTAATTGGACCTTTAACTCCTGAAGTTCAATAGGAGCCATTCGATACGGGGTTTTAGAAATGGGCTTTGTACCGGGCTCAAGGTCAATAAAGAATTCAACTTCACGTTCTGGGGGTAGACCGGGAAGTTCTTCGGGAAATACATCAGGAAACTCATTAACAACGGAAATATCATTCAAATCTGATGTATTCTGATTTAGATCAGTGACATGAGCTAAGAAAGCTTGACATCCGTTTTTCAATAAACGAATAGCTTTATGACTTGAAATGATATTGACTGATTTTAGTGGTTTGGTGATTTGGATTCGCACAACAGGTTGATTAGGAATATGAAAACTAACAACCTTACGAAAACAATCAATTTTGGCATGGTAAGTGGTTAACCAGTCAATTCCTAAAATCACGTCAAATGCAAGTATTTTCAAAGATATAAGATCAACAGGTAAGGTAAGGGTACCAATCTGAATCAAGCAAGATTTATAAACTGTAGATGTAACAAAGGTTTCTCCTAACGGAGTTTCAACAGATAAGTCAAAGTCTAACTTAGCAGAAGTCAAGTTCAAACGTTGAGCACAAGCAGGTGAAATAAAGGAATGGGTAGCACCGGTATCTAACAAGGTATAAACTTCGCAAGAGTTTATGATCAGCTTACCCGTAATCACCTCGTGTGGATTCCTCGCGTTTTGGGCTGTAACGACAAACGCTCTTCCAGGAATCACCGACTTTGACTTGTCTGCAACCGCCTTTGGAATCACCACCCCCGCTGAACTTGGTTTCGCAACAGGACAATCTCGAGCTATATGTCCTTCCTTTCCACAGTTATAGCATCCTTTGAACTGTTGTGGGCAGTTTGGGCTGATATGTCCCTCTTTCCCGCATTTAAAGCATACGACCGGTGGTCGTTCTCCTCCCCTCGAAACAGTTGATGCTGGTGCTGATGTTGACATCTTCGCGTTCTCATTGTTATACCTTCTCTTTTTGAAATCTCCTCCCGATTCGCTTCTTCTACTATCATGGCCACGATTACTACCGGAGTAGTTCCCGCTTCTGTCATACTTTCCTCCTCGCTGGTTGTCATTGCTCCGATGACTGCTGCCACCGGTACGACCTTGGTTGTGGTCCCTTGGTTGAACATAATCATTATCTCGTTCCAATAACTGGGCCCTGTTTACTACATCCGAATATAAAGAAAACTTATGAGAAATGAGGTATTGACGTATTTCGGGTTTCAAACCTCTTAGAAACATCCGCGTCATACGTTCCTCATTCTCCACCAAATGAGGTGCAAACCTGGACAGCTCCGCGAACTTAGCCTCGTACTGGGATACCGTCATGTTGTTTTGCTCGAGTCTGATAAACTCTACTTCCTTCATATGACGAATACTTTCAGGAAAGTACTTGTCATTAAACAGTTTCTGGAACGCTTCCCAAGACATCTGGAGTGCGGCAGGCTGGGTACGCTTCACGGATTCCCACCAGTAATCTGCCTCTCCACGGAACATAAACGTCGCGAATGGAACCTTCTGTTCCTCTGTACATCCCAAGACATCAAATATCTTGGTAATTTGTTTAATCCACGTCTCCGCTTTGATCGGATCCGGCTTTCCCAGAAACTCTGGTGGTCCCAATTCTTTGAACTGCTTAGCAGTGACAGCTCGCGTGTTGTTATTATCTCCACCTGTATGTTGCACACGAGTCTCCCTCGTCTGATTTTGCATGAACTGCAAAAAACTTCTAAACATCTCATCGTTTATCGTCTGACCAGCGTTATTTTCAGGATGAACATTGCCTTCTTGTTGCACGTTCTCCTGGTTAACGATTAAAGGTGTCTCCACGGTCTCATTCACTTCGTTGTTAACGTTCTCAGCTGCCATTCTCAAATACTGCCATAAAACAAAGGTTAATTAAACAAGTCAACATATCACATATTAACCCTATGCTCCGACTGACCAATTAAATACCACATAAGCTTAGGTAGGACACACTAGCGAAGGATTTACTCGTCTCTCCCCTCCTAGTTCTATTCCCCGATCTCCGCCAGAGATCATATCCCTAAGCTCTGATACCAACTGTGACGCCCCCAGAATAGGTCCATTCAACCCAACCCATTCTGAGTCGCCAAATACATGGTACAGAATTCAAATACAAACTTTATATCATACGGTCGTGCAAAATACGACCACACAACTGTGAGTCTCAGTACAAATATGTAGAAAATATTAAGATTCAAACTAAGTCCTCATTATAATTACTATCACACTATTTATCAGAAATAGTGAGGACTACTACTGCTCTAACTCGGACCATCACTCTGTCCCCCGACTAGTCCCCGCAACATTCTCATTTCCTGAAGAGGACAACAGATGAAAAGGGTGAGCTCAACTAGCCCAGTAAAGAATATTATGACTAAGATAATGAAAAATAAATTATCGTTAGTCTTCAACAGTTCAGATAAAATATTATGGACAACAAGTTTTAGATCAATATTCGCAGCGGAAATAACAAATCATTAGAAGAGTTAAGCAGAGAATGAAGTCTACTATCTTCTATGATTTAAAAGTCCATCACCAATATTTTATCCCTGTAACATCAATCAATATACATCTCGAATCAATATTCATCTTTGCACTACAGGCCAAAGATATTCATTTGCATCATCAGTAGTCATGTTCATCTCAACACCTGTCATCTTTGCACTACAGGCCAAAGATATTCATCAGGTAATCATTCATCTTTGCTCTACAGGCCAAAGATATTCAATTACATCAACTTTTAGGACTGAGGATGATGAAAAATATTTTAAACAAAACGAATCCAGTGAGATAAAAGACAAAGATTAGGGATTCGTCATTTAGTTTATCCAAATTCAAGAATAATCCATAATAATACTTTGTGAAGCAAAATTCAAGAATAAAGCCCAAAACTTGGATACAATCAAAGATAGTAATCTTAACAGACAATTTGGACAATTAGAAGAAAAATAAATTTTCCCGTGAATAGTGCCGTATACGTGAATAGTGCCGTATACGTGAATAGTGCCGTATACGTGAATAGTAACCCCGACGGGAAAAATAAGAATTTCATAACAAAATTCATGACAATATTTCTGTATAATGATATTGAAAAGAATAACATCATTTACGAAAGAAAATAACATCCCTTACCTCAAAAAGATAGTACCTCTGACTGAAATATCGGATATAATATCGAAGGAAACTTGCACTGAATAGTAACTCTCAAAGTATTAAAATACTCACAAAAATACGCTCGATATTATAGAGAGAGAAAACTTCGAATTCTGGTGTGATTTTCAATTATAACCTAAGCACCCTATTTATAGGAAAAGCTTAGGATGCCAAAGGAGACTAAAGTAATAAAATAATATTATATTTTTTTTTTAAATCCTCCGCCGCCGGCTGCTGCAACAAATCTGAATTTTCAACAAAAGTGGGTCCCACCCATTAAATAATATATTTATTTTCTGAAACTTCAATAATTCATAATAAATAGCCCCTTTGTCAGAAAAATACAAATTCGATGTCCTTCTATAGGAAATTTAATTCTCTACAACTTTGCAGAAGAAAGTTTTTCCAAATTCCAAACATAAATTATCCGAAATCCACAAACAGATGATTTTCCACACCAAAATATTGATAAAAACACATCAGTGCTAATTCCTTCTTTAATATCCACAAAATAAATATTTCCTTATCATATAAATCAATAATTAATTATTCACAAATAATATTATAGAACTACAATATTGACAACCAGGTCGTTCCCAGGAAAGAGGGGGCCTTCCGATAAGGACTTCTCCTTACTGGCGCGCAATTAAATAACCCCTCCTAGACAGAACTTCCTTAGACATTGTCAATAATGCTATCTAATAATATTATTCAAATAATATGAATTATTGAGTTGATAATGCGAAATACTGTGTAATGACAATTATTGAATCAATCGTATAAAATAGCAACGTAGCAATTATTGAGTCAATAATATAAAATATTGAACAGTAATTACTGTAACAATAATTGAGTAAGTGCCTTCTCACGTAAGACTCAATAATTCAAAATACTGTGCAATACCGTGTGCTACTGTGCAACACCGCGTATCACTGTATTTTAACCACCGGGTATTTCAACAGTACTAACGGTAACAACTACGCCGTTATTTTGTAAAAAGGTTATTTCTGTCGCTTTCTATATCCGACAGTTATTCCGTTGTGGGGTCCACAAATATCTGCGCCGTCGTACGAATATTCCCCGACAACAAGAATATTCCACGACCAAACGAATATTCCCCGACAACAAGAATATTTTATAACCACTTGCTCATTTTAAAATATTTGCACATTTCACCCATAACTTTCACCTTTATCAATTAACACCTTACTATTTCGAAATAATATATAAAGAAAATTAAATCTTTATTTATAAAAGTTGGGGTCTTACAGTGTTGATTTGATAAATATGAAAGTTATGGGTGAAATGTGCAAATATTTTAAAATGAGCAAGTGGTTATAAAATATTCTTGTTGTCGGGGAATATTCGTTTGGTCGTGGAATATTCTTGTTGTCGGGGAATATTCGTACGACGGCGCAGATATTTGTGGACCCCACAACGGAATAACTGTCGGATATAGAAAGCGACAGAAATAACCTTTTTACAAAATAACGGCGTAGTTGTTACCGTTAGTACTGTTGAAATACCCGGTGGTTAAAATACAGTGATACGCGGTGTTGCACAGTAGCACACGGTATTGCACAGTATTTTGAATTATTGAGTCTTACGTGAGAAGGCACTTGCTCAATTATTGTTACAGTAATTACTGTTCAATATTTTATATTATTGACTCAATAATTGCTACGATGATATCTTATATTATTGACTCAATAATTGTTACATTGACTCAATAATTGCTACGTTGCTATTTTATATGATTGATTCAATAATGACTACAGTTGATATTTTGTAGTATTGATTCAATAATTGTTGTTGCACAGTATTTCACGTTATCAACTCAATAATTCATATTATTTGAATAATATTATTAGATAGCATTATTGATAATGTCTAAGGAAGTTCTGTCTAGGAGGGGTTATTTAATTGCGCGCCAGTAAGGAGAAGTCCTTATCGGAAGGCCCCCTCTTTCCTGGGAACGACCTGGTTGTCAATATTGTAGTTCTATAATATTATTTGTGAATAATTAATTATTGATTTATATGATAAAGAAATATTTATTTTGTGGATATTAAAGAAGGAATTAGTACTGATGTGTTTTTATCAGTATTTTGGTGTGAAAAATCATCTGTTTGTGGATTTCGGATAATTTATGTTGGGAATTTGGAAAAACTTTCTTCTGCAAAGTTGTAGAGAATTAAATTTCCTATGGAAAGGACATAGAATTTGTATTATTCTGACAAAGGGGCTATTTATCATGAATTATTGAAGTTTCGGAAAATAAATATATTATTTAATGGGTGGGACCCACTTTTGTTGTTTTGTTGAAAAAATCAGATTTTTGGTAGCAGCCGGCGGCGGAAGAAAATAAAATAAAATAATATATTTTATTCATTTAGTCTCCTTTGGCATCCTAAGCTTTTCCTATAAATAGGGTGCTTAGGTTAGAATTGAAAATCACACCAGAATTCGAAGTTTTCTCTCTCTATAATATCGAGCGTATTTTTGTGAGTATTTCAGTACTTTGAGAGTTACTATTCAGTGCAAGTTTCCGTCGGTATTATATCCGATATTCCAGCCAGAAGTGTTGTTTTTTTGAGGTAAGGGATGTTATTTCTTTCGTAAATGATGTTATTCTTTTCAATATCATTATACCGAAATATTGTCATGGATTTTATGTTGAAATTCTTACTTTTTCCGTCGGGGTTACTATTCACGTATACGGCACTATTCACGTATACGGCACTATTCACGGGAAAATTTATTTTTCTTCTATTTGTCCAAATTGTTTGTTAAGGTTACTATCTTTGATTGTATCCAAGTTTTGAGCTCTATTCTTGAATTTTGCTCCATAATTGATTATTACGAAGTATTTGTGAATTGGATAAACTAAAATACGAATCCTTGATCATTGTCTTTTATCTCACTGGATTCGTTCTTTAAAATGTTTTTCATCATCCTCAGTCTTAAAAGGTGATGTAACTGAATATCTTTGGCCTGTAGAGCAAAGATGAATGATTACCTGATGAATATCTTTGGCCTGTAGAGCAAAGATGAATGATTACCTGATGAATATCTTTGGCCTGTAGTGCAAAGATGACAGGTGTTGAGATGAACATGACTACTAATGATGCAAATGAATATCTTTGGCCTGTAGTGCAAAGATGAATATTTGATTTGAAATATTTATTGATTGATGTTACAGAGATAAAATATTGATGATGGACTTTTAAATCATAGAAGATAGTAGACTTCATTCTCTGCTTAACTCTTCTAATGATTCGTTATTTCCGCTGCGAATATTGATCTAAAATTGGTTGTCCATTATATTTTATCTTATTTGTTGAAGACTAACGATAATTTGTTTTCCATTATCTTAGTCATAATATTCTTTACTGAGCTAGTTGAGCTCACCCTTTTCATCTGTTGTCCTCTTCAGGAAATGAGAATGTTGCGGGTACTAGTCGGGGGACAGAGTGATGGTCCGAGTTAGAGCAGTAGTAGTCCTCACTATTTCTAATAAATAGTGTGATAATAATTGTAATGAGGACTTAGTTTGAATCTTAATATTTTCTACATATTTGTACTGAGACTCACAGTTGTGTGGTCGTATTTTGCACGACCGTATGATATAAAGTTTGTATTTGAATTCTGTACCATGTATTTGGCGACTCAGAATGGGTTGGGTTGAATGGACCTATTCTGGGGGGCGTCACAGTTGGTATCAGAGCTTAGGGATATGATCTCTGACGGAGATCGGGGAATAGAACTAAGAGGGGAGAGACGAGTAAATCCTTCGCTAGTGTGTCCTACCTAAGCTTATGTGGTATTTAATTGGTCAGTCGGAGCATAGGGTTAATATGTGATATGTTATTTGTTTAATTAACCCTTGTTTTATGGCAGTATTTGAGAATGGCAGCTGAGAATGTTAACAACGAAGTGAATGAGACCGTGGAGACACCTTTAATCGTTAACCAGGAGAACGTGCAACAGGAAGGCAATGTTCTTCCTGAAAACAACGTTGGTCAAACGATAAATGATGAGATGTTTAGAAGTTTTTTGCAGTTCATGCAAAATCAGACGAGGGAGACTCGTGTGCAACATACAGGTGGAGATAATAACAGCACGCGAGTTGTCACTGCTAAGCAGTTCAAAGAATTGGGACCACCAGAGTTTCTGGGAAAGCCAGATCCGATCAAGGCGGAGACGTGGATTAAACAAATTACCAAGATATTTGATGTCTTGGGATGCACGGAGGAACAGAAGGTTCCATTCGCCACGTTTATGTTTCGTGGAGAGGCAGATTACTGGTGGGAATCCGTAAAGCGTACCCAGCCTACCGCACTCCAGATGTCTTGGGAAGCGTTCCAAAAACTGTTTAATGACAAGTACTTTCCTGAAAGTATTCGTCATATGAAGGAAGTAGAGTTTATCAGACTCGAGCAAAACAACATGACGGTATCCCAGTACGAGGCTAAGTTCGCGGAGCTGTCCAGGTTTGCACCTCATTTGGTGGAGAATGAGGAACGTATGACGCGGATGTTTCTAAGAGGTTTGAAACCCGAAATACGTCAATACCTCATTTCTCATAAATTTTCTTTATATTCGGATGTAGTAAACAGGGCCCAGTTATTGGAACGAGATAATGATTATGTTCAACCGAGGGACCACAACCAAGGTCGTACCGGTGGCAGTAGTCATCGGAGCAATGACAACCAGCGAGGAGGAAAGTATGACAGAAGCGGTAACCACTCCGGTGGTTATCGTGGTCATGATAGTAGAAGAAGCGAATCGGGGGGAGATTTCAAGAAGAGAAGGTACAACAATGAGAACGTGAAGACGTCGACATCAGCACCAGCATCAACTGTTTCGAGGGGAGGAGAACGACCACCGGTCGTATGTTTTAAATGCGGGAAAGAGGGACATATCAGCCCAAACTGCCCACAACAATTCAAAGGATGCTATAACTGTGGAAAAGAAGGACATATAGCTCGAGATTGTCCTGTTGCGAAACCAAGTTCAGCGGGGGTGGTGATTCCAAAGGCGGTTGCAGACAAGTCAAAGTCGGTGATTCCTGGAAGAGCGTTTGTCGTGACATCCCAAAACGCGAGGGATCCGCACGAGGTGATTACGGGTAAGCTGATCATAAACTCTTGCGAAGTTATACCTTGTTAGATACCGGTGCTACCCATTCTTTTATTTCACCTGCTTGTGCTCAACGTTTGAACTTGACTTCTGCTAAGTTAGACTTTGACTTATCTGTTGAAACTCCGTTAGGAGAAACCTTTGTTACATCTACAGTTTACAAATCTTGCTTGATTCAGATTGGTACCCTTACCTTACCTGTTGATCTTATATCTTTGAAAATACTTGCATTTGACGTGATTTTAGGAATTGACTGGTTAACCACTTATCATGCCAAAATTGATTGTTTTCGTAAGGTCGTTAGTTTTCATATTCCTAATCAACCTGTTGTGCGAATCCAAATCACCAAACCACTAAAATCAGTCAATATCATTTCAAATCACAAGGCTATTCGTTTATTGAAAAACGGATGTCAAGCTTTCTTAGCTCATGTCACTGATTTAAACCAAAATACATCAGATTTGAATGATATTTCCGTTGTCAATGAGTTTCCTGATGTATTTCCCGAAGAACTTCCCGGTCTACCCCCAGAACGTGAAGTTGAATTCTTTATTGACCTTGAGCCCGGTACAAAACCCATTTCTAAAACCCCATATCGAATGGCTCCTATTGAACTTCAGGAGTTAAAGATTCAATTACAAGAGTTGTTAGATATCGGTTTTATTCGTCCTAGTACGTCTCCTTGGGGTGCTCCTGTTTTATTCGTAAAGAAAAAAGACGGGAGTATGCGACTTTGTATTGACTATCGAGAGTTGAACCATGTCACCATCAAGAATAGGTATCCGTTACCTCGTATTGATGACCTGTTCGACCAGTTGCAAGGAGCGCAATTCTTTTCAAAGATCGATCTTCGTTCTGGATATCATCAGTTGAAGATTAAAACTGAGGATATTCCAAAGACTGCTTTTAGAACACGGTACGGGCATTATGAGTTCTTAGTCATGTCTTTTGGATTGACTAATGCTCCTGCTGCTTTCATGGATATGATGAACCGTGTATTTAAGGAATATTTAGATCAATTCGTTGTTGTCTTTATTGATGACATCCTCATCTATTCTAGAAGCCGTGAAGATCATGAACACCATTTGAAGTTAGTACTTCAAAAGCTTCGTGAGAACAAGCTATACGCCAAGTTAAAGAAATGCGAGTTCTGGCTTGAGGAAGTAGCATTCCTTGGGCACGTGGTATCGAAACGTGGAGTATCTGTTGACCCGGCGAAGATTGAAGCAATACAAAGCTGGGAGCAACCTAAGTCGGTGACCGAGGTACGAAGCTTTCTAGGCTTAGCTGGTTATTATCGTAGGTTCGTAGAGGGATTTTCTCGAATCGCTACTCCATTAACTCAGTTGACTCGGAAAGATACGAAATTCGTTTGGAGCGAGGAATGTGAGAAGAGCTTCCAAGAGCTCAAGAGGAGGCTCATTTCGGCACCTGTTCTGACAATACCATCTGGTTCGGATGGATTTGTTATTTACAGCGATGCTTCGGGCAAAGGGTTAGGATGTGTTCTCATGCAACATGGGAAAGTCATAGCCTATGCCTCGCGACAACTCAAAGAATATGAGAGGAATTATCCTACTCATGATCTAGAGTTGGCAGCAGTCGTTTTCGCGTTGAAGATCTGGAGACATTATCTGTACGGGGAGAAAGTGGAGATTTATACGGATCATAAGAGCCTTAAATATTTCTTCACTCAGAAGGAACTCAACATACGACAACGACGTTGGTTGGAGCTGTTGAAAGATTACGATCATACTATCCAATACCATCCTGGAAAAGCGAACGTGGTAGCTGACGCGTTGAGTAGAAGATCATATGTAGGAACGAATGCGATGATGTCAAGTATACGCGTAGAACCAGCTTTGATTGATAAAGTTAAAGCTGCTCAAGCTACGGATGCGGAGCTGATGAAGATGAAGAAGAAGGTGCAAGAAGGTGCTATTCCAGAAGCGAGAATCGATGAAGAGGGAATACTTCGAGTCAACTCCAGACTTTGTGTTCCTAACGATTTTGACTTGAAGTATAGCATCATGATGGAGGCACACAACACACCGTTTGCAATCCATCCTGGGAGTACTAAAATGTATCGTGATCTTCGACATACATTTTGGTGGAGCAATATGAAGAGAGAGATCGCGGAGTTTATTTCGAGATGTTTAACTTGTCAACGTGTAAAGGCGGAGCATCAAGTACCGAAGGGTCCATTGCAACCACTGGAGATTCCGAAATGGAAGTGGGAGCATATTACGATGGATTTCGTTACGGGTCTTCCCAAGGTTTCTCAAGGCGTAGATGCGATTTGGGTTATTGTTGATAGATTAACCAAGTCTGCTCATTTCTTGCCGATACGAGAGACTTATTCCCTTGAACGTCTTGCTCATATGTACGTGAATGAGATTGTGAGGTTGCATGGCATGCCAGTATCCATAGTTTCGGATCGTGACCCCAGATTTACTTCACGATTTGGGATCAGTTTGCAGAAAGCTATGGGTACGGATTTACGATTCAGTTCGGCTTATCATCCTCAAACAGACGGACAATCGGAAAGGACTATCCAAACTCTTGAAGATCTATTGAGACTCTGTGTTCTAGACTTCAAAGGGAGTTGGGATAAGTACTTACCATTGGTGGAATTCTCCTACAACAACAGTTATCAGGCAAGTATAGGCGTAGCTCCATTCGAAGCGTTGTATGGGAGAAAGTGTCGTTCTCCAGTATGTTGGAACGAGGTGGGTGAAGCAACATTGTTGGGACCAGAGTTAGTACGTATGACTACAGAAAAGATCCAAATAATCCGACAACGTATACAGACGGCACAGGATCGACAAAAGAGTTATGCGGATCTTCATCGAAAGGACGTGGAATTTAATGTTGGGGACCATGTGTTATTACGTGTTGCTCCATGGAGGGGAGTTACAAGGTTTGGGAAGAGAGGAAAGCTCAATCCACGATTTATTGGTCCATTTGAGATTCTTGACCGAGTAGGAAATGTGGCCTATAGACTTGCTTTACCTCCAAGCATGTCTCGTGTTCATAACGTGTTTCACATATCCGTGTTACGTAAATATGTGAGGGATCCAAACCGCATTATTGAGTTAGAACCAGACGAGATAGCTGAAGATTTAACGTACGAGGAGGTACCTATCAAGATCTTGGATAGGAAGGAGCATGTCCTACGCTCGAAAATTATACCTCAAGTTAAAGTTTTGTGGAGAAACCATGCAATTGAGGAAATGACGTGGGAGTTAGAATCGGAAATGAAAGCGAGGTATCCTCACCTTTTTGACATACCAGGTACGTACGTCAATTTCGAGGACGAAATTTCATAAGGAGGGGAGGTTGTAAGACCCCAACTTTTATAAATAAAGATTTAATTTTCTTTATATATTATTTCGAAATAGTAAGGTGTTAATTGATAAAGGTGAAAGTTATGGGTGAAATGTGCAAATATTTTAAAATGAGCAAGTGGTTATAAAATATTCTTGTTGTCGGGGAATATTCGTTTGGTCGTGGAATATTCTTGTTGTCGGGGAATATTCGTACGACGGCGCAGATATTTGTGGACCCCACAACGGAATAACTGTCGGATATAGAAAGCGACAGAAATAACCTTTTTACAAAATAACGGCGTAGTTGTTACCGTTAGTACTGTTGAAATACCCGGTGGTTAAAATACAGTGATACGCGGTGTTGCACAGTAGCACACGGTATTGCACAGTATTTTGAATTATTGAGTCTTACGTGAGAAGGCACTTGCTCAATTATTGTTACAGTAATTACTGTTCAATATTTTATATTATTGACTCAATAATTGCTACGATGATATCTTATATTATTGACTCAATAATTGTTACATTGACTCAATAATTGCTACGTTGCTATTTTATATGATTGATTCAATAATGACTACAGTTGATATTTTGTAGTATTGATTCAATAATTGTTGTTGCACAGTATTTCACGTTATCAACTCAATAATTCATATTATTTGAATAATATTATTAGATAGCATTATTGATAATGTCTAAGGAAGTTCTGTCTAGGAGGGGTTATTTAATTGCGCGCCAGTAAGGAGAAGTCCTTATCGGAAGGCCCCCTCTTTCCTGGGAACGACCTGGTTGTCAATATTGTAGTTCTATAATATTATTTGTGAATAATTAATTATTGATTTATATGATAAAGAAATATTTATTTTGTGGATATTAAAGAAGGAATTAGTACTGATGTGTTTTTATCAGTATTTTGGTGTGAAAAATCATCTGTTTGTGGATTTCGGATAATTTATGTTGGGAATTTGGAAAAACTTTCTTCTGCAAAGTTGTAGAGAATTAAATTTCCTATGGAAAGGACATAGAATTTGTATTATTCTGACAAAGGGGCTATTTATCATGAATTATTGAAGTTTCGGAAAATAAATATATTATTTAATGGGTGGGACCCACTTTTGTTGTTTTGTTGAAAAAATCAGATTTTTGGTAGCAGCCGGCGGCGGAAGAAAATAAAATAAAATAATATATTTTATTCATTTAGTCTCCTTTGGCATCCTAAGCTTTTCCTATAAATAGGGTGCTTAGGTTAGAATTGAAAATCACACCAGAATTCGAAGTTTTCTCTCTCTATAATATCGAGCGTATTTTTGTGAGTATTTCAGTACTTTGAGAGTTACTATTCAGTGCAAGTTTCCGTCGGTATTATATCCGATATTCCAGCCAGAAGTGTTGTTTTTTTGAGGTAAGGGATGTTATTTCTTTCGTAAATGATGTTATTCTTTTCAATATCATTATACCGAAATATTGTCATGGATTTTATGTTGAAATTCTTACTTTTTCCGTCGGGGTTACTATTCACGTATACGGCACTATTCACGTATACGGCACTATTCACGGGAAAATTTATTTTTCTTCTATTTGTCCAAATTGTTTGTTAAGGTTACTATCTTTGATTGTATCCAAGTTTTGAGCTCTATTCTTGAATTTTGCTCCATAATTGATTATTACGAAGTATTTGTGAATTGGATAAACTAAAATACGAATCCTTGATCATTGTCTTTTATCTCACTGGATTCGTTCTTTAAAATGTTTTTCATCATCCTCAGTCTTAAAAGGTGATGTAACTGAATATCTTTGGCCTGTAGAGCAAAGATGAATGATTACCTGATGAATATCTTTGGCCTGTAGAGCAAAGATGAATGATTACCTGATGAATATCTTTGGCCTGTAGTGCAAAGATGACAGGTGTTGAGATGAACATGACTACTAATGATGCAAATGAATATCTTTGGCCTGTAGTGCAAAGATGAATATTTGATTTGAAATATTTATTGATTGATGTTACAGAGATAAAATATTGATGATGGACTTTTAAATCATAGAAGATAGTAGACTTCATTCTCTGCTTAACTCTTCTAATGATTCGTTATTTCCGCTGCGAATATTGATCTAAAATTGGTTGTCCATTATATTTTATCTTATTTGTTGAAGACTAACGATAATTTGTTTTCCATTATCTTAGTCATAATATTCTTTACTGAGCTAGTTGAGCTCACCCTTTTCATCTGTTGTCCTCTTCAGGAAATGAGAATGTTGCGGGTACTAGTCGGGGGACAGAGTGATGGTCCGAGTTAGAGCAGTAGTAGTCCTCACTATTTCTAATAAATAGTGTGATAATAATTGTAATGAGGACTTAGTTTGAATCTTAATATTTTCTACATATTTGTACTGAGACTCACAGTTGTGTGGTCGTATTTTGCACGACCGTATGATATAAAGTTTGTATTTGAATTCTGTACCATGTATTTGGCGACTCAGAATGGGTTGGGTTGAATGGACCTATTCTGGGGGGCGTCACAAACACCTTACTATTTCGAAATAATATATAAAGAAAATTAAATCTTTATTCATAAAAGTTGGGGTCTTACAGTTTCTATTTATTTGATGTTCGTAAATTTATAGAAGATATTGATTACATTACTTCCTAAATTATCCCTAAACATTTAATAATCTCCTTAATTCTCTCCTACTTTTCCAAGGCTATTTTTTTTTACCTCTTTTAATATCTACTCTCTTTCTCTCTCTTATACTTCCTATATTTTCTCTATCCTCTAACAATATTTCTCTCTCATCTTTATTATATACAATTTAGTTTTTAATTTATCTATGCAAAGGTATTTTTGGTAATACATAATAATTTTAGGAGAGTTTTTATAGGAGTTTTAACTTTCTAAATAGTTGCGCAAAGCTCCAAAACGTTAAATAAAGATGGAGGGAGTACATAACAATTACTTGCCGTAAATCATTACAATATATATATATATATATATATATATATATATATATATAATGCTACCATCACATAAATACTTTCACATAATTTTCACATACACTTATACATATTGCGGGTTTTCCATATCAGGCGGGGGCCCACAGTATGTGTGTGTGTATGTAAAGATTATGTAAAAGTATTTATGTGATAGTAGCATTGCTCATATATATATATCAGTCGATTTTTCTTGTTCCTCATCTATGTTCTTACGTGTAGACATATCAGATGTCCCCTATTAAAAGTACAATAATATTATTATCACATAAACATCTCATACTGCTGACGTGGCAATATGTAATTTGTTATTGACATGACCCACTTAACTCAATAGCAAATCATATACGGTCACCTCAGCATCATGTGAAGTTTATGTTATCCACTTTATGTGATAGTAACATTATTTTTAAAAGTAGGAAGTAATATCATCAAACATAATATTTAATTACAACAGTACGATTCTCCCAGCTTCAAAATGAATAATTCCCTTTTTATATATAATAAAGGAGTAAAAGAATTATTAGACGATCAGCGAATGTAAGGCGATAAATTAGTGTCGTGTAACGTTTATTAAACGATCAGCGAATGTGATAACTCATAGCTTAACTAGAGCTGCAAATTCTGTGTATGGTCAGAAAGTCTTTGAAAATGTTTGTCCCTTTTTTATTTCGGATGTAATTGTTGCAGATTTGAATGAATAAATCTCTTACTGTTTGTGTCAAAAAAAAAAAAGAAGAAAAAGGAGTAAAAGAATTTAAAACAGTACACAAAATTGACTTGGTAAGCAACCCAACTTGTAATGAACTCAAAAGCCCACCCACTTGCAAGGGAAAGAACTTCCTTCTTTAATAAAACAGAAATTGTGAAATTAAAATGAAAGATTGATTAATATTTCAATATGTATTCGTTTAGTACCAATTCGTCAGCCATCATTTCTCCTCCTAAAACCCTCCAACTTTCAACCTCACCAAGTCACCGACCCACAGAAACTCTGCATTTTCAAATACAGAAAATCAACCCGTAATTTCCTCCCTTTCTCATTATCTCTTTGGGGGAATTTATGGTATGTTTATCTGTGTATATATTGATATGCAACTGACAAAAACAGAGAGATTTAGAGAGAGAGTGTCACAGAAGATTACTCGGCTCAAATCTTGATACTTTTCTTGTGCATGTTATTAAACCTCATTTCATTTCTCTTTACACCTCTATTTCCCCCATTCTTTCTCTCATCAAATTAATACCATGCAACGGTAGCACAGCCAAATCTGATACACGTGTCATCGGAAATTTCTATCAAACCATCTTCAATTTCATCCAATCGAACGATCAGGCTGATTTAGATGAAGGGTGCTGAAGATCAAGCTAGGTCTCTATTTGGGATTTCTCTCTCTGATAGACCCATGTGGCAACAGTTTCTCATATGCTCATCTGGGTTCTTCTTTGGTTACCTTGTTAATGGCATTTGCGAGGTCAATTTAATTATGCTCATCGTCATTTCAGTCGGGATTTCCTGATTCTATATATCTATACCTCTTTTTCTGTGTATGTTTATGTTTTCATTTTATTTTTGTGAATGATTTGAGCTTTTCTTTCTAATTTTAGATTACTCTGTATTGGGCCTGATACCAAATAGCGAATGAAGATGTTTAGTCTGTGTTTGAGTGATTCTGCTTTGAGGGTTTTTAAAGACCCCATTTCCCAATATCTGTGTATTGGTTGATCAGTTCAATTTGCAATTTTATTGTCAATTTAAAATTTTGGAGTGATATGGGTTGATTAACTAAGAAAATATGTTTTTCTCCAACAGGAATATGTGTATAATAGGCTTCAGTTCAGGTTTGTCAAAGTTTCTGATCTTGTAAATCTTAATTTATCCCTTTGATCTGTATTCTTATTATTATCTGGTTTTTAATTTCAGCTATGGATGGTATTTTACGTTTGTACAAGGCTTTGTGTACTTGGTACTCCTATACTTGCAGGGATTCACCACCAAGCAAATGGTGAACCCATGGAAAACATATGTGAAGCTCTCTGCTGTTCTTATGGGCTCGCATGGATTGACGAAGGGTTCCTTGGCTTTTCTTAACTATCCCGCACAGATCATGTTCAAATCCACAAAGGTAAACCTCAACCATGTTTTGTCATTAATTTTTTACATTTTGAAATTAGACTTTACCTCTTTCAATAGCATATAATATTATAGTCCATTTTAGTTGGGAAGACCCCGTTTTTCTTTTCTTTCCCAGAAATCTCAAATTCTGTTTTTTCTGACCTTGAGATAACAGGTACTTCCTGTCATGGTGATGGGTGCATTTATTCCTGGCTTGAGAAGAAAATATCCGCCTCATGAATATCTCTCTGCTCTCCTTCTAGTTGTTGGCCTGATTCTCTTCACCTTAGCGGATGCCAATTCGTCTCCTAATTTCAGTGTCTTTGGTGTTGTGATGGTATCGGGTGCTCTAGTCATGGATGCGTTTCTGGGTAATCTGCAGGAAGCAATCTTTACCATGAATCCTGAAACCACGCAGGTATCTTTGTTAATTCTCTGGTAGTTCTTAGTCTAGGCATAATGCATTTTGAAGAGCCATAACAAAATATATTTGGTGTCATATAACTTAACTTTTGTGCTCTTAAATCTCACAGATGGAGATGCTATTCTGCTCAACGGTAGTTGGTTTGCCATTCCTAATTCCACCCATGATTCTAACCGGAGAATTGTTCACGGCATGGAATTCCTGTTCTCAGGTGAAGAAATCATATATCACCCTAACCCCCCCCCCCCATATCCCCCTTCTTTCCCCTTGTATGCTTTTCTCTTTGAAAAGAGGTTATAGAAAAGAAACATGTATGGTATTTTAGATAAGAGTTGCATTCGCGGTAGTCATGTGTAACGTGTCCAATACGTTCACCTCTAAGAATTTCCTGGGAGAAATCAATGATTTGATAGTTGAACTTCTACTTTATTTGTTTATTCGAATTCCCCAACTGTTTCATGTAGGATGGTTCTGTTGCGTTAAGTTAGCACTGGAATATAGTATTTGCAAAACAAAATAAAACTAATATTGCGACAAAGATTAAAGCATACCTGTCATAAAATGCTAAAGGAGGTTAAAGAATAATATATCTGTATCTCCATTTATGTTGTTACAAATATATAAATTAACATAGAGAGCTGCTTGTATCGATATTATATCCGTGAAATTGTTCATATGTTATATGTAATTCAGCTGTTTCTTACAAGGGGTGGTAGTTATTGTCATTGAAATTATACTGAATGGCTTGCTATTACATTTTTGCAGCATCCTTATGTATATGGGGTGTTAGTGTTTGAAGCTATGGCCACATTCATTGGACAAGTCTCTGTTTTATCACTTATTGCCATCTTTGGGGCTGCCACCACTGCAATGGTAAAATTACATTTCCTTCTTCTCAGTCTCTATTGCAATAATATCTGTATTATTTAATCGTCTAATTGTATAAAACAATGAGTTCAAGACACTCAAATTGTTGCTGAATTTTAAATGTCACTTGCAGCACTTATGGTCAGTAGGTTCAGTTTACTGTGCTTCTCATTAATCATCATAGACATCGTTTCTCTTTCCTGCTTATTTATGCATTTTGTAATGTTTTACATGCTGTGGTAATGTTTCTTTCGTGTTTGATGGTCACTTGTACTCGTACGGATATTCTAACTACAAAGTTGGATTTGATACTGGCACGCAGATAACAACCGCGAGAAAGGCTGTAACTTTGCTGTTGTCTTACTTGATTTTTACAAAGCCTCTCACTGAGCAACACGGATCAGGGCTGCTGCTCATCTCCATGGGAATCGTCTTGAAGATGTTGCCCGAGAACAAGGCTCCCACTGGAGTTCCAATATCAAATGCCACCGTCAAGTATGGAAAGTCTTACCTCAGAGAGGAAAGGAGAGCAGTAGAAAGTATCGATGACGAAGAACATGAAGAGCAAAGGCCACTTGTCTGAAAATTAACATTTAGGTAGCCTGGCAAATGTTTTTCTCTCTCTTTTTTTTTTTGTTTTGGGTCTCATACCACTGGATAGAGATACAAAGTACTACTAATACTTTAGCCACCTTTTGTTCTCAAAAGTTGAGATTTTATTGGTAAACATAGCTCCATCATGGTAATGGTTTCAATCCTTTTGATTTGATCATGTTTTACATATAGGTAATATCCTTAAATCCTTAAACATGGTGGATGCGAATATGGATGACTTCTGTAAGTATATATATTTAACAGTGTTTCAAAAAAACTTGCCTAATGAAGTATTTGAATTATTTTACGCATTACATTGACGTTTTTTTTATTATATCATCTACCAATCAATCATTCCATTAAACTTTATAGCTTCGATTTGAATTGGACAAAATGTTTACCTGATGTAGTATGATGTTTAAATCAAATATTATGTACTTTCTATGAAATAATGTTAACTTAACTCCCTTCATTCCTATTTAAATGACCTTAAAAGCCTTTGCACACTTAATAAAAAATAATTTAAAAGCATTTTAATTATCTAAAATGTTCCTAGGATATGATTATTTAATTTCTATAATGCTGAATTTAAGGTACAACACGTTTAGCAATGTCTCCTTAAAAAAATTCATTTATTTCACCTAGAAATACATTCTCTCTCTCTCTCCAGATAAAATAATTAACAAAAAAAAAATGAGTTCTTTACAAAAATATACAATAATTAAAAATTAATTACACCATTAGTGCATCCACAAAAATAATTACAAAAAGAGGACAACAAATTTCAAACCATTCAATTTCACATTAATAAGGAAACCTAAAATCAAGGAGAAATAACCGTCATAATTAATAATTCAATTTCACATTAATAAGAAAACTTAAAATCAATGAGAAATAACCGCCATAATTAATAATTCAAATCAAATCTTTGGGATATAACAACAAAAACAAATTCATAATTCAAATCAAAAGGAGGGAAAAACAAAAAATTATCCCTCCGCCGCGAATCTCCGAAAGTCCTTGGTTGCGTCGCCGCTACATTGCCCTCTCCGCCGCGAATCTCCGGAAGTACCTGAGTTACTGTCCTGAATTTTTTTTTGACGATTTGGTTACCCACAAAAACTAAAATGGTTACCTTTGTATGAAGGTTTGGCTACCAACTGTATTACATTCAAAATAAATTGATAACCTAATAAACTTAATTGGTTACCTTAGTCTAAAGGTTTGGCAACCAACTGCATGAAGGTTTGGCTACCAACTGCATCACATTCAAAATAAATTTGTAACCTAATAAAACTGAATTTGTCACTTTGGTCTGAAGGTTTGGCAACCAACTGCATGAAGGTTTGGCTACCAACTGCATCACATTCAAAATAAATTGGTAACCTAATAAAACTGAATAGGTTACCTTGGTATGAAAGTTTGGCTACCAACTGAACTATAGAAGAAAAAAAAATCAAGTAACACTTAGAAACTGTTCTTAAATTAATTGGTAACCCAATAAAACTTAATTGGTTACCTTTTGTATGATGGTTTGCTACCAACTGCACAAGTAATCTAACAAATAGGGGGTGGTGGAAAGCATTGCAAGTGGCAAGGCGGGTGTTGTCGTTGGAGGAGGCGGCCATAATGGAGGCGGCAGAGGAGAAGGTGGAGTTGGCGGCGGATGGCGACTATAATGGAGGCGGAGGTAGTCATAATGGAGGTGGTGGAGGCTATGATGTTTGTTTTTTAACAATCGAAAAAATCTAGACTCCATTATCGCCGCCGCCACCACCTCCGCCTTCATTATGGTCGTCATCCGTCGCCAACTCCATCTCCTCCTCTGCCGCCTCCAATATTATAGCCGCCTTCTCCTCTGCCTCCACCACCTCCGTTATGACCACCTCCACCTCCATGATGGCCGCCTCCTCCAACGACAACAGCCGCCTTGCCACCTGCAACGCTTTCCACCGCCCCACTGTTGGTTAGGTTACTTGTGCAGTTGGTAATCAAACATTCATACAAAGGTTGTAAGACCCCAAATTTTATAAATAAAGATTTAATTTTCTTTATATATTATTTCAAAATGGTAAGGTGTTGATTTGATAAATGTGAAAAGTTATGGGTGAAATGTGCAAATATTTTAAAATGAGCAAGTGGTTATAAAATATTTATTGTTGTTGGGGAATATTCGTTTGGTCGTGGAATATTCTTGTTGTCGGAGAATATTCGTACGACGGCGCAGCTATTTGTGGGTCCCACAACGGAATAACTGTCAGATATAGAAAGCGACAGAAATAATCTTTTTATAAAATAACGGCGTAGTTGTTACCGTTAGTACTATTGAAATACCCGGTGGTTAAAATACAGTAATACGCGGTGTTGCACAGTAGCACACTGTATTGCACAGTATTTTGAATTATTGATTCTTACGTAAGAAGGCACTTACTCAATTATTGTTACAGTAATTACTGTTCAATATTTTATATTATTGATTCAATAATTGCTACGTTGATATTTTATATCAATAATTGTTATGATTGCAATTTTATATGATTGATTCAATAATTGTTACCGTTGATATTTTGTATTATTGATTCAATAATTGTCACTGCACAGTATTCACATTATCAACTCAATAATTCATATTATTTGAATGATATTAGTAGATAGCATTATTGACAATGTCTAAGGAAGTTCTGTCTAGGAGGGGTTATTTAATTGCGCGCCAGTAAGGAGAAATCCTTATCGGAAGGCCCCCTCTTTTCTGGGAACGACCTGGTTGTCAATATTGTAGTTCTGTAATATTATTTGTGAATAATTAATTATTAATTTATATGATAAGAAAATATTTATTTTGTGAATATAAAAGAAGGAATTAGTATTGATGTGTTTTTATCAGTATTTTATTGTGGAAAATCACCTGTTTATGGATTTTAGATAATTTATGTTTGAAATTTGAAAAAATTTCCTTCTACAAAGTTGTAGAGAATTAAATTTTCTATGAAAAAGACATAGAATTTGTATTTTTCTGACAAAAAGGCTGTTTTTTATGAATTATTGAAGTTTTAAAAAATAAATGTTTTTTTAAATAAAATGGTGGGCCCCACTTTTGGTTGTTGTGGAAAAAATTCTGAATTTTCAAATCTCACGAGGTGTGCTAAGTAAGCCGCCGGCGCAGAAAGTCTACTTTGGCATCCTAAGCTTTTTCTATAAATAGGGTGCTTAGGTCAGAATTAAAAATCACACCAGAATCAGAAGTTTTCTCTGCTGTATAATATCGAGTGTATTTTTGTGAGTATTTAGATACTTTGAGTATTGCTATTCAGTGCAAGTTTTCTTCAGCCTTATATCCGATATTCCAGTCAGAAGTACTATTCTTTTGAGGTAAGAGATGTTATTTTCTTTCGTAAATGATATTATTCTTTTCAATATCATTATACCAAAATATTGTTATGAATTTTATTATGAAATTCTTACTTTTTCCGTCGGAGTTACTATTCTCGTATTCGGCACTATTCACGTATACGTCACTATTCACGAAAAAATAAATTTTCTTCTATTTGTCCGAGTTGCTGGTTAAGGTTCCTATCTTTGATTGGATCTAAGTTTTGAGCTTTATTCTTGAATTTTGCTCTACAATTGATTATTACGAAGTATTTTGAATTGGATAAACTAAAATACGAATCCTTAATCTTTGTCCTTTATCTCACTGGATTCGTTCTTTAAAATATTTTTCATCATCCTCAGTCCTAAATGGTGATATAACTAATATCTTTGGCCTGTAGAGCAAAGATGAATGATTACCTGATGAATATCTTTGGCCGTAGTGCAAAGATGACATGTGTTGAGATGAACATGACCACTGGTTATACAAATGAATATCTTTGGCCGTAGTGCAAAGATGAATATTTGATTCGAGATGTATATTGATTGATGTTACAGAGATAAAATATTGATGATGAACTTTTAAATCATAGAAGATAGTAGACTTCATTATCTACTTAACTCTTCTAATGAATGGTTATTTCCGCTGCGAATATTTTTAGTCATAATATTCTTTACTGGGCTAGTTGAGCTTACCCTTTTCATCTATTGTCCTCTTCAGAAAATGAGAATGTCGCAGGGACTAGTCGGGGGGACAGAGTGATGGTCCGAGTTAAAGCAGTAGTAGTCCTCACTATTTTTAATAAATAATGTGATAATAATTAGTAATGAGGACTTAGTTTGAATGTTAATATTATTTACATATTTGTATTGACACTCACAGTTGTGTGGTCGTATTTTGCACGATCGTGTGATATAAAAGTTTGTATTTAATTCTGTACCATGTATTTGGCGACTCAGAATGGGTTGGGTTGACTGGACCTATTCTGGGGGCGTCACAATTGGTATCAGAGCTTAGGAATATGGTCTCTGGCGGAGATCTGGGAATAGAACTAGGAGGGGAGAGACGAGTAAATCCTTCACTAGTATGACCTACCTAAGCTTATGTGGTATTTAATTGGTCAGTCGTAGCATAGGGTTAATATGTGATATGTTACTTTGTTTAATTAACCCTTGTTTTATGGTAGTATTTGAGAATGGCAGCTGAGAATGTTAACAACGAAGTGAATGAGACCGTGGAGACACCTTTAATCACCAACCAGGAGAACGTGCAACAAGAAGGCAATGTTCACCCTGAAAACAACGCTGATCAGACGATAAACGATGAGATGTTTAGAAGTTTTTTTACAGTTCATGCAAAACCAGATGAGGGAAACTCTTGTGCAAAATACAGGTGGAGATAATAACAACACGCGAATTGTCACTGCCAAATAGTTCAAAGAATTGGGACCACCAGAGTTTTTGGGGAAGCCGGATCCGATCAAGGCGGAGACGTGGGTTAAGCAAATTACCAAGATATTTGATGTCTTGGGATGCACGGAGGAACAGAAGGTTCTATTCGCCACGTTTATGTTCCGTAGAGAGGCAGATTACTGGTGGAAATCCGTGAAGCGTACCCAGCCTGCCGCACTCCAGATGTCTTGGGAAGCGTTCCAAAAACTGTTCAATGACAAGCACTTTCCTGAAAGTATTCGTCATATGAAGGAGATAGAGTTTATCAAACTAGAACAAAACAACATGACGGTGTACCAGTACGAGGCTAAGTTCGCGGAGTTGTCCAGGTTTGCACCTCATTTGGTGGAGAATGAGAAACGTATGACGCGGATGTTTCTGAGAGGTTTGAAACCCGAAATACGTCAATACCCCATTTCTCATAAATTTTCTCTATATTCGGATGTAGTGAACAGGGCCCAGTTGTTAGAACAAGATAGTGATTATATTCAACCAAGGGACAACAACCAAGGTCGTACCGGTGGCAGCAGTCATCGGAGCAATGACAACCAGCGGGGAGGAAAGTATGACAGAAGTGGTAACTACTCCGGTGGTAATCGTGGCCATAATAGTAGAAAAAGTGAATCGGGGGAGATTTCAAGAAGAGAATGTATAACAATGAGAACGTGAAGACGTCAACATCAGCACCAGCATCAACTGTTTCTAGGGGAGGAGAACGACCACTAGTCGTATGCTATAAATGCGGGAAAGAGGGACACATTAGCCCAAACTTCCCACAATAATTCAAAGCATGTTATAACTGTGGAAAAGAAGGACATATAGCTCGAGATTGTCCTATTGCAAAACCAAGTCCAGCGGGGGATGGTGATTCCCAAGGCGGTTCCGGACAAGTCAAAGTCAGGTGATTCCTGAAAGAGTGTTTGTCGTGACAGCCCAAAACGCGAGGAATCCACACGAGGTGATTACGGGTAAGCTAATCATAAACTCTTGTGAAGTTTACCCCTTGGTAGATACCGGTGCTACTCATTCTTTTATTTCACCTGCTTGTGCTTAACAGTTTGAACTTGACTCTTGATAAATTAGACTTTGACTTATCTGTTGAAACTCCGTTGGGAGAAACCTTTGACCTTACCTGTTGATCATATATCTTTGAAATACTTGCATTTGACGTGATATTAGGAATTAACTGGTTAACCACTTACCATGCCAAAATTGATTATTTTCGTAAGGTTGTTAGTTATCATATTCCTAATCAATCTGTTATGCGAATCCAAACCACCAAATCACTAAAATCAGTCAATATCATTTCAAGTCACAAAGCTATTCGTTTATTGAAAAACGGATGTCAAGCTTTCTTAGCTCATGTCACTGATCTAAACCAGAATACGTTAGGTTTGAATGATATTTCCGTTGTTAATGAGTTTCCTGATGTATTTCCCGAATAACTTCCCGGGCTACCCCCAGAACGTGAAGTTGAATTCTCTATTGACCTTGAGCCCGTTACAAAACTCATTTCTAAAACCCCATATCGAATGACTCCTATTGAACTTCAGGAGTTAAAGGTCCAATTACAGAAATTGTTAGACATCGATTTTATTCATCCTAGTACGTCTCCTTGGGGTGCTCCTGTTTTATTCGTAAAGAAGAAAGACGGGAGTATGCAACTTTGACTATCGGGAGTTGAACCATGTCACCATCAAGAATAGGTATCCGTTACCTCGTATTGATGACCTGTTCGACCAGTTGCAATGAGCACAATTCTTTTCAAAGATCGATCTTCATTTTGGATATCATCAGCTGAACATTAAAACTGAGGATATTCCAAAGACTGCCTTCAGAACTCGGTACGGGCAATATGAGTTCTTAGTCATGTCTTTTGGATTGACTAATGCTCCTGCTGCTTTCATGGATATGATGAACCGTGCATTTAAGGAATATTTGGATCAGTTCGTTGTTGTGTTTATTAATGACATCCTCATCTATTCTAAAAGCCGTGAAGATCATGAGCACCATTTGAAGTTGGTACTTCAAAAGCTTCATGAGAACAAGCTATATGTCAAGCTAAAGAAATGCTAGTTTTGGCTTAAGGAAGTAGCATTCCTTGAGTACGTGGTATCGAAACGTGGAGTATCTGTTGACCCAGCGAAGATTGAAGCAATACAAAGCTGGGAGCAACTTAAGTCGGTGACCGAAGTACAAAGCTTTCTGGGCTTAGTTGGTTATTATCGGAGGTTCGTAGAGGGATTTTCTCGAATCGCTACTCCATTAACTCAGTTGACTCGGAAAGATACAAAATTCGTTTGGAGCGAGGAATGCGAGAAGAGCTTCCAATAGCTCAAGAGAAGACTTATCTTGGCACCTGTTCTGACAATACCATCTGGTTCGGATGGATTTGTTATCTACAGCGATGCTTCGGGCAAAGGGTTAGGATGTGTTCTCATGCAACATGGGAAAGTCATAGCCTATGCCTCGCGACAACTCAAAGAATATGAGAGGAATTATCCTACTCATGATCTAGAGTTGGCAGCAGTCGTTTTCGAGTTGAAGATCTGGAGACACTACCTGTACGGGGAGAAAGTAGAGATTTATACGGATCATAATAGCCTTAAATATTTCTTCACTCAAAAGAAACTCAACATGCGGCAACGACGTTGGCTTGAGTTGTTGAAAGATTACGATCATACCATCCAATACCATCCTGAAAAAGCGAACGTGGTAGCTGACACGTTGAGTAGAAGATCATATGCGGGAACGAGTGCAGTGATGTCAAGTATACGCGTGGAACCAGCTTTGATTGATAAAGTTAAAGCTGCTCAAGCTACGGATCCGGAGCTGATGAAGATGAAGAAGAAGGTGCAATTCCAGAAGCAAGAATCGATGAAAATGGAATACTTCGAGTCAACTCCAGACTTTGTGTTCCTAACGATTCTGACTCGAAGCATAGAATCATGATGGAGGCACACAACACACCGTTTGCAATCCATTCCGGGAGTACCAAAATGTATCGTGATCTTCGACATATATTTTGGTGAAGCAATATGAAAAAGAGATCGCGGAGTTTATTTCGAGATGTTTAACTTTTCAACGTGTAACGGAGGAGCATTAAGTGCCGAAGGGTCCATTGCAACCACTAGAGATTCTGAAATAGAAGTGGGAACACATTACGATGGATTTCATTACGGGTCTTCCCAATATTTCTCAAGACATAGATGCGATTTGGGTTATTGTCGATAGATTAACCAAGTCTGCTCATTTCTTACCGATACGGGAGACTTATTTCCTTGAACGTCTTGCTCATATATACATGAATGAGATTGTGAGATTGCATGGCATGCTAGTATCCATAGTTTCGGATCGTGACCCCAGATTTTCTTCACGATTTTGGATCAGTTTGCAAAAAGCTACGGGCACGGAGTTACGATTCAGTTCGACATATCATCCTCAAACGGACGGACAATCGGAAAGGACTATTCAAACTCTTGAAGATCTATTGAGACTCTGTGTTCTAGACTTCAAGGGGAGTTGGGATAAGTACTTACCATTGGTGGAATTCTCCTACAACAACAGTTATCAAGCAAGTATAGGCATAGCTCCATTCGAAGCGTTGTATGGACGAAAGTGTCGTTCTCCAGTATGCTGAGATGAGGTGGGTGAAGCAACATTGTTAGGACCAGAGTTAGTACGTATGACCACGAAAAAGATTCAAATGATCCGGCAACGGATACAAATCGCACAAGGTCGACAAAAGAGTTATGCGGATATTCATCGAAAGGATGTGAAATTTAATGTTGGAGATCATGTATTGTTACGTGTTGCTCCATGGAAAGGAGTTACGAGATTCGGGAAGAGAGGAAAGCTCAACCTACGATTCATTGGTCCATTTGAGATCCTTGACCGAGTAGGAAATGTGGCTTATAGACTTGCTTTACCTCCAAGTATGTCTCGTGTTCATAATATTTTTCACATATCCGTGTTGCATAAATATGTGAAAGATCCAAACCACATTATTGAGTTAGAACCGGACGAAATAGCTGAAGATTTAACGTATGAGGAGGTACCTGTCAAGATCTTGGATAGGAAGGAGCATGTCCTACGCTCAAAAATTATACCTCAAGTTAAAGTCTTGTGGAGAAACCATGAAATTGAGGAAATGACCTGGGAGTTAGAATCGAAAATGAAAGCGAGGTATCCTCACCTTTTCGACATACCAGGTACGTACGTCAATTTCGAGGACGAAATTTTATAAGGAGGGGAGGATGTAAGATCCCGAATTTTATAAATAAAGATTTAATTTTCTTTATATATTATTTCAAAATGATAAGGTGTTGATTTGATAAATGTAAAAAGTTATGGATGAAATGTGCAAATATTTTAAAATGAGCAAGTGGTTATAAAATATTCATTGTTGTTGGGGAATATTCGTTTTGTCGTGGAATATTCTTGTTGTCAGAGAATATTCGTACGACGGCGCAGCTATTTGTGGGCCCCACAACGAAATAACTGTCGGATATAGAAAGCGACAGAAATAACCTTTTTATAAAATAACGACGTAGTTGTTACCGTTAGTACTGTTGAAATACCCGATGGTTAAAATTTTGTAATACGCGGTGTTGCACAGTAGCACACGGTATTGCACAGTATTTCGAATTATTGATTCTTACGTAAGAAGGCACTTACTCAATTATTATTACAGTAATTACTGTTCAATTTTTTATATTATTGATTCAATAATTGCATGATATTTTATTGATTCAATAATTGCTACGTTGATATTTTATATCAATAATTGCTACGATTGCTATTTTATATGATTGATTCAATAATTGCTACCGTTGATATTTTGTATTATTGATTCAATAATTGTCACTGCACCGTATTTCACATTATCAACTCAATAATTCATATTATTTGAATAATATTAGTAGATAGCATTATTGACAATGTCTAAAGAAGTTCTGTCTAGATTTAATTGCGCGCCAGTAAGAAGAAATCCTTATCGGAAGGCCCCCTCTTTTCTGGGAACGACTTGATTGTCAATATTGTAGTTCTGTAATATTATTTGTGAATAATTAATTATTGATTTATATGATAAAAAAATATTTATTTTGTGGATAGAAAAGAAGAAATTAGTGCTGATGTGTTTTTATCAGTATTTTGTTGTGGAAAATAACCTGTTTATGGATTTCGGATCATTTATGTTTGAAATTTGAAAAAATTTCCTTCTACAAATTTGTAGATAACTAAATTTTCTATGAAAAGGACATACAATTTATATTTTTATGACAAAAGGGCTATTTATTATGAATTATTGAAGTTTCGAAAAATAAATATTTTTTAAATAAAATGGTGGGCCCCACTTTTGGTTGTTGTGAAAAAATTTCTGAATTTTCAAATCTCACGAGGTGTGCTGGGTAAGCCGCCGGCGCAGAAAGTCTACTTTGGCATCCTAAGCTTTTCCTATAAATAGGGTGCTTAGGTTAGAATTGAAAATCATACCAGAATCAGAAGTTTTCTCTTTTTATAATATCGAGCGTATTTTTGTGAGTATTTAGATGCTTTGAGTATTGCTATTCAGTGCAAGTTTTCTTCAGCTTTATATCCGATATTTCAGTCAGAAGTACTATTCTTTTGAGGTAAATGATGTTATTTTCTTTCGTAAATGATGTTATACTTTTCAATATCATTATACCAAAATATTGTCATGAATTTTATTATAAAATTCTTACTTTTTTCGTCGGAGTTACTATTCACTTATACAACACTATTCACGTATACGGCACTATTCACGAAAAAAATAAATTTTCTTCTATTTGTCCAAGTTACTGGTTAAGGTTCCTATCTTTGATTGGATCTAAGTTTTGAGCTTTATTCTTGAATTTTGCTCCACAATTGATTATTACGAAGTATTTTTAAATTGGATAAACTAAAATACGAATCCTTAATCTTTGTCCTTTATCTCACTGGATTCGTTCTTTAAAATATTTTTCATCATCCTCAGTCTTAAATGGTGATATAACTAATATCTTTGGCCTGTAGAGCAAATATGAATGATTACCTGATGAATATCTTTGGCTGTAGTGCAAAGATGACAGGTGTTGAGATGAACATGACCACTGGTGATACAAATGAATATCTTTGGCCGTAGTGCAAAGATGAATATTTGATTCGAGATGTATTTGATTGATGTTACAGGGATAAAATATTGATGATGAACTTTTAAATCATAGAAGATAGTAGACTTCATTCTCTACTTAACTCTTCTAATGAATAGTTATTTCCGCTGCGAATATTGATCTAAAATTTATTGTCAATAATATTTTATCTGAATTGTAGAAGACTAACGATAATTTATTTTTATTATCTTAGTCATAATATTCTTTACTGGGCTAGTTGAGCTCACCCTTTTTATCTATTGTCCTCTTCAGAAAATGAGAATATCGCAGGAACTAGTCGGTGGACAGAGTAATGGTCCGAGTTAGAGCTATAGTAGTCCTCACAATTTCTAATAAATAGTGTGATAATAATTGTAATGAGGACTTAGTTTGAATGTTAATATTTTTTACATATTTGTATTGATACTCACAGTTGTGTGATCGTATTTTGCACGATCGTGTGATATAAAAGTTTGTATTTGAATTCTGTACCATATATTTGGCGACTCATAATGGATTGGGTTGACTGGACCTATTCTGGGGGCGTCACAAAGGTAATCAATTCAGTTTTATTAGGTTACCAATTAATTTAAAAACAGATTCCAAATGTTACTTGAATTTTTTTTTTCATAGTGCAGTTGGTAGCCAATTCTTCATACCAAGGTAACCTATTCAGTTTTATTAAGTTATCAATTTATTTTGAATGTGATGCAGTTAGTTGCCAAATCTTCAGACCAAGGTAACAATTCAGTTTTATTAGGTTACAAATTTATTTTGAATGTGATGCAGTTGTTAATCAAACCTTCATGCAGTTGATTGCCAAACCTTCAAACTAAGGTAACCAATTAAGTTTATTATTTTATTAATTTATTTTGAATGTGATGCAATTGGTAGCCAAAATTTCATACAAAGGTAACCATTTTAGTTTTTGTGGGTAACCAAATCGTCAAAAAAAAATATTCAGAACAGTAACTCAGGTACTTCCAAAAATTTGGGTGGAGAGGGCGATGTAGCGGCGGCGCAACCAAGGACTTCCGGAGATTCGCGGCGAAGGGATAATTTTTTTTCCCTTCTTTTGATTTGAATTATGAATTTGTTTTTGTTGTTAGATCCCAAAGATTTGATTTGAATTATTAATTATGACGGTTATTTCTCCTTGATTTTAGGTTTTTTTATTAATGTGAAATTGAATGGTTTGAATTTGAATCATTAATTATGGCGGTTATTTCTCCTTGATTTTAGATTTTTTTATTAATATGAAATTGAATGGTTTGAATTTATTGTACTCTTTTTATAATTATTTTGTGAATGCACTGATAGTGTAATTATTTTTTAATTATTGTATATTACGATAAAGAACCAAATTTAAAACCCGGGGCCTCGGCCCATATGACAAAAATTGGACCGCATGAACTTCAAATGTACTTGGTGGGATCCACCGACTGACCACCCGTCGTGAAGTGTTAGAAGGCCCATGTGAAAAATAACAGGCCTCCTCGTCAGCCCTAATAGCCAATTTCGTCCCTATCAACTAATCCAACGGTTTTAAATTGAAAGTTAATACCCCACCTTAACTTAACGGCTAGGATAATAACTATATGCACTCCCCAATTGAATCCCATCAAAAAAAAAATTATTCCTTCTTCGTTAACGAAAAACCGAGCAAAAAATTCCCAAAAGAAGAACCCTAATTTTTAACCCAACTATCTCTCACTCCGATCAACGGTGAAACAATTATGAAAGGAACTAAACGTTTCGGTGTATTGGATTCGAATCCTGAAACCAACGACTCTATTGTAAGTTCCAATTTCCTCACTCATAAACCCTGATTTTGTGTATGTTTATACATATAATTTTATGTGCATTTCTGTGTTTGTGTATTTAATAGATTCAATTGCTCCTGGAGATGTATTGATTTTGAGTTTTTATCCCCAAGTTTCTGACTTTGAATGGCAATATCTAAAACTTGATCTTAAGAGGTCTTTTTTTGAATAAGAGGTACAAGAATTTGGGTTGGCAATAACTTGTGCTAAGTGGAGGGCATTTACCTGTGTGTTGGTTAAATTATGGCTACAAATTCCATGTGCTTAGCATGTCCAAAAACAGTTTTATTGCCTTCTGAGCTGAAATTAAATGTATATTATGTGTTGTTTGTAAAACAGTAAGGACCCACTTGGAAAATGTTAAAACTCAGCATGGTATTTTGGCTTTTATATGAAGTGACAACTAGCCAAGTATTTATGAATATATATGTTCGTGTGTGTTTTCATATATATATATATATATATATATATATATATATATATGTATGTATGTATGTACTCTTCGTAAATGTATCCTGTTATTTTAAATACTTTATTTGCTATCATGATGCAGTTTCAAAGTAAAAGAATTATGGTAGGAAGCCAGTTTGATATTCACAGAGCAGAACCTTCACTACAGCAGTCACCACCACCACTGGACATGCGTCAAGCTGAATCATCTAGACAGCACGTGAGAGCTCTCAATACCCAATTTGCAAGGTCCATCTTTTTCTACTGCAACATATTCACCTGCATCCAATGTTATTTAGTCACTGTTTTAGTTGATATTGTTAATAAGTTTGTTGGGTGTAAACTCATAAGAAAATATTTCTTCAGTTGTAGTATTACTTCCCTTCAGCTAATATTGAAGCCCTAGCGAGCAAAATTTTATTTGGGCAGTCCATTTGAATGGACCAAAACCAATCCCATGTTTACGATTTGGCTTTAATTTTTACAGTTTATTTCTTCCCCATTTTTACTTGAAAATATCTTTTCATCCTTTTATTCTTCTTAATATCACCTTTTTTACCATTCTACGAAGAGTGCCTTACTCATCCTTGAAAAGTATACTTCTAGACCTTAGTTACTCAAATTTCCACTAACATACATGGTCCTATGTTTTCCTATATCCATATTCCTTTTGAAGTCATGCATATAATACCCATGTTAACATTCGTGTCATTATACAGCTGGGTCCAAACACAATTACAGAATCACCCCGATGAACTTTGGGAAGATGGAATCCAAGACTATTTAACTCATGCTTCAAACATTATGGTAGGTATCAAAATCTCTCAAGCTAGTCCTAATTTGATAATATAATCGCTTATTCTCTGTGAATAGAACTGTTGTTTCTTTAACATTATTGGGTAGTTTCAATATCTCTCTTTCTATCCTGGTGTAGGAGAAATTTAGTGATGTTGTCAATTGGCTCAAGGCAAAATCTGCTAAAGCAGAAAATTTGTCTGCACTAGGATCGCAGACTTCTCAAAAGAAACTTCTTTTAGAAAACAAGGACAATGAGATAAAATCATTTCTGGACAAACCTGGGATTCCTCCTGCTGGTCAAACTTCTGGTTTTGCAATGTCATTGGGCAATCCCATTCAGAAGAAACTTGTTTCAGAAAGTAAGGATAATGAGATAAAGACATTTCCAATCCCCGAGAAACCTGGGATTGCTCCTGCTGGTACGAGTGCAGGCTTCGGGATAACATGGGGCTCTCCTTTTCAGAAGAAACCTGATGCAGAAGATAAGAATAATGAGATAAAAACATTCTCAGAGAAACCTGGGATTACTCCAGCTGCCACTACTACAACTACAGGCTTTGCAATGTCATGGAACTCTGGACCTCTCTTTAGTAGTCAAACTCCATTTTCATTTGGTAGGTGTTATTTCTCTTAATTTCAGTTATTTCACTTAAATATGAATGCACTGCGCACCTTGATAAGATCAGTATTTGGATTATAGTTGTATGGTTGTAGTTTCGTATATAATTAATAGCTTACATATGTCATCTGCATCAGCTGTAATCAGTTAAACAGAAAGAACAATTTGCGGTGCTGAATACGTGTTTGTTCCATAATTTTATTTTGCTCTACTTTAGGCCTGAACTCTTAAGTTTCATCTGTCAAATGTTCCGTTTGTTCTTTTGAATCTTTTTTACCTCATCAACTCGAAATTGTAAATTCATGGGTTTATGTTTCCTTTAACAATAATTATTTGTGAACAATTTTAAGTAATTATGTCATTAAAGTTCAAAAATCGCTATATCATGGGCAAATATGCTATTTTTCCTCATAACTGAGTTATCATGTATTCTTACACTTGAAGACTAAAAATATGCTATTTTTCCTCATAACTGAGTTATCATGTATTCTTACACTTGAAGACTAAAATAGGCTTCTTAGTAGAAGAGTTATAGGTACTTGTTTTAAAGCATGATATACGTTATTGGTCTTTTCACTAAGTGCTTAAGCTTTTAGAGTAATTTGAAACTCCTCATGGTTATCAGAATTTTGGCTTACAAGTTCTTGCCTCTTGGGTTTTGAATCTTCCCATTTGCATTATTTCTCCCCTTAGTTTGTCATTTTCTGTTTGGAGTTTGCAACATGATGCAACTTGTTTAGTCCCTTCACTTGTGTGGTTTGCACTTTGCACAAGAGGGGGAGTGATAAAGCATACTACCTCCGTCCCATAATAAGTGATTTTTTAGCTTAAATTACACAAACCAATACACAAGCTAAAATGACAAAAATACCCTTAATATACTTTCTTTGTTTTGTTTGAGACTTTTTTTATTGCCTTTTGGTCTCTCTTTCTCTTTCTTCAACCTTTCAACTTTCCAATAAATACCATTGGTTGCATAAGGGCACATAAGGGAAAATATTGTAAAAATTGTATTGGAATTCTAACACATCACTTATTTTGGAAAAAAATGTTAAGCCTAAAAAAGCACTTATTGTGGGACGGAGGTAGTATGATTCATGGTTGCACCCATTCTCTAAGAACATAAGATTAAAGATTGTATGCCAACTGGTTCTTGACAATTTCACTCTAAATCACGAGAGAGAATCAATAAATCACTAAAGAAAGGCAAGGCTATTTTGAATAGGAGATTAGGAATTCCATCCATTTCAATATGGTGGAAGAGTTAGGAACTTTTTCTTGTTCCAATTAGTTATCATTCATTTATTTGGGTTTTTCCCTCCACTAAAATCTCTGCCCCTCATAACTACTGTTTTTCCATAAGAAATCATATGGTTCGGCAGAGATGGGCATGAGATAGAGCTAAATACAACTATAGCCATCAATTACAAGTACTTTTGGCCTTCTCCATTATAAAAGGATAAGATTACTTTTCCGAGTAAAGGTTCAAAATGATACTTGAAGATAATTTTGGATGCAAATAGAAAACATCAAGCTAGTATGATGCTTAAAGATTGGGATGATAAATTCTTTGCATTTTCTGTTCTGGGCTTCTGGAAGACTCATCTGTTAAGGTGAAATGATAAGTCTTACAAATTTCACTTATGGTTAGTTGAAGCCTTGAAATAATAGCATAGTTTAAGTAATATTTCTATCCATTTTTAAAGTTTAAGATGTTGAATATATTTCTATTTTGTTTATATTTGTACTTTGGAGTCACGTTCATGATAACTATGTATCACTTTAATTATAAAAAATGTTACAAAAAAATGCATCACTTTATCTTATTAGTGGTAAACTATATACCCATTGAAATAAAAAATAAGAGATAAAATATATGGGAGCAAACGATTCCTTGTAAGAATAACTTTGTTGACAGTTAGTACTTTGAATATCTTTGCCATTTGTGTCAGCGATTTTAGAGAACTAAAATATTTACATGCCAGCTTTATAAAATTGTAAAGTTTCTGAACTCATCCTGGTTTGTATCATATTTTTTCTCAGGAAGCCAAAGCTCGTTTCCTGTAAGCCATGATGTTTCAAATGATGCTGATGGCGGTGAGATGTGAATCCTTCCTTTTTCCACAATAGTAGTTTACCCCTATCAGATTATCCCTCTGTTGGTAATGATAATATTACATATTTTACACTCTTGTGTTCAAATGAGTTGCAAGGTAATCATAATTGCTGTTTTTCCCTTTTGTGGAAATATTATTCTTTGTGTTCAAATTTCAAATATACTACATACAATTTTTCTAATAATTATTTTTAAAAGTTTTGTTTTATGATATATTATCAACTTTATGGGGAATTTCTTTATCTTAATTGATACACTATGCTAATAGATGTCTCTAGATCTCTGGTTCTTCATATTTGTTTAAAAAAATTGCAAACTATGCTGAAGGATTATCCCTTTTTGTTGCTCCTAGGCATTTTTATTTGATATGGTGCATGTTGACAGTTGTGAATGTATTACAATAATTGACAAAGTTGGACTGCCTGTTTGATGCACTAGAAAAGTGTCTTGACTGCTCTATTCGAGGAAATAAAATCTTCAATATATGTGAAATAGTCAGAGACTCGGAACAGACGAGAATCTCCCCTGCAACTTTTACTTTATTGTTTATACCATACTCTGTTTTTTCCAAGTCATTTTTTAATGAACCAAAGACCGCTGGAAGGATCTTTTATGATCTTAAGCTGTTGAAACTTTTTCTTTCTGAAGAAGCTTGTTAATAATGTTGTTCTATTGCTTACCTTTTTAAGTTTTGTGGTATATCTTTATATTATCTGGTAATTAGTCTCCTTTTTTCAAGCAGATTATACCATGAATTTTTGAAATATTTTGGACAGAGTAGACAGAACCCCATTGTCAGTTCGTCATAGCCGCCTCATTTATATTTCTGATTTTGCTATAGACATTTTCAGTGTTAGTTCTACTTATCTTAAGCTCTCCAAACTATTCCCCAACAAGTGTTTGATTTCTAATATCCTAATATTTTTTAGAAATATTGACTTACAAGATTACAAGGCTCTAGTCCCCAAATACTCTGGTTATTCAGCTTACATAATGATTACTGATTAGATAAACAAATCAACTAGTTTGAGTCCTCAGCTAGAAATTATTTTACTTTTGTTTGATATATCAATTCACCATCTTGGATAGAGCATTTCATGCACTAGAAGCTTGCCTCACTGTATCGTCATTTTATTCTGCCAAATTCAAAAATTAATGCTCAGTTGTAATCAAATAAAATAAAATAAAAAGCATTTTGTAGGATTAGCTTATATTCTTTCTGAAAATACTTTGCAGAGGATGATGTGGAGCAGCCTAGCAGCCCATCAGTGCAGAAGACTGAAGAGATGGGTGTTAGTGTAGTACATGAAATGAAATGCAAGCTTTATGTGAAGGTAGTTTCTTCACCATAACTATTATTCAGGCGTCGTGTATTTTTTAAATTTGATTTCTCAAATTTATATGCTCGTCATTTTGCTGTATGCGACGTATATATAAAGAACAGAGGAAAAAGAAAAATGGGAGGAAACCTTAATATCCTGCTTTTACACGTGTGTTTGTGTGTTGTGTCTATACTTCCTGTGAGATGGCTTTTTAATTGAATATTTGAGATTAAGTTTCAAGACAGTTATAATTAAATATCATCTTTTACTGTGTAAACCTCCCCAATCGCATGTGGCCAAGTCATGCAAACAATCTATGCCTTGCCTTTGGCCTTGCACACTGCTTTACTCGCACTTGACTGGTGTAGACATTGATAACTCTATTTCACTATCATTTCGTTTGAAGCCCTACATCTAAAGGCTGCCAAAATACCTCTTACCTTTCCCGTGATAGACTATTAAATTGTGTATCCAATTTTTGGTTGAATGTGGTTTCACTTGATCATATTAATTATTTTTGATGATTTGGGATAAGTTATTGGTTTTTCTGCTCAAGCTAGTTATATTTTAAGTTGAGTAATTTTGCTCAAGTTATATTATTTAGTGCTTTATTATTTTTCTGCCTGCTCAGTCAAGTGATCCTGGTGATAAAGATGCATGGAAAGATAAAGGCACCGGTCAGTTATCCATCAAGTGTAAAGAAGGTGTTAGCAAGGGCACCAAAGAATCCAAACCAACAATTCTTGTACGAAATCATGTAAGTTATCTTTCTGAGACATATTCTTTTTACAAATTTGAGTTCAGCTTGATATATCAATACTTTGAACATGCAACCGGTGCTTTATTTTTTTAATGTATATTGTGTCTTGGAAGTCAGCTGGCATGGATTTCTGTTTTTACAGCTTGACTTGTGAAATTAGATATATTATTCTTTTCACTTGTCAGTTTTCCCCATAATTTTAGCATTTTTATTTTTCTCATGGCAGGTTGGGAAAGTATTGCTTAATGCTTTGCTATACCCAGGCATCAAGACAAGTATGCAGAAAAATTCCATAGTTGCAATTTTCCATACTTCGGTAACCCCTCGTGACTAATATATTTGTTCTGTTTGGGTTTTTGTTCATTTGGTTTGATTGGCATAAATATAATGGCCGGGTAACACATACAATCAAACACTCGACTTCCTTTTTAACTCAGCAAAATTTCAGAAATAGCATACGTAAAGGTGCTACCCACTTCTGGGGTAGTGGCATCTTCTCTTCTGGGTTCCACATGGTTTTGTTGGTCAATGACATGACCTTCCATTTACATATCCATATATTAGGCGTTAGTGATCATACAATAGTGAACTTAAAAAGATATTTCACGCAAACGTGCTACAATATAAGGATTTGGCTGATCAAAGACTCGTGTAATTATGATTCTGTTTTTGTAGGATGATGGTGGCGGCAATGATAGCGCTGTCGCTAGGACATTCCTTATAAGGGCCAAGACTGAGGAAGATCGGAATAAGCTAGCTTCAGTAATCCAAGAATATGCTCCTACAGCTTGAAAGGGAAAGGGAAAAAAAAAGATTCTGATTGTCCATCTCATTCTACCTTGGGATCCAACTTCTTGCAATTGTACTTGTTATGCTTGCATGCAATTTTATTTAGAAATTGAGTTACCGGACGATCTGTTTTAAGATGAACCAATTATTTTTAGGGGGCTACAAGGATGGATGTAACAAATAGGGCCCGTATATTCATAATTTGAGATAATTTATACGTGTATCAAGAGGCTGATTCATGCACTTGTATCATATAGAGGAGAAGAATGATTTTCAACCAGAAATTTTTATATGTTCCATGCCAATTTTTTGGCTCCTATAATCCCATCTAAGATCCAGCTCTTAAAAAGCCGTCCTAATGCTCAAGCCATGCATGCAGTTTTGATTATTATTATTTTTTTCTCCATGAAAATCTAATTTCTGGGAATATCCGATTCACAACACCTTAAATATCCAAGTGAGGTGCCGCTAGGAAGCCAAATACCACAATTATATACATCTTTGAGCAATAATTTTGAAGAAAATTTTATATTTCCATCATTTGGATTAGGTGTATAACATTATATTTAGCGTTTGTATTCCAACGGTTAGGATAATTGCCTTCCAAGCAATAGACCCGGGTTCGACTCCCGGCAAACGCAGATAATACTGTTTTTTGGTGATAATTTTACTTTCTTTACACTACGATACTGAGTTTTAATATTCCAGTCCCATAATATATAGGAGTAAAGTTTTAGATAATTTTATTTTTTTTCAAATTATTTGTAGTTATATAATTTAGGAAAATTAGCTATAATTTTTCTAAAATTATCTCTCATAAAAAAATATTACATGAGAGAGAGTATGAGATATAGATAAGTATGATAATTATAAAAATTTAAGAGTATTATAAACAATTAATATTATATAATTATTGTTTTGGATGATAAGTTGGCAATGTTGACTTATTATTACACTAGCGCTGTCCCGTGCCTCCGGCACTCTATGAACGGTATAATTTATTCCAAACTTTGGACGGCCCAGATAATTTATTGAGTGAGCAAAAAATTCAAAATTATTTGTATTTTGTTAAATAGATTTATTTTCTTTACACTATGGACTATGGTACCCATTTTAAAAGGGTCGGTATGTTCAATTATAACAATGTTGACTTATTATTATATTTAGTTTCTTTACACTATGTTACTTGTGTTTTTTAAATTTTTTTAAATCGAATTATTTTTTATAATTACTTTTATACCCTCAAAAGTATAAAATTGATAGTTTTCTTGTTTTCCATTTTACTTTTCTTTTCCTTTCCTTTCCAAACGGAACCTACTGGTTAAAAGGACTGCAAGAAGATGGCCCTTTTTCCACTTGAATCCGTGCGGACTGCATGATGAGGTATACTAGTGCACACGTGATCCTTACGACCTTACTTGCATGCGTGCCCTGTGGCACATTTGCCAATCCGACGTTCCAAATTCCAAGTGGCTTTCCTACTTCTCTTTTTTCACCCAAATTATTTTGACTTTTAAAATTATGGATATATATACTTTTATAAAAACACATATATTCTTCATTTTTTTAATATTTCATCACTTAGATTTTAAAACTAACCAAAAATATACTTATACTCCATTTCTTAAAATAATGTATGTATCTTTAATTTAAAAAGGAGGGAATAAATCATATATACATGTAGCTTTGGAAATAGCTAAATAAATGAGGGGATGTAAGAGAATCTTAATTCGGACCTGGTTAAATAGAATGCAGAAAAATAAGAGTCTTTCTTCGGCGATCGTGACTGGTTTAGCGACCCTCTAAATTTTTTGTTTTTTTTTTCTATTGCCTTTTAAAAAATGTATAATATTTATTCTAACTGAAATTTTTATAAAATTCAGTAATTTAGGTGTAATTTAGATACATATACGAAATAAAATTATACTACCTCCATCCCGTAATAATTGTCGTTTTAGCTTCATGCACATAGATTAAGAAAGTCATTCAATGATATCATTTATTAATTAAAATTTGTGTAAAATTTCATCACTAACCCTTTATGGAAAGTTGAAAACTATTAATACAAGGGAGAGAATTTCTTGGGACAATGAGAGAAGGTAGGGGTGATATAGGAAAGTAAATACTCCCTCCGTACCATAGTTATAGGCTGATTTCTTTTGGCACATAGTTTAAGAAAATCATTTAAGTTAGTTTAAGTGGCAATTTTTTTAAAAAAATTCCACATATACCCCTTAATATTGAATTAATGAATAAGTTAATTACTCCTTACTTATCACACTAGAACTCTCAACTTAATTGATTAACGTGTATTGACCATTAAAGTCTTTAACCATAGAACTTTAACCAAAGATGGAGTTTTTAATCTACATAAACTTTCAACCAATCACAAAATATGTTAAACTAGTAAAGCCTAAAAAGTTGAATTCTTTTATTGAGAATATAACAACATTAAATGTGGTGATAAAAATAATGATGTTGAATGTTGTTTCTTTAAAAAAAAGAGTAATGGTTGAATATTTATTATAAGGGCATAAAAGTAAAACAACGAACCAATTAAATTTTATAAATAGTAAGTAGCCTATATATTGGGACATCCCAAAATAAAAATCAGCCTATAACTATGGGACGGAGGGAGTAATTTATTCTCCTAGAAAATTGTAAACGACAAATAAATTAATTTTTTTTTTTCTAAAACGACAGTTATTATGAAATAGAGGGAGTACTCTATAAAAATTACACCTAAATTATTGAATTTTATAAAAATTTCAATTAAATTAAATACTATATATTTTTTAAAAAAAAATTAAACTGATCACTAACCGGTCGCTCATTCACGGTCAGCATAGAATTATTGGAAAAATAATGCTAGTAGTAGAAGAGTAGTAGTACAAGCCAGGGTGTAGTTAATGAAAAGAGTAATGATAGGAGCATATCCAGAGTTTGAAAAAGTTTGAACGGGTGACGAAAGCTTTTTTGGAATTAACACCAATTATGGATAAACCCACTATTATTACTAAAATTTTCAATTTTCCAAGTTTACCCTTTCATTTTCTTCTACTTTTCATTTTGGAAAAGAGTCTTAATTTTTACTTAATTTTTTCACTTTGCAAGTGTGACAAGTCTCGTCCATGCAAGAATTAATAATTTCTGTTCACTATTTTTAGTTTTGTGAGTATAACTTTAAAAAATTCTACAATTTAAGATTAATTGATGCAATTTATTTACGTTTTAAAAACAATAAAATATTGTGATTAATAATAGTTTTGATTGCATTATTTAAAGTCAAATAAATTTATGGTAATTTAAAAGTTAAAAATGTGACAACTTCAAAAGTTCAAATATTATTATTTTATAAAATTTATGTTTTAATCGGAAAAAAAAATGTGAATATTAACCAGGTTATCTAGAATCTATTATTGATATGATTAGTGTACGTCACAATTCATAGCCAAATGCTATTCTATAATAAAGAAAAAATGTTACTAATGAGCATACAATTACAATATTTGTAGTTGTATGCTCAGATATTGCAGCACAGGCTGCACAAGTGGCTCAAGTCGTCAATTTTTAACCTGTGCTGCAATATCTGATTTTATAGGTATTGCTGCATAGGGCTGAGCATTTCGGTTATAACCGAGTCGAATAGGTTACTTGGTTATAACCGAAAATTGAAATTTGCATATTTTTGATATCCTAACAACTACTCGAAATGAGTGGTAACCGAATTCACTATTCGGTTATTAACCGAAATTAACCAAAAAAAAAACAGAGGATTCCACTTACATTATAAGTATACAATCCAACAATAAGACCCAAATTCTTATATATACCATCAACCATCTTTTGCAGTAAATGAAACCCAAATGCTGTTCAAATATGCCTATAACTCACAACATTTTTGGGTTTACTGAATAGAAGCAGATTTTCATAAGCCAGTACGAGGAAAATGTTCATTAAGCATAGCACATTTACTGAATAGAAGCACATTTACAGGCTAAACATTTTTAATAACATAGCATAACACAGCACATTTACTGAATAGAATCACATTTTCAATAGCATAGCTTAATTATTTGAAGCTTATCTTGGAAAGTAGTTGAAAAAGTGATCAACCAATTCAATTTTTTATGATGTCTGCGACAAACTTCTTTTGTGATGGAATCATTCAAACCGTCGGTCTTGTAGTAGGCTAGCAGCCAATAACAATGTAATTTCAGGTGTAAAACACGTTATTTATTGATCTCTAAGAATTTATCATTTTGTAATAGTTGTTGGCAGTAAAGCTGGCAATTTAGGTTGAAAATCATATAATTAACTAAAATCATTTAGATCTACTGGGTTGGTTAACTAGTTTTTAAGTGATAGGTGATTTGGTTTTGGACGCATATTATTATTACATAGTTGGATCTAGTTTAACTACTTTTGATTCATATTAGTCTGTAATAATTTTTTACATTTTTAAGAGCTAATACATCAACATGTATGCATTATTACACTACATTCTTATATAACACATATACATTATACATATTACATTATATACATATTACATACTTTTATAATTTATACACTTGTAATATATATATATACGGTCCGGATCTTAAGCTCACCCTTTATCCAACATACCTTGCTCACCCCTTTTAGCGACGAACCGGGCGACGGTTCTGTCTGTCACTATATATACAACTGTCGTCTTAGCTTTTAGCGACGGACAACATATAGACGACAGTTGTATATATAGCGACGGATCGAACCGTCGTCTGGTCCGCCGCTAAAGAGGAGTGAGCAAGATATGTTGGATAAAGGGTGAGTTTAAGATCCTGACCGATATATGTATATGTTGATATGATAGATATGTCAACTTCTCCTTCCAGCAGCTACAGGTACAACACAAAACATACAATTAGAATTCACGAGTACAACGCAATAATTAATTAATTTCCCCCATTCTACTCCCACTCCCACCACACCCCCACCCCCCGCAAAATATCCCTCACTCCCAAAATTTAATATTTATTGATTATGTATACATCTCCACCTCTACCCCCTACCCCCCCCCACCCCCACCCCCCCACCCCCACTCCAACCTAAAATTAATATTTATTGATTATGTATACACCCCCACCTTGCCCCCACCCCGTCCTCTGCCCCCGCCCCCACCCCACCCCCACTCCCACAAAAAAATAATATTTATTGATTATGTTTACACTCCCACACCCCCCGCCCCACCCCACCCCACTCACCCCCATCCTCCAAAAAAATAATATTTACTAATTATATATACACTCCAAAAAAATTTAATATTTACTGATTATTGTAATAAATTCTCAATAATTTTATTAATTTTAATTAACATAATAATTATTAATATAATTTTTTTAAAAGTGCCTATAATCACAAAATTAATATTTTTAATACTTAAATTAGTCACATCAATTAAAATTTTAGTTTTAAACTTGGGTCTAAAAAAATTAAAATAAAACTCTTATAGTATAACATAAATTAAGATTTTAGTGAAACTATAATTTGAAAAATAGGTCGACTTGGATTCGACCCATAACCATTTAAATCCAAACCACATAACCCATATTAAATATAGGTAATATGATTTTGGTTCCAAAACCAATCCAAACCTATTTTATGTAACCCAAAACCAATCCAAACCTATTTTTTGCCAGGTCTAGTTGGCAGCTTATTGTTGTTAGTAAAAACAGAATGAATACTATATATATATATATATATATATATATATATATCAACTTATCTCGAAGTGCAGAAATGAATTTTTCAATGTTAGTACTTTGTACTATGTTCTTAAGACAATTATGTCATCTGTATGGTGCTTAGAGTTGATAGCACTTGTCTCCCAGTATACACTGACAACGTATATTGTAGTAGCACTCCAAATAGTATACTCAATGAACCAAATAAATGCTCAGAACTCTCTCTCAAAATAACTATGAAAACTAATGAACAAATGAAGACTTAATTTGTAATGCTTGAATGCTTGTGAAAATGAGTGATTTTAAGGGGTTGCCCCCTATTTATTTATAGGAGGGGTTGGTGACCCTTCGGATGTGATACTAGCACTTGAAAATGCATGTGATGCTTCTGAAAAGGCATGTCATGGCATCCTTTGGACAAAACAACGTAGTTTTGATTTTTCGCAAAATGGGCGCGTCTATTCGGGCTACAATACGACGTAGTTTTAGTTTGATCAGAACAAAACTACGTAATTTAAGGCTTAACAGAAAAGACGCGTCCGTTCAGACAAAAATGACATAGCTTTGCAGTGCCCGTTTAGGCATATAGCATTTCCCAAAACGATGCAATTTAGACACATCCGTTCGGCAGATAACGCTTCCCAAAACGACATAGTATAATAATAAATATTGTTTATCAAAACGATACAGTTTTGATAATAAAACTAAATAAATAAATTTAAATAAATTTTGTCCAAAAAATTATATACAAGACCCAAACAAACGACCCTGAGCCCGAGTCAGGTTAGGCCGGCCGACGGCGCGCAGTGGGTTTGAACCAAGCCTTGTCTAGGTCTTTTCTCTTCCACAAAAATGGGGTAACCTTTGGGGCCCAAACCTAAGAGCAATCTTCTTATATATAAACTACATTAAAATTTTAGTTCTTAACCGATGTGGGACTTGGCTTTTCACATGTATTTATTACTCCCTCTATTCCTAAATAAGTGACGTTTTAGAGTGTTTCACACTTATTAAGAAAGTCATTTATTGCTCTAATTCTGCTATTAAGATTGATATGAATTGTCACAATTATCCTTGCATGAATTAAGGAAATATGTATAAAGTTACCTAGATAAATGAGAGATAGAAATTATGAAAAAAGATACTTGAGGGCAATAGAGAAAAAATAGTAATTAATTCCTAGAAATTTGTAAACGTCAAATATATTGAAAAATTTTGAACTCTATTTTGAAAATTTATCATTTTCAAGGGTGATCTTTGGGAGTTAATATCTCATTCATTACTCCATGAATTTGAACTTCCAAATACTTAATTTAATCTACTCAAGAAGTAGAACACATTGATATGTGGATTCACTTTAAATAATTATTAAAACTCACTTTAATTTTTGGCTCAAATTCTAACAATTGTTTGGGGTAATATGTTAAGTATTGTCAAATGTCTGCTGATCATTTGGATGGTTCGGTTATTCGATTAATCGAATAGTAAAAATTCAAGAACCAAACCCGAACCCGAAAATCCAATAGTAAAATGGGTATAACCAAAATGCAAAAAATAACTGAATAACCGAAAAAAGTTCTGTTTAAAATTTTTGGTTCGGTTCGCTTATTCGATTTTATCCGTTTTTTGCTCAGTCCTACTGTTGCATGCTCATTAATTACAAATATATATATATAGGTATTACATTTTTAAACATTCTAGTAACACTGAATATTCTTTTCAATTTTAGCATGAAGTGAAAAAATGCAAGATTTTATTTTTATTACATTTGTAAATTAAATATAATGCCTAAAGGTCACAGTATTTCAAAATTAACTACCGGGTTATGACCTTTTCGACATGCCAACTAGTCTAAAACATATTCATTTGCACACTAAATTTTAAAGAAAAAGAAAATAATAGATTGAAAAAATATGTGCCCAACAATGAAAAACAACATTCTTCTTGTGAACCACTATGGTATCTATTTCATTTGTTAATTAATAATTATTATAGAAAATGAAATAGGTTTTGTGACACTCCCAAATTCGGGTCCCTTCGAAACCTCGAATCCGGCCGCCACGATACTACTATCGTCAAATTATTACATCTTTTATTCATTACTTAAAGAATATAACTTTACTTTATTACAATTTAGAATATAAATTCCTTCCATTTTCAGGATCTGTATAATGACCCCAAACTTTTATAAGTTCCAATCATGGTCATTTACCATTCCTGTCTTTACATCATATTCGATATTATAAAAATACGAAATAATTTAAACTTTTTAATCTCCTTTGAATAAAATCTTTTATTGATTTCATAACTTAAATCAATTAAATATCCTTGAATCAAATGTATTATGATTCTTTCTATTCGAATTACTGTATAAGATTTACATCTTGATTCGATATCCTCTATGTATTAACTAATACATCTTTATAACACGACTAGTATTAAACATCGTAAACAACTATCAAGTACATTTCCTATAACCTAAACATGGTTCAAGAGCATAACTTTAATTAAACAGTAATCTTCTTTCAATGCTAACGAACACTATCAATCACTTAGCACGTAACTCTACCGTGAATCCTTAACCTACAAAAGTGGTTATTTGCAAGAGTGAGCTCGACAGCTCAACAATTCTAAAAGTTTCATACATCACATATCATATAATATCATGCTCAATTCATGCATTCATAATCATTTAAATATACTACGCATGTTACTTCTCACATAACAGGCATAGAGATTAACTTCATAAATATATCATCAAAGATCAGCTTTCAATTATTATACATATTCCATATGCATTTCATATCAACATTCTCATATAATATTATAATTCAACTAACAGTTATCGAATTCATATAACAAATAGAAACTGAAAGACTTGTCTGGTTCGTAGTTTATCAACTACGACTTAACTTCTTAAAGCTATCTGCACTTCGTGTATTCCTACACAGTTATATAATCATGGATTTACATCCATCAGTCATACATTTCATATGCTCTTAATAGAATAACAATTCGTATATCGTTTTCTAATCTTGGTTCCATTTTACTCTATCTTAGGATAACCACGATGTTACCACATCATACTTTCATACCTATTCTATTGAAACCATACTGTTTCAGTCCTTAGGGTCCTTAAGGAAAATATATAAGCATAACTTAAGACCAGGCAGTTAACAAACTGCTCTTGGCAGCTCTGCAACACGGCGCGGCCGCGCTGCATATAAGCTTGGGAGTGGCGCGGCCGCGCTACTCCCTGCCAAAACCGGAACTGAGATTTTTAATTCACAGTTTAGTTTCTAGCATAACATGTATTCTAATATATACTATAAACATAAGTAGGTTCTGATATTTCTTCAAGTTCACATTAACTACTTAGTTTTAAATCACATAGCTCCGTATCGATTTATTGTAATCACTAAGGCTTCACAACTTCTTTTAACAAGGGTTCAATGTTTACAAGTCTTTAAAACATATGTTGCTACTAATAAGTCTTTAATACGCATGCTCACATATGTCTATCTTATTTTCATAGACATAGCATAGATCATTATTTGAAAACTTATTTTAAATCATGTTTGAAAGGTCTAATTCATGCTTAGCTACATGATGAACATACTCGACACGTCTAGAGGCATAAAGTGTCCTAGTATACATGCTTGAAAGGTCAGAGTATACTTTACACAATGTTTGAAACTATTAGTTCTCAAAAACTTCCACGTTTTCCTTCAAAACATTTTCAACCAAGCTATAACAAATTCTAGTTTATGCAAGGTGACTTAACAACAAGTTACGTTTCATACTTACGTATGTATACTCCAAGGTCATTTTTCAATGGACACTAGGTACTTCAAGGTTTGTTTTCCAAAACCTTAAGTTTTCATAAAAACTTCACTAAAGCAAGGTATAGTGGTTTATTACTAACCAAGGTAACTTATCAACAACTACCTTTTATACTCATTGACACGCATAATCAAGACACGTACACACATCTCCAAAGTCAGATTTCTAATGACTCTAAATTCATCAAGTTCCATTTCAAAACTTTAAGTTTCTTTTAGAAATCATTAATACTTAATACCAAGGTAATTTCATTCACTACATGCATGGTGATCTTAGGTCACATGTTAGACTCAATTATACACTTATTGAAGTCTAACTAGCATGCTCAACAAACCAGAAAACACAAAAATTCATTTCCCATTTTTACAGAACGGCGCGGCCGCGCTGCTTTTGTACTGAGGAGTGGCGCGGCCGCGCCACTCCGGTTCCAGACAAGAGAACTTTTGCTATTGCAGAGCTTCACAACCAACTCTATTATACTTCATTAGACATGCTATAAATCAACTACATAGCCTCTACATACATGTTAACATTATCTTACATAACAATTCTCCACTAATATGAAATCTCTTATGAATTTATCAAATCAAAACTAAGAATTCAAAGTAAGAGTTATACCTCTTGGAGCTTTGAATTACACCACTATCTCCAATTTCAGATTACTCCCTCCAACTCTTATCAACACTTACTATAAGAACTTTATCAATAGTTTAGCAAACAACAATTGTGAAGGGGAGACTTCTATTTATAGAGGAGCCATTATCCAATTGGTGGTTCTTGCTCATTGAATAAAACCAATGGGAGAAGGAAGAGGATGTTGGACAAGGAGTTGGTGAATAATACTATTAGGACCACTCCCCCACCATTATTGAAATCATTTTCATAGCCATCATCATCCTCTAACATAGGTCAATGGCCTCTACTTCATGTGAATGAGAAAAAGATGAGACTCTCTTATTAGGACACCCCTTTAAAAACTCAGCATTTGTATATTTGCATTCTAGCATACTTATGTTTATTTCATTTGGACAATATAAGTCAAACTTCAATACTTAATATTACTACCATATTATATGCTAGGGTCACACATACCCAACCCTACACATATGTACACCCACATATAAACATGCATACCAATACATATAATAATGTAACTCATGTATATTGGTTTAACCCTATTAATATTTTAATTGGACTAGGTATAAAATAGTTGGGTATTCTCAACCCATAATTTTTATAAAATTTATTATCTCAAATATATCCAAATATTATAATGATAATTAATAAATATATATTAACTTATCATTTATTTTCTTTTAACAATTATAGTTAAACCTCTAATTGATTTAACTTTACCACCCATGCCACACAAAGCACAATTATGTAAGCTTAGTATATAATAGACCTCAGGCTTATAATATATAATCTCATAAATAATATTATTTCCAACATCACCTCTTATAATATGTTCATAATATAATACAATTACATCATATGTTCTCATAATTTATATACTAGCACATTCATATGCTAACACTACCTAATGGTCTCTAATCATGGCCTAATCTATTACCCTCCTATGGACAATACCCAAGGGACAAAGAATGGAGTTGGTGGCTAACTCCACCAACTACTACTATTCATGGTCCTTTCTCATCATTTCTCCCACATGTCTCTTAGTTTACAAACTTCACCATGACACAAAATTTTCAGCATTTGGGCATAGAATAGGGGTCATGGGAGGGGGGTCTATTGCACCATGTCACATAATTAGTTCCCATAACATATATACTTGCATTTAGCAAATAAACTAACATTCTACACTACTAATGCATGACCTCTACTTATAGCCAAGCTATTACCCTCCTATGGTCATTACACATAGGGCAAAGAAGAGTTCGGTGGCTAATTCCCACCAACTACTACTATTTATTGTATCCTAGCCATTTGGTTAACCAACATTGTATTCACATGGGCTAACTTGCAAGCTTATATCTAATAACTTAATGTTATTATCATATGATATGATAGGGTCACACATACACCCAATCATATAATCCATGTACATTTGACAATACCGAATATAGTAAGATTGAGTATTGTCACGCCATATTATTACAACTCTATTATTTTAATTATATTTAATTATTGAAATAATCATTAAATAAAAATTATTTATTTAGTGTAATTTATTATTCCATACATACACCTTAATGTATTCATTCATCACATCTTGTCACATAAACATTATTTATGTAACTTATATCATTCCTTCAATCTTACTATATAGTTCTTATATAATATAGTTACTTTGAAGTGTTATACTTCATATCATATAGATGTAGTTATAACATATGATCATTACCATAAGAATTAATTTACATAATAATACTAATTAATTCCTTTTATTATTTATTCATTAAATTATTTAATGAATGTCTATCCCACCACTTTGCCACACTAGGCATACCTCACAAGCTCAATATTAAGCTTATCATTACTTCCATCACACTTTAATATTCTTTTTTAATATAAGATTTGTGTGACACATGCACTCTAATGTCAAGCTACCTTAAATAATTATACACTTATAATAAGTATAATTTTTATGCTTAGAATAATTAGGATTTACTCTATTAATTATTTAAATTATAAAATCCATGACAAAATAACAACTTAAGTTATTTAATATATTAAAATAACGTAGTTTTCTTTCATAGATTTAATCCTCTTGAAAATACATAAGATATAATTACTATTATGTACTCCGTCATATCATGATATAAAATGTTCTTATTACATTTTCTCCAATAGATGCATTAATCATAATAAAATGACTTACTCATTTTTTCAAGATATTATTTTAATATAATATCTAAGTATTATTAAAATAATTACATGTACGACACATGTACTCCTTTATATAGAAAATAGATCATAAGTTTATCTTCTATTAAGATAAATTGTTCCCATCAATTTATTACATATAGCAAATATGTTTTAATATATTTACCATATTAATTAATCATACCTATTACCTTATACCAAGACATATAAGGTTATATTATTATTTAAAATAACATTCCCCTTTTATTAGAATAATTCAATATTAAAAATTATTTTAATATTCTTTACTAGAAATATATAATATTCATTTCTTTTTTCTTTCTATAAATTGTTCCCAAAATAATTTCTTTAATCTATACATTTAACCATATCTCAATATTAATTAATTCTCTAATCAATATTTATTTAAAGATATATTGGTTTAACAACGTATTTTATTAACGTCGTTCGCACATTCATATAATACCATGCCAAATAATATATATAAAGGCACTTACTATAATCACATACTCCATACATGTAGTAACTCACTATTTATTTAAGTGGTCTTAAATCCCTTGCTATATCACCATAGTTAATTAAGGTTTTAATGTTCAAATTATATTATTCCATAATATAACTTTCAATTTAAATTAACCAACATTTATACTTATTAGTTAATTTTCCTTAACTAATTCATGCTTTACTATTTCAATCCATCCATGGATAGCTTAAGTACTAATAATAACCTATATTACAATCATACTAGTTACTAGTATATATATTTAAGAAAATAGTGATTATTCATCAAAGATACTTAATGTCACCAACTTACTATGATAAAATAATTCTATAAATTATTTAATGTCGACAGATAAATCTTATCCATTTTTTTACTAATTCATCACTACAATTTATAATAAATATATAGTAATGATATATATTTATTAAACACAAAATCACTTATTACATAGCTCATATTACCCTATGTAATACTACAAACCTCGTATCACACATATATATTCTTATTTGAACACATCTCATGTTTTAAGAATTTTATTTATTAAATTCTTATTTTATAATTTATGAAAGTTCGGGTTCTTACAGGTTTGCTTGATGAACAATATAATAGAGATAAGTTAGGCTTAAGTTTTCTTACATTCCGAGAGCGCACAAGGGTCACATTTATTAATTTGTGTATTAGAATAAATTATAAATATATAATCAAAATCTTTAATACAATATAAATAAAATGTGTAATGACAATGTTTTGTTTACTAAATTAAAGAGAGAATGCATAATTAATGTTCACGTACCATAGTATATATAACCAGATCATTAATTACTCAATAAAAATTTGTCCTTATTAATTATTTGTACCATATCATAAAAAATATGTGTGATGTTATTTTTAGTATTTTGTATTTCACACCGTTACACTATGATGTCAACTAACTTTATAACAAAAAATATAATCGTTGTGTACAACAAAAAGAAGATTCAATTCACATCATAATTATACTAATGTTTTGCATGTGTTACATTTAAAAACGCTACAATGATATGTGGGATGTTGTATCTAATAATACTACGTGTTTCATATCGTTAGTCTAAAATATTAATTTATTTCAAAAGTTATAATATGAATTTAAATTTTGAATATTCAAAAAACTGATAAAGACCTCATCGACATGCCAACTAGTCTAAAACATGTTCAATTGCACACTAAATGAATATTTTAAAGAAAACGTAAAATAATAAGCTCAAAAAATATGCCTTTATCAATGAAAAGCAAAATTCTTCTTATGAACCAATATGGTATCTATTTTATTTGCTAATTATTGTGAAAATTAATCAAATATGCTTAACAAATTGTAAAATAGAGGTAACTTAGGGTTAAGTTTCTTACATGCCAAGAGAGTACAAGGGTCACTTTTATTAATTTTGTGATGCCCTCAAATTCGGGTGTATACCACTCAATTTGAATCGTCAAAATACATACTAAAAACGCAAATTTTCATATTTAAAATTATTACAATAATGTATATAGTATGACTGTACTTGTGTCACCCCTGTTGGGATGTGATTATTTGGGCTTGGTCATGGTGTAGCCTAATCTATTTAATGGTCCGACCCATATGTATTTATTGTGACAGTGGGAGAGTCCTTATTAAAATAGGATTGTGTTTTCTTATTTGAAAGGGATAAGGAGTCCTTCTCCTAGTTGGATTCGGGTGGAGGTGACTTCTATATATACGACTACAAGCTAGGGTTTGGGGGGACACAACTTGGATGAGATGACAACATACGATAGGAGATACAATACACAATATGTACTCTTAATATTATTATAGTGGATTCCTCTCTCTCCCCCCGTGGTTTTTCCCAATTGGGTTTTCACATAAATTCTTGTGTTCATGTTTTACATCTATTTATTTATGTTTGTATGAGTGTATTTGGAGAGATTGATTTCACAACGATACAATCAACCGTTGGCGCTATTTTGGCCTGTCCTTTTGAGTGATTTCGTCAGGCGTACAAAATCAGACGTTAACATTGGCGCCGTCTGTGGGAAACGAAGCACTTGTTCTAGTGTCAAATTAAAATCACCAGATTTAATTGGAGGATCCACACATAAAGCTAAGTTGTTTTTATTTATTTATTATTATTATTAAATGAAAGAAGATCTGCAACACGTGTACGAACCTTCTGCTGTTAACTTGTCAAAACTTAAAATTGCATCATCATCTTCATTAATGTGGCTTTACACGTATATATGTACACAGATTCATAGAGAACATATCTCTTGAGTACTTAGGTGGTTTATACCAGGAGTAATGTTATTTCATATTATCAAAGGCATGCCTTTTATGCTTGTTAATGCCTACTTACCTTGTGTGCTCAGGCTGTCATACCAATGTGATTGCTTTTCAATAGGAGTGACAACAAGCCACTGTCATGAGATGTTGATTTCAACGACCGGAGCGGAGGGAGTAATGGAAGAGATTAGCAGAAAACAAGAACCGGGTGGACCCATCTCATATTCAGATATCATTCAACTCGCAGCACAAAGTACAACGAAAGTTAGCTTTCTGGCTACTGCTGTTCGAAAAGGTGGTGGAAATGAATGATCAGTCGGTTCAAGGGGAAGGTTTCAAAGAACAAGAAATGGTGGAAGTAAGCACAAAACAGAGAGCTTCACCAAATTCGCCCATCTCTGTTCAGGCGGCTTTAGGCGGCTGAGATACGGCGACGAAGATCAACCAACGTAGTGTTTTTTGGCCAATACCCATCTCAGCCCTAAAGCCCATGACAACTTGCATACCAGAAATTGGGTGTCCGTCCGAATAGCTTCACTCTTACTCACGTGTTCAAAGAATGGGCGCAGTTATTCCGTCTCAAGAAGGAGCTTACAGCGGATCATCGGGTGCAAAGGAGTGTAGATGGCGGTAAAAGATCGTATTAGCGGTATAAGGGTGGATAAACGTCATTCGAAAAGACTTTGATCTCCCGAAAGGATGAATATTCTTCGGGTAGACATTCTACGGATGGACATCTTACGGTTAAACATCCTAGGGGTAAACATCTTTCGGGGAGGCGTCCCGAACGGTTAAAAATCTGACGGATAAACATCCTTCGAGGAGGCGTAGGACCTCCCGAATGGATAAATCTCGTACGGATAAATATCATTCGGGGAGGCGTAGGACCTTACGAACAGATAAACAACCTACGAATAAACATTCTACTGATAAACATCCTTCGAATAAACATCCTTCGGGAAGACTTTGTTCTCCCGAAAGGCAAGCGACAGTAGATGTAGTGGGTTTAGAAGTTTTACCAAACGTGACGATTGGAGGGTATGGTGGACTTTTTGTATAGCTCTCTTATTTTAATTTTCTTATAAAAGAGACTGGGGGCCAATGTTGGGATGTGATTATTTGGGTCTGGTCATGATGTAGCCCAATCTATTTAATGGTTCGACCCATATGTATTTATTGTGACAGTGGGAGAGTCCTTATTAAAATAGGAATTGTGTTTCCTTATTTGGAGGGATAAGGAGTCCTTCTCCTAGTTGGATTCGGGTGGAGGTGACTTCTATATATACGACTACAAGCTAGGTTTGGGGGGGACACAACTTGGATGAGATGACAACATACGATAGAAGATACAATACACAATATGTACTCCCAGTATTATTATAGTGGATTCCTTTCTCTCCCCCCGTGGTTTTTTTCCAATTGGGTTTCCACGTAAATTCTTGTGTTTATGTTTTACATCTATTTATTTATGTTTGTATGAGTGTATTTGGAGAGATTGATTTCGCAACGATACAATCAACCGTTGGCGCTATTTTGGCCTGTCCTTTTGAGTGATTTCGTCAGGCGTACAAAATCAGACGTTAACAATAACTAATAATATTATTCAAATAATATAAATTATTGATTTGATATTATGCAATTATTAATGTAGCAATTATTGAGTCAATAATATAAGATATTGAACAGTAATTATTGTAACAATTATTGAATGAGTGACTTCTTACGTAAGAACCAAAAATTCAAAATACTGTGCAATACCGTGTGCTACTGTGCAACAACGCGTATTACTGTATTTTTATCACCGGGTATTTCAATAGTTTAACGGTAACAGTTTTACAATTATTTTTATAAAAAGGTTATTTCTGTCGTTTTCTATATTTGACAGTTATTTCGTTGTGGGGTCCACCAATGACTACGCCGTCATACGAATATTCTCTGACAAAAAGAAATATTCCATGACCAAACGAATATTCCCCGACACAACGAATATTTTATAGCCACATGTTTACTATGCAAAATTTGCACATATCACCCATAACTTATCACATTTATCAAATCAACACCTTACTATTTAAAATAATATGTAGCGAAAATTAGATGTTATTCATAAAAAGTTGGGTTTTACAAATTTAGTGTGAATAATTCATAAATATGTTAATAATTGATGAGTGATATAGATTAAAGAAAAAGTGAGATTAAAAAAATGTATGAATAATTGATAAAGGTATAAATAATTGATAAAAGTGTAAATAATTGGTTAATGATATAGATTAAAGAAAAATTATGAATAATTGATAAATGTGTGAAAAATTGATAAATATGAATAATTGACGAATCAAATATTAAAAAGGTATTGATTAAAAATAATGTGTCATAATTTATATGTGATATATAGATGTTGGTTACTTTTTTGCTATAAATAAAGGTGTTTAACATAAGGAATTGCATAATTTTCTTATTTATCCTTCCTTCCACCTTCTGAAAATTTCTTAACGTAAGTGTCTCTCTAAGTATACTAAGGTTACCTCAAGTATTAGTGAATATCAGCTACAGCATAAAAGTTGTTCAGGTTGATCAACTTCATTGTGACGCTCCTAAAATAGGTTCAATACTCAACCCATTATGAGTCACCAAATATATGGTATAGAATTCAAATACAATCTTTCATATCAAACGGTCGTGCAAAATACGACCACACAACTATGAGTGTCAATACAGACATGTAGAAAATATTAACATTCAAATTAAGTCCTCATTACATTTATTATCACACTATTTTTAAAAAAAATAGTGAGGACTTCTACAGCTCTAACTCGGACCATCACTCCATTCCCCGACTAGTACCCGCGATATTCTCATTTCCTGAAAAGAACAATGGAAGAAAAGGGTGAGCTCAACTAGCCAGTAAAGAATATTATGACTAAGATAATGAATAATAAATTATCGTTAGTCTTCAACAAATCAGATAAAATATTATGGACAACCAATTTTAGATCAACAACTGCAGCGAAAATGACAATTCATTAGAAGAGTTAAGTAGAGAATGATGTCTACTATCTGCTATAATTTAAAAGTCCATCATCAATATTTATCCCTGTAACATCAATCAATATTCATCTCGAATCAAATATTCATCTTTTGCACTACGGCCAAAGATATTCATTTGTATCACCAGTTGGTCATGTTCATCTCAACACCTGTCCATCTTTGCACTACGGGCCAAAGATATTCATCAGGTAATCATTCATCTTTGCACTACAGGCCAAAGATATTCATCAAGTAATCATTCATCTTTGCACTACAGGCCAAATATATTCAGTTATATCACCATTTAGGACTGAGGATGATGAAAATAATACGAAGAACGAATCTAGTGAGATAAAGGACAAATATTAGAGAATTTATCCCAAGTTCAAGAATGAAGATCAAAACCTGAATCCAATCAAAGATGATTTAGAAAGAAGGAAAAAATATTTTTTTACCGTGAATAGTTACTCGACATGAAAAGATAAAAATTTCACAAGAAAAGTCAGACCAATATTTCAGTGAAATAATATTAGATGAAGCGCAAAACTCAAGGAATTTCTGTTCATTTCAGGAATTCTAGAAGCAATACTTACCGTAGTAAGTTTAGAGTTAGGAATATGAAATGAAACAATATACGAAACTGCAATTGGATTTTCACCCGTCAGGCGGTAGTCCGCTCAGACAAATTATTTTCATAATTTAATAACAACTGAATACGAAGAGTTATTCACTAGGCATGCGGAAGTCCGCGTACACAGGTTATTCCCACATAATAATAAAGAATGGAATAACAACATGATTTTACCATGTATGCGGTAGTCCGCGTAGACAGGTTATTCCAACAGAATAATAAAGAATGGAATAACAACCCTTACGAGTATTGAAAGAAAATAACTCTCTTCATGAATACGAAAAAAATAATACCCATTACCTTAAAAATTTGGAGACTGCACTAGTGTAATAGCAGAATACTCTTCTTCTTTCTCTCTTATTCTCTCTATACTTTATCTCTCTATAGCTTTTGTGAATTGGTGAGAAATAATGAATAAATGAGCTTCTATTTATAGGCTCGACAGAGTAAGGGTAAAATAGTCTTTTCGTCATAATTTATGATATCATCGCTTACATCATTGATCCTATAACATCATTGGTTACCTCATCGCTCCGATGACATCATTATTTGCATCATAAGAGTTCAAATTCAATTTGCACTATTCCACCTCGTTTAACTTTTATACCATGAATTTACTATAATAATGTTACCATTCTAATTATAAAAATCATACTATTATATAATCATATCATACTACTATAATGTAATATTATAATAACATATTTGAATGAATTATTTTATCAGAAAAGATAAAATACCAACTTTCAACAAATGTCACATGTTAAAAATTTCTCCGTTTAAATCCACATTGAATAAATATTTCCTTATCATATATATCAAAAATTAATAATTCACAAATAATATTACAGAACTACAATATTGAAAATCAGGTCGTTCCCAGGAAAGAGGGGGCCTTCCGATAAGGATTTCTCCTTACTGGCGCGCAATTAATCAACCCTTTTCCAAGACAGAATTTTCTTAGACATTGTCAATAATGCTATCTAATAATAGTATTCAAATAATATGAATTATTGATTTGATAATTTGAAATAATGTGCAATGACAATTATTGAATCAATAATATAAAATAGCAAAGTAGCACTTATTGATACAAAATATCAACGTAGCAAATATTGAACCAATAAAATATTATGCAATTATTGAATCAATAATATAAAATATTGAACAGTAATTACTGTAACAATAATTGAGTAAGTGTCTTCCTACATAAGAATCAATAATTCAAAATACTGTGTAATACCGTGTGCTACTGTGCAATACCACGTATTACTGTATTTTAACCACCGGGTATTTCAACAGTACTAATGGTAACAGTTTTGCCGTTATTTTTATAAAAAAGTTACTTCTGTCGCTTTCTATATCCGACATTCATTCCGTTGTGGGGTCCACCAATGACTGCGCCGTCGTACGAATATTCTCCGACAAAAAGAATATTCCTCGACCAAACGAATATTCCCCGACACAACGAATATTTTATAACCACTTGCTTACTTTGTAAACTTTGCACATTTCACCCATAACTTATCACATTTATCAAATCAACACCTTACTATTTCAAAATAATATATAAAGAAAATTAAATCTTATTCATAAAATTTGGGGTCTTACATTCATAATAAGCAACATCTAGCCACGTGCTAAGGTAAGGGATATCATTTTCTTTCGTACTCCTAAATTTATGGTAAGAAATTGTTACTCGTTTTTACAGTCTTATCATTAAACGATGAAAAATCGTTAAATGATTAAAATATCTTAATAGTTTTTGTATCATCTAATATACCTCTGTTGAATTTTAATCGTTATATTTGAATTGTGAACCTTACATTTCTTGAACTTTAGATTTTATCAAGAACTCTAATCGATTTTTTGGATAACTTATTGACAATTTGAACTCTATATAAATTAAATTGAAAATCGCTAATGTTTATTGTATATTTTATTATTCTAATTATTTATGTATATCATTCATATTATTGTTATATGTATTAATCATCAAAACTAAGTTGTAGTAAATGTCTTTGGATTGAGTGCAAAGAAAGTGTCATTGTTGAGTGTCTTTAGCCTGTGTGGCAAAGACATGTGATAAAAAATTCTTTTTGACACGGGTGTAAAGGAGAACTGTTGATTGACATTATTATGACCATGAACTATGAATTGGCATAATCATGACCTTTGGTGTTATAGACAAAGACGCGTGGTGAAAGTTCTCTTTGGTTTAGGTGCAAACAAGAATTATTAATTGACATGATTATGACCAGTAACTATTGATTGGTATGATAATGACCATTTATGTTACAATTGATGAAATATTGATGGTGAATTTTTCAAATAGTAGAAGATAGTAGATATTATGACCTATTTGACTTTTCTAATTGATTGCTCACTCCACAATAATTATTTGTTAAAAATTTATATCATCTATCATATGTTCTAAATATCTGATTTATCATTGTTGAATGCTATTGATAACTTATTTATCTTAGTTATGAAATTCCTTACTAACTATTTGTGATCACCCTTTTGTTTCATGATTACTTTTAGGAAATAAGAGTATAGCTGGGTCTAGCAGGGAAAAACAAGAAAATTGAGTGATGGTCCGAGTTAGTAGTTGTAGTAGTTCTCAATATATCGTAAAATAGTGTGACTATAATTGTAAGACCCCAACTTTTTATGAATAAAGATTTAATTTTCTCTTAAATATTATTCAAAATAGTAAGGTGATAATTTAATAAATGTTATATTTATGGGTGATATGTGCAACTTTTACAAAGTAAGCAAGTTGTCATGAAATATTCGTTTTGTCGGGGAAAATTCATACGACGGCGCAATCATCAATGGACCCCACAACAGAATAACTGTCAGATATAGAAAGCGATAAAAATAATATTTTTATAAAAATAACGGCAAAACTTTTACCGTTAAACTGGTTGAAATACCTGGTGATAAAAGTACAATAATACGCGTTGTTGCACAGTAGCACATGGTATTGCACAGTATCTCTGATTATTGATTCTTACGTAAAAAGTCACTCAGTATTCAATAATTGTCACAGTAGTTGTTGCATAGTATCTCATATTATTGATTCAATAATTGTTACAGTACCATTTGCTCAATATTTTATATTATTAAATCAATAATTGTCATGACATAGTAACTCATATTGTTGAAATGATATTATTGATTAGCATTATCAGCAATGTTTATAAAGTTCTGTCGAGAAAAGGGGTTAGGTTAGCTAATTGCGCGCCAATAAAGAAAAATCCTTATCAAAAAGCCCCCTCTTTCATAGGAACGATCTGGTTGTCAATATTGTGAATCTATAATACTAATTGTGAATAATTATTGAAGGATTAAAAGCGTTGATTAATTATGTGATGAGTAACATAACCATTATAAAAAGTTGCTGATACTTGAAGGAAATAATGGTGATATGTGGCATTTTGTAAGTTTGGGACCTATAGGTCATCATCTAATAATCACTTTCGTCAATAGTACTTGCCTTTATCAGTCGTCAAACCACTTGTCTTTACACATTACAGGCGTTAAACTACTTACCTTTTCACATTACATGCATCAAACCAGTTACATTTTCACATTACAAGCGTCAAACCACTTACCTTTTCACATTACAGGTGTCAAGCCACTTGCCTCTTCACATTGCAAGAGCCAAACTATAATTATTCTATAAATAGAAGCTCATTTTTTCATTTTTTCTCACCAATTCACTAAAGCTTTAGAGATAAACTATAGAGAGATAATAAGATAAAAAGAATGAGAGTATTCGAGAAGCAATCACATACCACAAACACAAAGTTCTGCTACTACACTATTGTAGTATCTAATTTTTTATTAAGGTAAATGATATTATTTTATTTCAATATTCGTAAAAGGATATCAGTTATTACATACTCGTATGTAATATCATTTGCTTTCATATTCGTACGTGATATTACTTCATACTCATAAAAGTTGTTATTCTATTCATTATTAATTTGTAGGAATAACCTGTCTACGCGGACTACCGCATGCCTGGTGAATAACCCTTCGTATTTATTCTTTATTAAGTTGTGAAAATGATCTGTCTATGCGGATTACCGCATGACGGGTGAAAATCCATTTGCAGTTTCGTATATTATTTCATATTCCTAAATCTAAACTTAAGTATTGCTTCTATAATTCTTGAAATGATTAGAAATTTCTTAATATTTGCATTTCATCTAATATCATTTCACTAAAATATTGGTCTGAACTTTCTTATTAAATTTTAATATTTTCATGTCGAGTACTATTCATTTTGGGTATTATTCATATGGTACTATTTACAACGATTTTTTTTTAAATTATCTTTTATGAATCTTATTCTTGAAATTGAATCCATGTTTTGATCTTTATGTTGACAATTTAGATATTCTTGAACTCTAGATAAATAAAATTACAAATCTCTAATATTTATCCTTTATCTCATTGGATTCATTTTTTTTATCATTGTCATAATCCTCATACTTAAATTGTGGTAAAAGTTATATTTGGCCCGTAGTGCAAAGATGAATTGTTGATTGATGAATATCTTTAGCCCGTAGTGCAAAGATGGACAGGTGTTTGGCATGATCATGACCACTATGATACAAATGAATATCTTTGGCCCGTAGTACAAAGATAAATTATTAATTTAAAATATTTATTGATTGGTGTTACAGGGATAAAATATTGATGACGAACTTTTAAATCATAAAAATAGTAGACATTATGCTCTATTTGACTCTTCTAATGGATTGTTATTTCCATTGCAGTTGTTGATTTAAAACTTGTTGTCCATTATATTTTATCTGATTTATTATTGTTGAAGGCTAAAGATAATTTATTCTTCATTATCTTTGTCATAATATTCTTTGTTGGGCTAGTTGAGCTTACCCTTTTTCTTTTGGTTCTATTTTTCTTCTTAGAAAATAAAAGTGTAGCTGGAACTAGTCGGGGAGTGGAGTAATGATCTAAGATAGTTATGATAGAAATCTTTACTATATTGTAAAATAGTGTGTCAATAATTGTAATGAATACTTAATTTGAGTGTGAATATTTTCGTATTATATCTAACACAATATTTGTATTGAAACTCATAGTTTGTGTGGTCGTATTTTGTACGACAGTTTAATAGTTAGGAATAGGAAGATTTGTATTTGAATTTTGTACCATGTATTTTGACGACTCAAAATGGGTTGTGTGGACCTTGTTTGGGGGCGTCACAATAATTGTATTGAGAAGTTAAAATTGTAAGTTCGTTGTTTGGTGAGTTGGCAAGCAGACAAATTTCGGCGTTAATAAATTTAATTTAGTATATATCTCTAGTTGTTTTCTATTTTTTCATCAGTAAGAAAATATTTTATCATGCAAGATGTCCAACCATGTACAAAATTATTATTCCAAAAGATACGGTTGTGTGTATCCGCTTTCTGACCATATTTTCAAGCACTATTTATATAATCTTGGAGTACTATGGTTGTAATATAATCCACTGTTTGATGCAATGGAGATAATTATATGACAATAAGATGTACACCATTGGAACAAACAATACAATAATTTACTCGTAATTCTTTGGAAACTAATGGGCCAATCAAGACTAATTTTTTCCTATGATATTTATTATAACCTAGAAGCATGATCTCTAATGTACGAGAGTTTACTTGATTATTTTTCAAATATTTTGATTCCTAAATTAGTTATTAACTGTACTTATACGTAGGGTATTGTTGAAATTTTCTTTCAGGCTAAGAGTAAACTTAAATTTGGGGGCTGTTAATGCCTGATTTTGTACGCCTGACGAAATCACTCAAAAGAACAAGCCAAAATAGCGCCAATGGTTGATTGTATCGTTGTGAAATCAATATCTCCAAATACACTCATACAAACACAAATAAATAGATGTAAAACATGAACACAAGAATTTACGTGAAAATCCAATTGGGAAAAAATCCACAGGGGGGAGAGAGAGGAATCCACTATAATAATATTAGGGAGTACATATTGTGTATTGTATCTCCTATCGTATGTTGTCATCTCATCCAAGTTGTGTCCCCCCAAACCCTAGCTTGTAGTCGTATATATAGAAGTCACCTCCACCCGAATCCAACTAGGAGAAGGACTCCTTATCCCTCCAAATAAGGAAACACAATTCCTATTTTAATAAGGACTCTCCCACTGTCACAATAAATACATATGGGTCGGACTATTAAATAGATTGGGTTACACCATGACCAGACCCAAATAATCACATCCCAACATTGTCCCCCAGTCTCTTATTTATAAGAAACTTAAAATAAGAGATTATACAAAAAGTCCACCATACCCTTCAACCGTCACGTTTGGTAAAACTTCTGAACCCACCGCATCTACTGTCGCTTGCCTTTCGGGAGAACAAAGTCTTCCCGAAGGATGTTTATTCGAAGAATGTTTATCCACCCTTATCACAGTTAACATTGGCGCCGTCTGTGGGAAAGTTAAATTATGGTGAAAGTTATCTTTGGCCCGTAGTGTAAAGATGAACTGTTGATCGATGAATATCTTTGGCCCGTAGTGCAAAGATGAGCTGTTGATTTATGAATATCTTTGGCCTGTAATGCAATGATGGACAGATGTTAGCATGATCATGATCACTGGCGATACAAACGAATATCCTTGGCCCGTAGTGCATGAATAATTCGTTGATGGAAAATATTATTGATTGGTGTTACAGGGATAAAATATTGATGATGGACTTTTATATCATAGAAGATAGTAGACATCATTCTCTACTTAACTCTTCTAATGAATTGTTATTTTCGATGCCGTTGTTGATCTAAAACTTGTTGTCCATAATATTTTATCTGATTTTATTGAAGGCTAACGATAATTTATTCTTCATTATCTTAGTCATAATATTCTTTACTGGTTAGTTGAGCTCACCATTTTATTCCATTGTTCTCTTTAGGAAATGAGAATATCGCGGGGACTAGTCGGGGAATAGAGTGATGGTCCGAGATAGATCTGTAGTAGTCCTTACTATTTTATAAAATAGTGTGATAATAATTATAATTAATGAGGACTGAATTTGAGCGTTTATATTTACGTATTATATACGATCTATATTGTAGCTCACAGTTGTGCGGTCGTATTTTACACGACAATATAATAGTTGAATTTGAAGATTTGTATTTGAATTCTGTACCATGTATTTGACGACTCAGAATGAGTTGTGTGAACCTATTTTGGGAGCGTCACAAAATTATTTTGAATATATATATATTCAATCATTTATAACCTCTATTTTTCTAATATTCACATTATCAATAATAAAATCGTTCTCAGGACAAGTGGGGTTTTCCGTTAAAGATGACACTTTAACGATGCATAATTAGACAACCCGATCCTTGTCATAACTTTTTATATTATCAATACTCTCACTCAGATGTATAGATTTTATCAAATAATATAATATAAATCAATAGCCTTAACATTTACTAACTTAAATGTAATTTAAAGACATAACACAATAATAATACGATAATTTAATGTATTAAAATCACATATAGTAGTGTTCTTCAAATCATGAGTATGTCTAATTACTTAATACTTATGTTGCAATTTTTTATTATTACCCTTACTATGATGACAATTATTGCTTCAATAATATGAAATATTGTGCAATTGTTACTGTGACAATTATTGGTTTAATAATATGAAATATTGTGTAATACCATGTGTTACTATGGAATGTCGCGTGCTACTGTAGTGTACCGCGTGCTATTGTACTTTTATCACCGGTTATGTAAATAGTTAAAAGTGATAGTACCGCAGATAATTTTTATTAAAAATGTTATTTCTGTCGTTTTCGGTATCCGATAATTATGTCGTTGTGAGATCCATCAATGATTGATGGTTTTGGCGACTCGTACTTTACCGAATATTCCCTGACATATTTTTTATTTTATAATTTGTACATATCACCCTTAACTTTATCGTTTTATCAATTTAACACGTTACTGTTTAACATAATAATTATAAAAAAAATTTAAATTTTATTTATTAAAAGTCGGGATCTAACAAATTGTATGTATCAGAAAAAATTATAAATATATAATCAAAACCTTTAACACAAGATAAATAAAATATGTAATGAAATTGTTTCATTTTTTAAATTAAAGAGAGAACATATGAGTAATGTTCACATACGATAATAGATATAACCAGATCATTAATTACACAATAAATATTTATCCGTATTAGTTTATTTGTACTGTATTGTAAAAAACATGTATGATGCTATTTTTAGTATTTAGTGTTTTACAATGTTACACTATGATATCAACAAAATTTATTAAAGCAACATGAAAATATAACCATCGTGTACAACAAATAAAAGATTCGATTCACAACTCAACTATACTAATGTTTTGCATGTATTACATTTAAAAATGCCATAAACAATATGTGAGATGTTGTATCTCATAATATTACGTGTTTCATACGGTTATATCTTAAAAAGTTAATTTATTTTTAAAGTTACAATATAAATTGAAATTTTGAATCTTCAAAAAACTTATAAAGAAAATATCGATAATTTGATAATTACCTACTAAAGCTCATGATTTGTCTATATCATTACTATTTTTTAATTAGCACAATAAAAGTCAAAATAAAGGGAATAAAAGAGAAAGAAGAAAAGAAATTACCAACTTTAGATCAATATTCACAGCAGAAATAACAATTTATTAGAAGAGTTAACTAGAGAATGAAGTCTACTATCTTCTATGATTTAAAAGTCCATCATCAATATTTTATCCCTGTAACATCAATCAATATACATCTCAAATCAATATTCATCTTTGCACTACAGGCCAAAGATATTCATTTGTATCATCAGTGGTCATGTTTATCTCAACACCTGTCATCTTTGCACTACGGCCAAAGATATTCATTAGGTAATCATTCATCTTTGCTCTACAGGCCAAAGATATTCAGTTATATCACCACTTAGGACTGAGGTTGACGACTCTTTATTGATATAATTTATTTATATAAATATTATATACTAGATCAGTTTTAGATACTGATATTTGGAGGTATTCCTTAAACAAGAATATCATTCGAACGGTGTTTGAAATTCTAAGTGATCTATCAAAAATATTTTTATAAATATTAATAGTGAAATTTTAAATCCAGTTAGTTTAACCGCATACACTATGAAAATAGGTAAAAGGTGAGGATAAGTACAAAGAGGTAAACTTTGAGGGTGTTTTTGTAAATAGGTAGAAAGAGGAGGGTTTACCTTTGACACTCACAGTATTCCATACAAATCTTTGTCGTCACTGAGGCGCCGCATTGAGCTCTTTAGCGTTACTTGAACAGCAACCCGGCGGTTAACTTTTCTACCCCTCCCTCGATACCCGAGACTATTCCAATATTGCCCTCCGTTCTCCTTCGTAATAACCAATTTGTCTTCTTAGTGTGTTTTACTAGTATATATATTTGTATGCTTAGTTGTATCGTCACTGTTAATCAAAGCTCTCGGACTAAAACCCCCCTTCAAGCTCTTGGAGTCTCTCCCTCCTCCTGCTGCAGCTGCTGCTCTAAACAGAGTTTCTTCCTCTGTTTAAGGGTTTCACTCCGGGAGCAAAGTAAGTGATTTATTTATTTATCTGTTTATTCCATTATTTTTTTAATGTTCGTAGTTTTGATTTGGGTTTGTTTCTGCATGATCATTGTGGGTTTTCTTGATTTGGGTTGCTTTTGTTTCACCATTTGATTTGCTCGATTAATGTGTTCTTTGACGGGGTATTGTTAATTTTGCATATTATGATGACTTTGGGGGTTTTGAAAGGTTAGAATTTGAGTGTTTATGCAATGTGGTTGAGAAGTCTGTAGGGGTTTATGGTTTTGATTGATGGTGTTTGGTGCATGAGCTTCTGAGCATTTATCAGAGAGAATGTTCAATTCATTGAGAAGCTATGCTCCCAAGCCTCCCACATTTTGCCTTTATGAGCTATGCCAAATGTAAGTTGTGTTTAATGGTGTTTACTAAACAAAGTTCTTAGCTAATGGAAAGTGGGAATCTGAATTATCTTATAGAATTGGCTATATTCAATAGAATGACTAAAACTGGGACCCCACAAATTCAATACAAGTACCGGTGCTGATTAATTACAAACCCCACAAAATATTTCCAACGGTAACTATGCTCGTTGCCAACAAACATATTATCTTTATTAGTATTCTAAATCTGAAGAGAAAATTATTAGACACAAGTGACCAATCACATTTGGCATAACATATGCTTCGGTAACAGTAGCAACTCGGCAATTGATTTCCTCAACGGAGTATCGTGTGACTCCTAAATACATTGCCTAAAGATCCTATATTGATCCCTGCTAGGCTGTTAAACATATACCTATCATCAAGTTTATGTGCAAAATAGTAAAGTTTGTGACACCAGTTTTAATCATTCATTGGAATATCTACAACTCTATAGATAATTAAGGTTCCCACCCTTTTCAGCTAAGAACTTGCTAGTGGCGTGACATATAATTTTTCGAGGCTAGGGCTTGCATATTTAACTCTGGTGCACTGTGGAAACTGATGCAAAGTTCTGTTTAAATTGTTTCTATAGTATTTCATTGTTGGTTATTCATATTAAGCATGTGTTTTTTAGGGCATATGTTTAGTTTACTTAATCTGTTTCCAGGAGATATCAAGTTCCCTAGTTTCAATGGATAATGAGTATGCAGAGCAACAAGTGCCATTGGGGTTCCTGACTGGCATGGAATTTGATATTGTAACTGAGGAAGATGCTGTAAGTATTGTTTTTTGATTATCTAAAATTAATGAAGTGGGAGAAAGGGGTTTAGAGTTGCACTTTATTGAAGTTCTATCACAAATATGCCTCTTAAAAACACTAGGAAAACTTACCCACCACTCCTAGTTCTCTCCAAATACTTTTAACATACAGAATGTACACACTTATATGTGTGCCACATACTCTAGCATGATATATAATCAGCTTGATTATTCTTGCATAGATCTCAAGTTAAATGAAGGGAATTGATATGTCAACAAGGTGCTCCTCACGTGTATAGTAAGTGGGTTCGACACATTTGAGAGAGAGCTTGTGGAAATATCATTTTTTTACTTGTGGAAAGAACACTTCTCTAAATGAACAAAAGTTCACATTAGTTAACTTTCTGTGCCTTAGTATTTTTTAGCTGTATTCATGATTTGCAAATCAATTGCTTTAACTTATATAAATATCACACTAGGTGTCTTAGTTTCGAGCATATCATGATCCATTCCTTTAAGTGTCATTACCTTTTGAATCCCCTTTCTCAGTAAGGTAGTATTGATACCTCTCAAGTTGATTTTTGTTCTTTATAAAGTTACTGTGAAACCAATGAAAGAGATATGGTTGTATTGTAATTTCTTTTTAATTACTTTTAAAAAATTATATGTTGCTTTTGGAACGTCTTTTTCTTTTGCAATAATTTGCACAACAAGACAGAAACTCATACTAAAGAATTTAAATCATCAAGGTGGTATGACTTCTGTCACTGTTAATTCAAGGACATCTGATGATGGCTTTGCCACAGTGCTTCTGGCTGGTTCAGCTGCAGAGAACATATACTCATATAGGCTATCCTTGCAGTTGATCAGTTTGTAAAATTCCAAATAATTTGATGGGTCCTGCCTTCTTAATCCTCTGCAGTTCTTTGTATTATTCAGTCAGTTTGTTCAGTGTTCTGTCAGCTGCTTTCTTTTGTCAATATTTCGTCTTTTAAATATATTAAGATGCAATGTTCTACATGCGCACATGCTTGTGTGGGGTCCAATCACATGATTCTATTTACTTTTTGTTAATCCATATTTCAATACCAAAGAAATATGTTATATTATCTATAAATATATCCAGGAAAAAATATCTGTTAAAGAAATTAGAGCAGCCAATGACGTGACACATCCTATGTTGGGACTGCCCAATCCAACATCTTCTCAGTGCCTGACATGTGATGCAAAAGATGTAAAAACTTGTGAAGGTGCAAATAAAAAGTTATCTTGTTTTATTCAGTTACCATCCTTCACATTGTTAATTGAATGTAAAAGTAAAAACATTTAAACATTTGCAGGACACTTTGGGTTAATCAAATTTCCATTCACAATACTCCATCCATATTTTATATCGGATGTTGCAAAGGTTTTGAATAGAATCTGCCCGGGATGCAAATCTGTTCGACGTAGGGTCAAGGTCAGGTACTACGCCCTTTGTGTTTAACTTTAGCAAGACAGTTGCAGTTTCTGCTGCATATTGTACTTGATATTTGATGTTCGTTGGAAACACGTTTTAAGTAGTTTTTATGTTGTTTTACTAATACTTACTATTTGTGGTAAGCGTGCTTACTATTTTAGCAAGTATCAACTAAAAATCAAACCATGAACTGGGAGTATTACCTTTTTTGCATTTAATGTATGTTTCTCCTGAAGCTATCACTCGTATAAAGTAGTTACTGTTTCTGTTACATGAAGTAATAAGGATGTATATGTTCTAAGTTATTGCTCTAACAAAGAGATTTGAGGAGGTTTATTGAAGCTTAGTTCGTTATGCTTAATGTGTCAACAACACGTATCAAATATAATCATTTCTGACTAAACAATATGTATTTGTATCTGAGTGATTTTTGAGTAACATTTGTGTGGAGACATGATCTAAATTTGAGCTAACCTTCAGCGTAACTATATTTTCGACTTTCCTTTTTCCAAACTAAAAGTAAAAAGAAAGACGTCTAATTCTGTGCATACTGCACAACTGTTCTGATCCATTTATATTTCCATCATCAAATCTTATTGAGATTCTTATCTTGAATTCCTGCATACTTGTATATTCATTTGAATGTCATTGTAAGTTTCAATTTTAGCAATTCTCTTCTCTAGTACGAACATGAGAAGTGAGATACTGATTCATTTTAGTTGTGTTCCCTATCCATATAATTATGGGATAAGAAAGAGAAAATGTATGACTTGGCGATCTTTTAGGGCTCCGATGGACTATCTAACATGATAGTTAGTAACCAGAAATTAAATGAGGAAGTAAAAGAAATAAAGAGAGAATTAGAAGATTTCAGATTAGAAGAAAAATATATGCAGAGAGCCACAAATTGTGAGCTCATTCTTAGTTTTCAGTCATAATTTGCTTACATCTTGCACCACATTTATAGAGCTATATTTCTAACCAAAGACTAAACTACCCCTCCTAGATAATTCTCTGGGAGTCGCATGTTCTTAGATACAAAATACTACGATACAAAACTTTATTTACTAAAATACTACTCAGCTACGATACTGACTTGACTCAAACCATGTGACTTCTGCTTTCTAGAATCTTTTAACTTTTTTAAACAGTTCCTAATTTTTTATTTTATTTTTTAAAATTTAACTTTGCTCAAGCCCCCCTCGGACACGATCCCTTGACTAAACCAAGAAAATTGAGAGAACGAGAAGTGCTGTGTTGATGTTTTGAAAATGAAGCTCAAATTCAATATTGATTTGTTGGCGGAACATCACCTAATAGGGAAAGTAACATTACTGTATCACTCATCTATAATTCAATTTCTTATAGGAAAACTTTACTCCTTCCAATCATAACTATAATAGAAACTTAATGTTTCCACTTCAGTTTCTTCTTCGAGTGTCCAAGGGTGAATTAGTTACGGACAATCTCTTGAAAAGATTATGTAGTGGTTATGGCTGTTTTAGTTGTTCAGCATAACACTGATGTGATGTTCTAAAATGTACGAAACAATGTGTACAGATTCCTATTGTGGAACAAATAATTACCACAACTTAATTTTTTGGTTTTTTTACTATCTATATGGTTAATCTGAATGACGTTCTTGATACATGTTAATAAAAACAACTTCAGTTTTGTTGATGTGATATAACATTTATGTTCAGTTGAGTGCTTGTCTTCTAGATTTTACTAGGTGATGATACTCGTCTTTCTCCTTCTTGCATGTACCAGAGTGCTAGTCCAACATCCACCCATCATCGTTCTGTGCCTTGCAAGTACTGTGATGTAAGTTCTTTAGCTGTTTTTTGTGTTCTTTGTTTTATCCTTATAATATCTTAAAGAATTTTCTTTCCAATAACAGGTACATTTGAAGAATAAATATCCAAGAATGAATTTCAGAGTATCCACTAAAGAAATATTTGGAAGGACAGCAATATTTGCCCAAATAAATGAACGATTGTGGATAAAAAGTTTAAGTTTGGCTTCTGATTATTGGGATTTTATTCCAAATGATCCACAACAAGAAGAAAATTCATTACAGCCCAACAAAAGAGTTCTATCACATCTCCAGGTTACATTCTTTACAACTTTTTCACCAATATATATGTTTAGTTGTCACATATTCCTGTTTCTCTAGTTTTTCGGTTACCATAATGAATTTGTATATTCTTCTTATAATTGGAAGGGAATAAATAATTTAACTTGAATTGCAAGTCCATCTGGTCAGTGGATGGAGCTAATGATTAATCATATATCATATAGTGTAAAAAATGGAGATATCAAAATGATATGTACGCTTGCTTGGTTGTTTATTCCAAACATGTTTTGATGTTACAGATGAATGCCTTAACAGTTAACATATGAAAAATGTTGGTATAGTTTCATTTCTTGGATGTTTATAATGCAAGGTGGTTTCTATGATGTGAGATGAAAGATAACATTTGGATGCATACTCAAAATAACCTGAGCACGGTTATATTTAAATGTTGTAGATAAAAACATGTGCACATTTTAACTTTTAAATTTGTGGGTTCTACTTTCTAATACATTACATGAATACAGAGGAACATGAAGAAGAGAGTATGTTCGTATGTGTGTGTATGGTGTTCTGCCAAGAAGATGAAGAGTGCGAACCATATCTTCATTCTCTGTCCTTTGTCTTGGGACTTGTGGAATTCCTTGTTTGCTTTCTTTGGTAGAGTTGGGTAATGCCAGCAATGTTAAAATTCTGTAGAAATTGCAAAAAAGAGAGTGCACATGACAATATACTTTGAACTTTCAAGGGTTGAATGTTCATCATCAAAGTGAGGTCTTTGATGCTGAGTTTCCTATTTTTGTGGGTAAAATGAGATATACTGAGAGGATTACTTCTGTTCTTAGGATCAGGCATTTGAATAATTATTTGATTTTTTTGTGTGCGTTTGAGTTGCAAGTCTTGTTTTTTTAGGGGCTTGCCCCTGTAGGAGGGTTTTCTGGATTGTATGCATTTCATTTTGCCCTACCCAGTTTGTTTGTTATGTTGGCTCTTGTTGATCTGTAGTGTTGCCCACTCTGACGGTTGTAATTAGTACTAATGGGAAAAAATACGTGGTGTGTACACAAACACATATATATATAGGAAAGAGAGAGAGAGAGAAAAAAAAGAGAAACAATGAGTGAAGCAGTATTTATATAGGTTAATGATGATATTATGGTTTGAATTAAATTGATATTACTCATTGCGAGTCTAAAGAAGGTTTACTGGAGTTAACAAGCTGGATAAATGGAAACAATGACGTATTACTAGTGTGAAAAAGGCTGGTTCACCTATTCACCTTTCTTTCCTTTAACTTTTATGGCCCTTACTAGACTATCACACGTACAAAAAATCAAGTAGGCTGTATGCTGTGAGCTACACTTTTCTCAAGTAGTAGCTCTTTGACTTCTTTCTATGATTAGAAAACTTCAAATTGACACCGTTCAAGAATCAAATATAATCAAATATGTTGGACCCTTAAAAGTAATTGTTGAACTGGGGCATATATGGATTCCGGCCTTCTGGTTGATATGCATCTGCAATTTGGCCGTACATTGGGAACAAATAACTTGTGTAATTTTTATGAGAAGTTCAGTAGAATGCATCTGATTAGACCTAAATCTAAAATGCTTGTTAAATGATTTGTGATTTTGAATGGCGCAGGCAGAAATTAATCTGGCTTTTGGAGCTTGTGTTTTAATGTTGCTAGAACTGATATCAGCAATTATGTTTAGTGCCTCCTGGATCAGTTGCTAACCAAGCTTTCACCTTTATAGATATTGCTATTTCATTTCATTTTTTTTAATAAAGAAATTGATGTCACTGAAGGCTGTTAGATACTGTTATTATATTTACTTTCCATGAGCTATTGAGGTTTTCCTGCTTTACCACATTGTTCATTTTTATAATCTAACAGATTTGATGAGCGTTCGTGTTGTTATCATTTTTAGGTTTATCACTTACTTAAAGATGTTGATCCGAGGTTGCTTAAAGAGTTCGTTCAAGACAAAAAAAAATCAATGTTCCTGAGCAGTTTTCCTGTGACTCCCAATTCCCATCGTGTCAATGAGTTCGGACAGCATATGAGATTTGTGAGTAAGCTGTAATTCTTCAATGGTATTCTTGTCCTAATTAAAATAGCTATCAAGTAGTATCTTGTCTGAATCCTTCTACTTTCTTCTATTGCACACTGTTGTTGATTGGTCAATGGTCTCAGGATGAACGCACAAGGGCTTACAGAAAACTGGTTGATTTCAGAGGGTCAGCTAATGAGTTGAGTACTCGCGTTCTTGATTGTCTCAAAATTTCCAAGGCAAGTAAAAGAACATGATTTCTTTTACCTTGCTTATATCAGTTATATAATGACTTTCTACTTATTGCCTGTTATTGAACAACTTATGCTTCAGCTACGATCGGAGAAGTCATCCTCTAAAGCATATGCTCCTAAGATGTTTATACAAAATGAAGATGCTGCGCCAAAAATGTCTGGTTTAAAGTATATCAAAGAACTTATTCTTGGGAAGCGAACGGATCATGCTTTCCGCATGGTTGTAGTTGGTGATCCTAATATAAAGGTGGACGAAATCGGTGTGCCTCGTCATATTGCAGAAGCAATGCAAGTTTCTGAGCGGTTGAATTCACGGAATTGGACAACTCTTGGTGTAAGGATTCTAGCCAAGGGGAGGACATTTATACGTCGAGAAGGTGGTCTAGTTCGTGTAACTTTGCAGAACGATACGTTGCAGGTTGGAGATACTATATATAGGCCTCTCCGTGATGGAGATATTGTTTTGATCAATAGGCCTCCATCTATTCATCCTCACTCCCTAATTGCTCTTCATGTGAAAATTCTTCCAATAAATTCAGTTCTCTCTCTTAATCCACTAATCTGCTCCCCTTTTCGTGGGGATTTTGATGGTGACTGCTATCATGGTTTTGTTCCACAGTCAGTTGACTCTAGAGTGGAGCTTCATGAGCTGGTTGCGTTGAACAAGCAGTTGATTAATGGCCAGACTGGTCAAAATCTTCTGTCACTAAGTCATGATAGTTTAACTGCTGCGCAATTGGTCATTGAGGATGGGGTGCTTTTAGACCGCTACCAAATGCAACAGCTGCAAATGTTTTGTACTTGTCCTCAGCAGTTGCAGTTTCCAGCTGTCGTTAAGGTACCTTCACCAAATAATTATTCTAATGCTACTTCATCAGATTCCTGCTTGTGGACTGGAAAACAATTATTCAGCCTGCTCCTGCCTCCAGATTTTCATTATGATTTTCCATCAACCGGTGTGCATATTAGTAAAGGGGAAGTCATATCTTCTACTGGTGCATCTTCTTGGCTACGTGACACTAATGAAAACCTTCTCTATAGGCTAGTCAAACACTGCCAAGAGGAGTTTCTAGACTTCCTAAATGCTGCTCAGGGAGTTCTCTGTGAGTGGCTGTCAATGAGGGGACTGAGTGTTTCACTGTCCGACATTTACCTCTCTTCTGATTCAGACTCCCGAAAAAATATGATTGATGAAGTCTCTTGTGCTTTGCGGGAGGCCGAGCGCATATCTCATATAAAACTATTGATGGTGGATTCCAATCAGGATTTCCTTATTGGATGTTTTCAAGAGAGTGAATCAAGCAAGGATTTTGGAGTGGAGCACATGTTTTATGAATGGCAGAAATCGGCTGCCCTCAGTCAAGTCTCTGTTTCTGCCTTCAAGCAAGTTTTCAGGGATATTCAAAACTTATTCTATCAATATGCAAATGAGGACAATTCATTTTTGGCTATGTTAAAAGCTGGAAGCAAGAAGAGTAATTTAACACGAGCAGTCCAACATGGCATGTGCCTTGGCTTGCAGCATTCATTGGTACCATTATCGTTTCGAATTCCCCGCCAGCTTTCCTGTGCCGCATGGAATAGTCAGAAGACACTTGACTCACTAAATATAGCTCATGATCATCTGGAATATACAAAATCTTACATTCCATATGCGGTGGTTCCTACTTCTTTTCTAACGGGATTGAATCCCTTAGAGTGTTTTGTTCATTCATTAACAACTCGAGATGGTTCTTTTGGTGGTCATGCAGATATTTCTGGGACCTTGACTCGCAGGCTTATGTTTTTCATGCGTGATTTATGCATTAGGTATGATGGAACAGTGAGAAATGCCTACGGCAATCAAGTTGTTCAGTTCTCTTATAATAGCAAGGCCAGTTCTCCAAATAATAACCCTGATGGGTCCCTAAATGATAGTGCTTATGCTTGTGCTATGGGTGGCCAACCTGTTGGCTCATGGGCTGCTTGTGCTATTTCTGAAGCAGCATACAGTGCTCTGGATCAACCAATTAGTGCACTTGAAGCCTCACCTCTCCTAAATCTAAAGGTTCTCTCTCTAAAAACACAAACACACACACACACATATATGCAAGTCTCTGTCTCTATTTAACAATCTATCTCTCCACCCCATTTGAAATATATCCAAGTTTGGGTTGCTCCACATAATTCTTTTGCAAAATAACCAGGGTACTTATAGGTTCAAGATTTTGACCAGCCTGTCCTACAAAATCTTATGGTAATCCAATTTGATTGTGCAGGAAATACTAGAATGTGGTGGGAATAAAAGGAATAATACTATCTCACTATTCTTGTCCAAGAAGCTTCGAAGATGGGCCCATGGTTTTGAGTATGGAGCTTTGGAGGTTAAAAGTCATTTGGAGAGAGTACAGCTTTTAGACATTGTTTCTACTGTCATGATAATGTAAATTTTAACCCATTTTAATTGGCTGGCTTCTCTTTTTCCCTCTAGCAATCATATTGGTTTATATAATTGCTATACCTCAATTTATATCTAAAATTTGTGCTTTATGGATTTCAGGTTCTCCCCTAAGACCAGTAGACATACACTTCCATGGGTTTGCCATTTTCATATAAGCAAGGTGATACAGTCGTACAATATATAATATTATTGTTAGTTCTTGAGGCCTTTTGAATGTTAGTTTCTGACATAATTTCATGTTTTTGCAGGACATGGTAAAGAGGAAACAAATAATAGTGCAATCTATCATTGATGCCCTCTACATGAAGTGCAAATCCACTCAAGTGAAATCAAAAGTCTATTTTCCAAATTTGCAGATTACAAGCAAGTAAGATTTCTCTTTCTTAGGAGTTTCATTGATTTACATTTGTTCTGGATCTTGTTAGAGCAGTAGAGGCTATAGAAAGAAGCATGAGTACACCTGAGAGATGGACTCAGTGGATTTATTACCTCATAGTGTTAGTTAGGTCTGAAAATTGAATTGATTTGGGTCTCGTCTGAGCATGGGAGATCCAAGTGGATTTCTGTTTAGAAATTTCAAGTCGGAGCTGAACCACTAATTTGGTGGATGGTAAGATCGCTGATCTGAGTCCACTCAGTGCAGATATGTTTATTATCTGATATCCTATCTGATAATCTGTGGATATTATAAACAATATAACTATACTAAGTAAATAATAATTATAAAGCATATACACTACTTGTTAAGTTATATGTTATTCACAAATATTAATATTTAAATTTACTCGATATCATTTATAATTTTCAGTACGTTTAATATAAATCGATTACTTTTACCCTGGCCAGATCGACCCCTATTCATATTTGGTGCTGTTGATATTAGGTTTATAAGATCAATCTTGCTACTTTCATATCAGGTTTTAGCAGTGTGTATTTGATCAAAATTCGATGCATCTGCAACTACCTCTATTATTATATGAATATAATAGCGAGTTTCATATTTGTGCACAGTATATATTAGTGCTAAACAGTGTAGCTGAAATTAGGATCTTATAGGTCCATAATTTGCTATGTAAAAACTCAGTCTAGTGGTTCTGATCTGCAAATTCAGTATTTATGCATGATCTTTTTTTGCTTGTCTGGCCACGACTACACTTGTGTTCATCAACTGATCATTCTTGCATGGAGCTTTGATGTCTTACTTCTGATATTACTGCTTGATTGGCAGGGACTGTTCTGAAGGAAATGATGCCACGATTTGCATCACCATCTCCATAGTCGGAAGCTCCAAGAACTCCAGTATACAGCTCGACACCCTTAAAGAGACTGTGATACCGTTCCTTCTTGGAACTGTCATAAAAGGTAATATTCAGAATTGAATATTACTCCACCTATTAATTTTGTAGCGTTGGCTTCTTGTTAATTTCTTTATTCTTCAATTAATGTATAGTCTTATAGTTGTGGCTGAGGCTTATGCCTGGAAAAATATTATTTTGGATATGTCCCATTAACTGCGAGAGGTTTACTGAAGGGGTGGAGTGAAGAAGGCAGTCGGCCTCTCTTCCTAACAATTATACTATCACTTTAGGAGATGAGAAACAGTTGGAAACAATATCATTCTCAATTAGGATATATATATTGTTTCCGACTGTATATATATATACAGATAGATAGATAGAGAGAGGTGCATCATCGTTCTCTTGAATTACCATGAGAATGTGAGTTGGAACAATGTACCACATTTAAAGACTCTAAATCTGGTGATTTCTTTATTAAGTTGTAGTTAATACATACTTCGGAGTTTCTTGGAGTAATGAACTGATAATTTTTGTTACGCTCATGCTTGCAACATGAATATTTTGTTTCTGAAGAACTCGGCCACATCAGTCCCCTTCAAGGATTTTTAATTTGATCACTCATCATGTAGAAGTTAGGAAGTTAACTGTTAACAAAGCCGTTGATGGGTGCAAGCGTGCATCTATTTCACGTTGAGTCATATATATATATATATATATATATATATATATATATATATATATATCACACATATGTACACACAAATAAAAGAACAAGAATCAAGGAGGGGAATTACAATGCTATCTGGTTGCGTTGGCAGTACGTTGATGCGTTTTCCCAAAGGTGATGTTAATAATGAGGTTAATGGGGTGGCTTTGATGGAGCTGGAGTTTATGGATGGGATGTGGTGGTGTATTGGTGCCAAGGTGTTGGCTGTTGTGAGTGGTAGTTATTGGGTTTGTTATCGGTTTGATAGTGACAAGATGAAGGTGTAAGTTGGCCTTGGATAGACTCATGTTTCTTTTGACCGTATTTTTTAGTGTCCTCAATTTGAACCAGTTAATCTGAGATCCTATGTGGTGGTGTTTCTTTGCTTCACTTTTTAGCTCTTATTGTGTAATGATGGATCAACTATCAGGTAGGGTATTGGGGGGAGAATTTAACAAATGAAGTTTGTTAGTTTTGGTGATGTTAGAGTTAATAATATTTCCTCCTTACGGAGATTGCAACAATTGATAATGAGGAGGAAGGTGTTTTATCTGATGACCTTATTGGTCGCTGCACAGAGTTGAGTAAAGATTTTGAAGATGAAATTGGGTTTTCCCTATGTCATCTCTGACTATCAACTCTTTTTACGTAGTAGGAAAGTTTGGTACTACATAAAGGATTCCATTGTCTTTGAGTCGTCAATAAACAGTGTTCTAAAAATTCTCGCCTAGGTCCGCCTAGGCGTTAGGCCCCCCTGGCGCCTTGCCACTTTGGCGCCTTGCCTAGGCGCTAGCCCCCCTGACGCCTCACTTAGGCCCAAGGTGACAAAAAAATCTCTACAGGAAATTAGGCGGGGTCTAGGCGGAGAGGTTTTTTTTTTAATTTTAATAACTACCCAAATCAGATCTTGATATAATTTTTTTTTAATGATTTACCATATTTATAATGCAAGTTGTAGCATATCAAATCACAACAAGAAGTGAACAAGATCAAGTCAAAATGGATAATTTTATTATAGTTGTAATTTTTTAAACTTGTACCAACTTCAAATTATACAAATGATGATACATTTGTAATATTTAGTTTAATTCAATATAATTGTTAAATTTATGTTTAGTTTCTTAAGTTTTAATATTGAATTGAATTCTTGAAATTTTAAATTTTATTATTTAATAGCAATCTTGTTTATGAATAAAAATAATACGTTAAAGATATGTTTGAACTTTGAACAATTGCATATTTGTGTTTGAACTTTGACATTGTCAATATAGATATATGTTTGAACTTTAAGCAAATGTATTTATTATAGATTGTTTTACTTTATATTATTGTTTTGTTTGGATAAATATAAGATAAAATATTAAAATTGTCTTAAAATAAAAAATCCCGCCTAGGCCCCCTAGGCGCTAGGGACCCCCGGCCTCCCACCTAGCGCTTTTTAGAACATCGTCAATAAAGATCTTCGCTAGTTGCTTAGGAGTCAGGCCTTACAAAATTACAAGCACATTTCGTTAGAAGTTGTGTCTCTGACGTATAAGCATAATGGTGAGTTTTAGTTTTGTTGTACATCTGCTAGATGTCTGGATTATTTTCCTTTAGGTTTTTGTTTATGATATGGTTTACTCCTCAATTGTGTGTAGTTGGACGTTAACCACTTTTAAGGGGTTTGATATTGGGAAGTATGGGAAAAATATGCGATGTTGTGTGCACTTCTTTCTACCTCTTGGACACATGGTTAGAGGAATTTAGGATTTCCAAAGATAGTTTTCTCCTTGTTATGGATGGAATTTATTGGCTTCACTTTAAACTTCTCTGTTGGCCTCGACCACAAGGAGCGGTATGGGCTTCAGCCTTCAGTATCAGTTGTGCACAGCGATAGGAGGGTTTGACCTATATTTTGTATCATTGTTCTACTTTTATTTTTCTTTGGAAGACAAGTATCTTCAAATTCTGCATTCCTTTATAACAACATTTCTTCTTTTACCTTGAAAAAGAAGCAATAAAGGTTGTATGGAGATTATTGACTGTTATTGTCTTATTGGTCTGTATTGGAGTGAAGGTTAGCACTTCACGGCATTTTCTCCAAGTGTAGGATATCCAGTGGTCTACTGTTAATTCCTTAAGTTTAGGGGAATCATGTCTGCCTGTACCAAATCCAAATAAAATAGTACTGATTTTTTTAATTTTTCTTTTTGTAAGAACTCTATTTATATATGTATATTTATATGTAGTCATGTGAGTGAGACCTTGTGGAAATATCAATTCTCATATATTTAAGTAACATGGAAAACACTCAATACATTTTTAAGAATAAATAAGTTGTAGAGTCTTTATTCAAGTTCATGATTGATTTTTGATCTTATAGTTATTAGTATATAAAACACATATCAGTATATGAAAATATATTGATTCTTTTTCATTCATCTAATTAATACTACTACATGATTTTTAAATAGAAGTTAATAATGAAGTAGAATTTATTAATTATAACATGTGGAACAACGTTGGTTCCTGAATAAACAATTAATTATTAAAATACAAAGTATAAAAATATTAATTATTAGAGGATCCACTGTATACTAGATGCAAAAATCTTATTCTGGATTTCAGCCATTTTTATCCGACACATTTAGAACTTGAACAAATTTTGTTATATATGAAAGTACTTGTATATGACAAACTATTGCTCGGCTTTCTAGAGTTATTGGTTGCGATGTTCCTTGTATTTTTGCCTCCTGACCTCCTCTTTTTGCTTTTTCTTTTGTAAATTCTAGTAAAACATTTCAATCTATGAATATTTCCTTTATATGTTCAGTGTGAATATTCATTGATATCAATTCTGGTTGTTTTATTTATGACGTATTGACATGTTCAGGATCCTCGAATGTGAAAAAGGTGGATATCTTATGGAAAGATCAACCAAATGTATCAACCTCTCATAAAGGTTTGTCCGGTGAGCTTTATTTGCGGGTTTTCATGTCAGAGATCTGCGATAGAACGAGATTTTGGGGAGTTCTAATGGATGACTGCCTACAGTTGATGGATATGATTGACTGGAAACGCAGTCATCCTGAAGATATTCATGCTGCGACCTTGGCCCTTGGAATTGATGTTGCAAAGAAACTTTTTTTAAGCGTGAGTTCATTTAACCTTGTTTCAAGCTGCATATCAAAACTCGATTGGACAATTAATACTTTTAATCAGTGTTCATCGCTTTGGGCCTTGGTTAGAATGTTAGGTCTAGTTTCCCTGTGTAGGTCTTGGGTTTAATAGTGGTAAAAAATGAAAGACATCAAATAGTTAACCGCATGCACTTTTGTTGCAGAAACTGGAATCAGCAATATCTGATACTGGAAAGACTATACTTCCTGAACATTTGCTTCTTGTTTCTGATTGTCTCTCATCTACGGGAGAGTATGTTGCTTTGAGTGCCAATGGGCTGGCCCAGCAAAGAAAACAGACATCAGTTTCTTCACCGTTCACACAAGCATGCTTTTCCGTAAGTAGAACTTATCCTTTTTTTTGTTATATTTCTCCTTGGGGATCCCCCTTATTTTGAAGCAGGTTTGTACATAAATTGAATCTGTGTTTGCACTATGGAATGTTTTGCAGAGTCCTGCTGATTGCTTTATTAACGCTGCCAAGATGGGTATTGTGGATGATCTTCAGGGTAGTCTAGATGCATTGTCATGGGGAAATACTCCTTCTTTGGGAACTGGTGGACAATTTGATATCTTATATTCTGGGAAGGTATATTTAGTTCTTTTTTTCTTATTAGATGGTTTTCTACATTTGAGAAAGCTAGTGATCCAACCAAATATTTTGATAGTCAACTGAGTAGTCATGGCATAAGGCAGTTGACAGATTTAAGAATCTGGATTTCTATGCAAAAACATTAATCTGCACCATTATTGTGACCTTATCCAAAAGATCAATTAATTCATACTGAACATGTTAGTATCTTTAATTCTGAGATTTAACAGAACCTTAATTACTAGTCCATATGTTTGAATTACAAAACTATAAAGAAAAGAAAAGAAAGGAAAGAAAATAAAATTCAGTGTCTTTATTTAGGCATAACTGACATGGCCAGAGAATTGATGCAAACAATGAATTGGTGTCTTGGGGCCTTGTTGTTTCTGGTAACTTGAAGGGTACAATGCAGTCGATATCAGGGTTCAACCATCAATGGTATAGCTTTTTACCGTAAAGAAACCAAAATGCAGTCAATGTGAAAAAGAACACTTTTGTTTTGGTAAGGTATTATACCAACTCACATGAATGAATCATCTAGGTTAATACAACCCAAACATTGCAAAGTAGGTTAATGCTAACTGGTTAATATTGTTTCTGCTGAAACTTCCTTATAAGGCATTGTAAACTTCGTACTTGTGTAAATATTACATTTGGGTTTTGAACTAAAGAGAAGATATGAAAGCTTAAGTTATTGATTGAACATTTAGTTGCTTCTTCCTTCTACATATATCTTCCATCTTTAAAATCTGCAAGTAACCACATGATTGTTAAGTGTCAGCCAGGGGTTAGTTTTTCTGTTTAGTTATGAGCGTGCCAATTCTACCATGAACACGATCACATTATTAAAATGTTCTACCTATTACCGAAGCCCAAGTATCTGCACAATTACATGAAATTCACTAGTTATCAATTTTTAGACTATAATTTTAGTCTTGAAGTCTTGACATATTTTCCTACTGTTTATCTGCACCTGTAATTTGGTGAATTTAATTAATGTTCTTGGTAAGATGATACATTTTTTCCATGATATAATATTTGTTCTCTGTTGTTCTATGTTTTATTTCCATGATCTAATCTTTGGTATATCTTGTTTAATATTTCATCAGGGTCGTGAACTGGATAAACCTGAGAATATCTATAATTTGTTGGGTAGCCATATTAATGGTCATGAACAGAATGTCAAGTTACCTGATGAAGGTAACAGTATGTCCATCAAATATCTTGCCAAGGAAGGGGAAATTTTGAGAAAGCACTTCAATGCAAACCACTTCTGGTGGATGTCTAAAAAACTGAAGAATATTTTACGCAAGTACGTTGCGGAATGATTTCTCTACTTTTTGCTTTCTATATAATATTGAATATAGTGAAATTGCATATTTGTTAGTTATTATTCTATAGATGGTCAAAGTCTATCTTTATATGTTGTCATTCCATGTTGTTTCACTTAACTTACATTAGTATAGGCTTAACTGTAATATTTGTTCTGCTTTTCTCTCTTTGGCTGCTCCAGCTTATACATGTCATAGCCAAATATATGTTTCTACCAAAAATCACGTCATACTCCCTCCGTCCTATTTGTTTCCTTTAATCAATATTAGTGTTTAAGGAGTAAATTGATTATTGAAAAAATATGTCAAAGTGTGTCAGATGCATGACCTTAGTATTCAGAGAAGAGGTCAACAAATAAAGTTGTACTCTCTTTAGGATACAGGGAGTTTATATATAACCCCCCTGCCGGAAGAGAATGGTGCAAATTGGCTTCTTTCTGCTTGATCTTGTGGTCAAATAGCTTAATAAGATGGTGTCTGAGGTTTATAAATGGTCTGCATGCTAAAGGATAGGGGCTTTGTTAGAGAAGGCAAAAGGGCTTACTACTACAACCTGTTTTAGGTAAGAATTTCACTTCAAGCATATAGAAGGTTGAAATAATAATTGGTCTTTGTAATTAGCTAAACTACACGACCTTATAAATAGATGAAAAAATGACTTCCGTAGACTTGTGTGTTTCTTGAACTGACCGAACTCCTCAAGGAACGAGGACTCCTCTATTCACTACTAAATAAATAGTAACATAGAAAACGTTGCCACTAGGAATATTTTACTACTAACTACTTCTTTGCTCTGTCCCTAGCTTGCCAGACCAAGTGGCACATTCAAGTGGTTGAATGAACTCAGTTTAAGAGGCCACCCATCGTAGGTGTGCTAACCTTGAACAATAATGTGAACTGATTAGTTAGATTATTGGGAATTTACCATTTTTTTATGGAAAAACATCTACATGTCTTAATAAGCAGTCTAAGCTATATATGACCTCATAACCCATATAACGAAAGTGAGCAAGGCAGAAGGCCGAGGTCTTCAAACTTGATGAATCCCTTGAATTTACTAGGACTGAAAACTCTCAATTTTTTATTTATTAATCAGATTCCAATGAATGAAACTTTCCAATCACATGCAATCAAGTCTTCAATAAATTTGAGTGAACTTGATAAAACAATTATGGGTAGGATTTTTGTTGGATTTCTGGATAGATTGATGGTATAATTTATTGGATTTCTGAGAAAGGATTCACGAGCATAGTTCTGGGAAAAGTTGTCAGAATCTTGGCATAAATTATGAAATATCATTTGTATGAGTTCTTACGATCCTAGTTATCATTTGTGGGAGTTCTACATCACCATATAATAACCGAAAGAAGACATGGATCATAACAAGTATCCTTGTCCAAAGTATTATACAAATGGGAAATGGGTAATGCTACGGGTCTCAAACTTTTTGGTCTCAAATACACATGTAATCATTAATTGGTTGTTCATATTATAGTTGGTCCTTAGCAATCATTACATCCCAATGCGATGATGACATGTATTTGAGACACATTTGAGACTCATAGTATTATCCATTACAAAAATACTGCTCAAATCTTAAAACATAGAAATCATAGTTAAAAAATCACTGAAATGCAAAACGAACATTATACACCCTAATACGTATTAGACAATGTATATTCAATTATTCAAAAAAGAAAAAAAAAATGAAGAAAAGAGAGTTTGCTAGATTAAAAATAGGGTTGTGAACGAACCGAGTTGTTCGAGAACAAAGCTCGACTCGACTCAGTTGTTTAACAAGTTGAACTCGAACAAATTCTTTTGTTAGTTTACATATTTGTATTTCTCTACGTATTGAGCCACCACTTATTTACCATACTTGCGTGTTGATCGTGTCAAGTTGTACTTTATATATTATTCATAACTTTTGTTGAATCCAAAGTTATTCAATATAAGCAAGCCAAGCAAAAAAACTCTACAAAATAATTCCTTCCTTCAAAATCTTTCAAAGTCCATATGTGATAACAATCAAGATCATTTTAATAATAACAAATTGATTTAAAACAAATATGGACACTTCCTCGAAAGTTTTGAATTTGGGTGGAAGGATTTTCAAGCGCTATGGAGGAAAAATAGGGGGTTTAAGGTTTTTGAAATGTCACAATCGGGTGAAGACTGAAGGCTTTGTGCATGGTTACATAAGATCAAACGGACTTGGAAGTTGGCCTGGATGCTATAGACAGTACCATTGACCCTTCAAGTGTGTTCTAAATTTCGGTTGTAGGGTAAAGTAAAAGATTTCCTGATTTGCTATCAAGAAAAAGTGCAATAAAAATTGGGAAGGAATAATGAAAAAAGACTAATAGTTTTAGGCATGAACCCTAGATTCTGATGCATGCCTGGAAAATCCTTGTTCTGATTCATGCTGGCCCTGTTTGAGTGTAAGGGTCACTATTTTACCTCAAGTTGCATGCTGCATTTTATTATTAATCTACTTGTAGGCTCTAATGCTCAAAAGCACATATTTTTGCCATGTGCATGCTTGAAATGAACGAGAGAACCAGCATAAAATTTCAGGTTATTTAATTATTGGGTTGCTCTTCACCCAATATCTGTTAATTTTTTGATTTCATTGATTTTAGTTTTTGAATATTATAGAATTTGATTTTAATCTAATTGCTCTTTTTTTTATTCCCCCTCTTTATTATGTAGTTATGGTATTAATCAGCAGTTAAGTGACCTGGATGAGAAAATGGTGACTGCGGCGCTCTATTTTCATCCTCGATCAATTGAAAAGATTGGAAGTGGAGCTCAAGAAATTAAGGTAAGTAGAAGCAACAACCACATATATATTAAAAATGGGAACTTTGATTTTGATTATTTAATATTTAAAAGGAAGAGTTTTAATATATTTGTCTGAAATGTCCTCTTCAAATTACTCCCTTCGTTCCAGAGAAAGATTCCCATTTGCTAAATTTATGAACTTTGAGGTTCTACTTTTATTTCATGTTTGCCCTTGTTATATTTATTGGGTGTTTAGCATAGTAGTGATAGAATGATAATGGAATTTTAATTGTAAACTTGAGGACATTGTGTCATTTTATACTAACATCAATAGAAATGGGACTCTTTTTCAAAATATCTTGGCAAATGGGACTTTTATTGTGGAATGGAGGAGGTATAAAAGCAAGCATTGTTCAGTCAAGATGACTTGACATATCAATATGCACATACCAAATAGTAAATTGGACTGCTTTCCAGTGAAGTGCAGTAACTCGAGTAACTTTTCTTTGTTTAATTTTTCATCGTCAATTTTAAAAGTTTTAGTATGTTATTTGGACTCTTGACAGTCCACAACAGTATAAGCTGAATGGCAGTTTTTTTTTTCAATAATAAATTTTAGTTTTAAACTAAGAAAGATCATCAAAACAAAATATATACATCTCCTTAAATCGCACCTCCCTAAGTTTTTCCTACTTATAATCAGTAACAATTTTGATGTCTCTTGTTCATAAAGGATACTCTTTAGGAAAACAAGGAAATCATATTGCAACATATGAAAAAGAAAAGAAAATTAAAGATAACTAGGAAAGCAGATTTTTTTCATGATCTTTTAGGACCGAGTAGTTGTTGATATATGTATTCTTATTTCTATAAAGTTCCCGTATAAAAAAGAAAAGAAAAGTAAAGATAACTAGGAAAGCGTGATCTTTCGGGAGCGAGTAATAGACTAGATGTTGATAGATGTATTCTTATTTCGATAAAGTTCCAATATTTGTTTTATGCGTGCAAGTAATTTCCTTGTGTGCATAATGGCAGACAAAAATTGAAGGTGACGAGTAATTATTTTGTGCAGTTATAGTTACTTGATTTTTTCTTTTTTATGATTCCATAATGCTCTCTAATAATCCCTTTGATCTCTACTTTTTAATGGCCCCCCCCCCCCAACCTATTACAGATTGGTTTAAGCTCAAAGGGTGGAGATAGCCGCTGCTTTCAGTTGGTAAGAAGGGATGGGTCTGTAGAAGAGTTCTCGTACCACAAGTGTATACATCACGCTCTGGAGCTAATTAATCCTGAAAGTGCTGTGGAATATCAATCACTGCGGTCAAAGTGGTTGAACAGAAGAATTTAATCCAAAGAAAGAGGTACACTATTTATGGGAGAATAAGGTTTTGGACTCTAAGATCATCTTTTCTTAAATGTTAGAGGAACTTTGGAGATCAGTTGTTGAACTACTACTACTTGGTTTTTGATTTGGTTTATGTTACATTACATACTCCTCTCAGGGAGGGTGTTACCATAATGGTGGGCGGTATCACTCCTTCTTTTTCCGAAGCGCACCATGTCCATATGTTGTGCAGTAGCAGAATGTTGTGGCGTAAACAATAAGCAGTTAGACTGAACTGCATGATGTAAACCATCATAATTACAGGAGGTGTTCTTAAGCTTCTTTTTGCTGCTTCCACTGAAAGTTGTTTGCCTCAAGTGAAAGTGCAGATAAGATTTAGTGGAAGTAGCAACGAGACGCTTTTAAGAGCAATTCCTTCCTTCCTTCTTTCTTCATCTTGTATTATTATTATTATTATCTGTAACAAAATCTTCCTTCCAATGGAAAGTCTACAGTGCTAGCTAGTTATTTTCTTTTTAAGCTTCATCTATTCTTCTCCTACAGAAATACGTCAGAGTATTTTTATGTGCACTAAACAGTTATGCAACCAACTGTTCACTAATTGAGAAAAAAACAGAATTCAGAAAGTAGGACTCTCTGTTCACTAATTTTGAATTTATATATATTTCATATTGAATTCAAAATGTCAATATAAAAATAAGAAGAAGAGTATATTTTTTACACAAATTTTTTAAAAAAAAAAAAATTGAGGAGAGAGATGAGAGAGAAAATCAATTTTTAATAGGTGAAAAAAATTGGAGGAACACATTTGCATGACTAACGCATCTATGAAGACATGTTTGCTAAACAAAAGTATAGGAAATATTGGAGAAACACATTTGCATGACTAAGGGAGTGTTTGATAAAAATTGAATGAATTTGAATCTGAATTTGAATGAGTTGAATCTGAATTTGACCGAAAAAAATTGTTTGATAATTAACATGTCTGAAACATCTCAATGACATAATTTTATTATTTTATCTTTTTAAAAAAATTTAAAGTTGTTGTAAATTTATTTAATATTACTTAATATAATAGTTAATATTTTTTTTACTTTATTCAGCTGCTCATTTAGCAAAAAAAAAAATTGATTTAGCCATTCAGCTCAATCATCTGACCGATTCAATTATTCAAACGATTTTTTTTCAAAATAAACGCATATCTATAAGGACGAGTTATGCTAAAAAGAAAAAGAAAAAAAAGAAAAGAGTTTAAGGAATAATTTAATAAAAACTTAACAAACAAGAGGGTGAGATTTACTAAATATTTAGTCTAGATATCGTAATCTTACTTCCCTTTGATTGTCGGTGTTGCATGTGACAGCTGCATGTATAACCAATCACGTTTACATCATTTGAAGACAAATATAAATCATGTCAGACCAACAAAAAATGATTTATTTTATGTTCAACTTAGATTGCAATTAATGTGAAGATAAGATAGAATAATAAAATATAAATCATTTATTTATTTCTCATATCACATACATATTGACACATATTTGTCTAATGTAACAATAATCTTGCCATATATTAACACTTCAAAAAGGAAGGGTAAAATCTCCAAGTAGAGGCACTCCCTCCACAAAAAGGTAAAGGGTTCATAACTCCATCAAAAGTGCTTACAACTGACGAAATTTAAAATCTAAATTGAATTTTATCTTTTTTAATTTGGTTAACAAAATTGTGAAATATATTAGGAGTCCGGTTATTAATTTATTTATTTTTAAATTTTACAAATTAAAATAAACTTTTTAGGAGCCCAGGAGTAGATTTTTTTTTTTTGGAAGCAATTGTATTACAGGCAAAAACAAACAAAAATTGTGTGCATTGCGTGATTTAGATAGACGAATACAAATTAACTAGCAGCCAAATCAAGCACGTTTCGGTAGAGTGGGTCGTTAAATTTGGCTCCAGCAATTTTGAATCATAATTAAATGTCTTCTTCTTCTTCTTCTTCGGATCCGAGTTATTAGTGAAAAACCAGCTCAATTCCTGGTGGTCTCCACTATAATTTCATAATTTGGAAACTCTTGATTTTGAATCTCAAATCTCTTCGCTTTCGAATCTCTCTCCTTCTTCTTGTTGATGCTCATCTAAGTCTTATTCGGAGTACGACTACACTTCGGTATCGTCTCTTATCTATAATTCATTCGTTCATATATATATATATATATATATAATATGAATCAGACACATGCATGTATTGGTCTACGACGAATTATTAATCACTACTGCCGTTTTGTTTGGAATTTTAATTGTTTATTTTAATTATTTGTGTTTTGGAAATCTGTGGAATTATTACAGTAGTATGTTTTGCTCTAGATTTATTGCAGTTGAATAAAGGTGAAGTTTTCTGGAGTGGAAGATTTGAGTGCTTGTGTTTTATCCGGAATATTGGATATATTTAGTGTTTTTATGCTATATAGAATAGTTAATTGCTGATAAGTAATTCCAGGACTTTTTTTTGTGTGTTTTCAATAAGTAGAATTACTTAGTTATACATATTTGTATATAATTAGAGTACATTATGCTGTGCATCTCACTTACATTGACTGAGAGTGCTTCAGGGGCCAAGCCATTCGTTGAAATTGGCATAGTTTTCTGAATTACTATGAGTATGAGGTATAACAATAAACATGATTCTCCCTACTTTAATGGAAAGGACTTTGGATATTCCGTAATAGTTCTGAGATTTAATACAAAGCCGATAATGTTGTTATAGAAAGTAATGCAAGTTTCAGCACTCGTGTCATGCAATACAGAACTTAGATGAAGTTGATTCTGGAGATCATATACAAGTTTAGACCTGACTTTTATTTGTAATTTAACTCTTGCCCATGCACCGCGGTCAAAGAGTATGTATTTAACTGATTCTAAGGTTTATGATGGGATCAACAATATAAACAATATTGCCTGCATTCTTTTCACGGAGACTCAGTTATTGCCCTTCACTGAAAAATGAAAGAGGCAGTTTCTAAAAAAATTTTATGATGGAAAATTGAAATGAAATTCTGATATATTAGCGAATTGGGACTTTGAAGATATGCGGCATTTGCTTATTACTGAAAAGCCTTGCTAACTTATTTATCTTATATTATAGATGTGATTAAGTGATGATTTCTATTTTTCTTCCTTTGGGTTTGATTATTCTGTAAGCTGTTAAATGGTGATTGATAGTGCCATATCAGCTTCAAAAGTTCTTAAACCAATGCCACTATGATTGTGAAGAATCTCTCATTTAAAATTTTTGCGATAACATCAAACCAAGAATCTGTCCAATTACACCCAAAATAACCACCCAAAAACCCAAAATGGGTTCGCCTCCATCTGACCTTCTGTTTTTCTCCTTTCCTTTTTGAGCGATTAAAATTTCTTATCAAGCAATAATAGTGGAACTTATTCCTACCGAGAATTCTGGTAGTTGAGGTGTTACCAGAAGTATTTACTTTGTGTGAATATCCAATAATCGAACAACAATGCTATATAGTACAATGGATAATTAAAGAATGCTTGATTTTCTTATATTTATCATACTAATGTTGATGCAGTGAGAGATGGTTGCTTTTGGGAAAAAGTTGAAGGAAAGACAAATTCAAGAATGGCAAGGGTATGCTTGATGTCATTTCATCTGTGCATTTTGCATCTTGCTTAAGATAATGATTCTTTTAATAATTTTAAAAAGAACAGGAATTGTTTAGTAATCTTAGCCGGGATTGTTGGTGAAAAGGTTTTTGCTTGATGATTATTCAACTGCTATGTTATGAAAAAAAAAATACCTTCGTGAATATATATTGATATACTACTTATTTACCCAGCTATGACTAGAATAAGTTTAAATCTGATACATTTAAAGTAACATGAATTACACGCTATCTTTAACATCACATAAATTGACTGAGAAAAGCTTTGGTTGATGAAGTAAGAGACTAGAAATGCTATTTGACTTGAAGAAATGCATTTGTCTCCCCAACGAAGGATGGAAGAGATCCTTCAAGATATATAACTATGGGTGTCGTGTAAAGTTTCCTACTCTTTGGCATACAGAATATTGTGATCACAAATAAACATCCGAAAATACAGTAATTTGAACAAGACATGAACATGGGTGTCTGGGAGGAGAGAATGAGAGATTATTCGACAATCATGTAAAGTTAATTAATCACTCCTATATTGATTATGTCATCACTGTGGCACAACATGTTCTTTATAAATCTTTATGGTGAACATATCTTGTACTTTTCAGATATTACATCAATTACAAATTAATGAAGAAAAAGGTTAAACAATATGCCCACCAGATTGAAGTTGGAGCACTTGATCGTCGACATGTTCTCAAGGATTTCTCAAGAATGCTGGATAACCAGGTATGGTACAATGAAGATTGCACTCTTCCATGGACATGTTCAAGATTTGATATGCATGAAGTGGTTCATGGTAATATCTCTCGCTCAATTTTATAATGTTATTGAACACATTAAAGTTAGTTAAACTAAGCTTGCTTTTCAAGTTCTAGCAGGCGCTTATAGTCTTCAAATCCCATATTCCCAATTGTGGGTTCATTAACAGTAGTTGGTATCTTGGAATTTGACCACTGGAAATCTATACCTTATCCTTTTGGCTGTTCAAGCACATCGCTTGATTTAGTTTGCAACAACTGTATGTGTAAAAGAAAATATTATTTATAAAGATCAGAAAATCTAGGTAAGTAATTTGATCCATTGTTTAGAATACGAGATTGCAAAGGTCTAATAGGACACCAAATACCACTGACAAGCATCCTAGTTCATGACCAACTAGGATTATTGAAGGTCAATAATGGTTTTTTGGCAATACACTAAGCTAAAATTAAAATATTGTACTTATATTTTCTTTATTAAAAGTTATTACTCCTTCATACACTTGTACATAATACACTTGAAATATATGGACATACAGAATTTCTGCATAAAATGATCCTCATACTTCATAATGGAGAATCTAATTTCTTCTGTTCAGTGTTATTATTGTGTATATGATGGCTTGCATTCTTTTTTGTTATTTCGATTGCAGATTGAAAAGATTGTACTTTTTCTATTGGAACAACAAGGGATACTTGCAAGAAGGATCTCCGAACTCGGAGGGCAGCAGGAAGCTCTTCAGGAGCAACCAGATATATCCAAAATCTCTGAACTACGAGAAGCATATAGGGGCGTGGGGCAAGATCTTTTAAAGCTTCTCTTTTTTGTTGAGATAAATGCCATTGGTCTGCGTAAGATCCTCAAGAAGTTTGACAAACGTTTTGGCTATAAATTCACCAATTACTATGTCAAAACTCGTGCAAATCATCCTTATTCTCAGCTTCAGCAAGTGTTCAAGCATGTGGTAATATACTTTAGCCAATGTTTCAGGTTCTTTTTGGTAGTTTTATTTTTACTGTTTCACTCTTTATCAGTACTATATAGACTTAAATAGTATTCTTAAAGGAACTCTCTGCTTAGATGGAAAAATTATTCGAGGGGTAGAAAGGAGCTTTAGATAATGTGGCTTGCTTGGCAAAGATAAATGCAAATCAAGCCAACTCTAACGACCAATGGAACTTGCAGGGGTTAGGGGCAGTTGTTGGAGCCATCTCTCGCAATCTTTCAGATCTGCAGGACCGCCAGGGGAGCTACTTATCAATTTATGATCAGCCTACTCTTCCCCTCCAGGTTCATCTGCGTTAACTTCTCTTTCTCACTCTCTCCTCCTCACACCCCCCCCGCCCCCAAAAAAAAAAAAAATCTTTAAATGAGAAGCAACTATATTATTTGCTAATAAGTAAGTTAATCTGCAGGATTCTGTAATTGATTCAATAAAAGCAGCTGCAGACCGTTTAACCCACTCAACAAACTTCCTTCATTTCTTGGGTCAGCATGCACTTATTATGCAAGAGGAGTTACCCACTCCTTCTGAGGAACATGTTGATGACGAAAGATATCATTTTATGTCTCTTCTCTTGAACTTGGCCAATACATTTCTTTATATGGTCAATACATATATTATTGTTCCGACAGCTGATGACTACTCACTGAGCCTTGGTGCTGCAGCAACAGTTTGTGGGATCGTGATTGGTGCAATGGCTGTTGCACAGGTCTTTTCTTCAGTTTATTTCAGTGCTTGGTCTAACAAATCATACTTCAGACCCCTTGTATTTAGCAGCATTGTTCTTTTTGTGGGAAATGCCATGTATGCACTGGCTTATGACGTCAATTCGATAGCAGTTCTTATACTAGGTCGTCTATTTTGTGGGTAATCAACTTCATCTCTCTATCTCTGTCACACACAAAAACACACACACTCATATGAGCTCAATTGCAGAATGCATTTCATACTCTTTAGTTAAGGACTAGTTTAATTTTTTGTTATTTGCTGATTGTTTTGTCTCATAGATATATCAATATATAAAATTTTTGGAGTTTTTCTACTGTATATTTATTATTTCCACTGTTGGGTGAGAATGTAGATGTAATTGAGACATTTCTTTCTGTTTGGTTTTATTGTCATTTACCTAGTATTCTCATGTATCAAAGTCTGCATGTGCATCTGACGGTTCATTGTCCTAATGTTGCTTTTATTCCTGAAGGAGTAAAAATTGATACTGAGGTTCTAAGTACCTATAGAAAAGAAAAGCTTTTACTGCTCAAGGAAAATTGACAGCAACAGAACTAAGAGTCTCTACAACAGTAGAAATTCTATATAATTAATGTTTGGCATCAGAAATAAATTAGGAAAATATCCCTGAGAAATGTGTTTTTGCATATTAACTTACAGTTAATTTTGCTTCATCAACTATTCTTTTGAGACTCTGATTAGTGTCCTATGGCCAACATAAGTAAAATTTGTAGATGTACAGATTTCTTTATGAAGTGCACTATAGGTGGTAGGTTACTTGATTACTAAGTAATAACACTATAAATAAGGGGAACAGTTTCCCCGTATTCTGAAAAGGTAAAAAGCTAGTGCATTAGAAGGTAAGTATGACAAGAATGAATGTGTTTGTGTTGACATTAAATTTTCTTTCATGTAACTGATGTGTTTTGCTTAAATATCCCAACGTACACACAAACATAAGCGATTTAGATTTATACGGATTGCATTGAAGTACATCTATCATGTTGAGTAAATTTTATATTATCCTCTTGACACTTTTTCTTTCTTCCATCTCTTATTTTTCCCAAATTTACAGGTTGGGCTCTGCTAGAGCAGTGAACCGTCGTTATATTAGTGATTGTGTACCACTTAAAATCCGCATGCAGGCTTCAGCAGGGTTTGTTAGTGCCAGCGCTCTTGGAATGGCATGTGGTCCTGCACTTGCTGGCGTACTTCAAACTAATTTTAAAATTTACAAGATCACCATCAACCAAGATACACTGCCTGGTTGGGTTATGTCTGCCGCATGGTTGTTTTATTTAGTGTGGTTATGGATTTCATTTAGAGAACCTGCTCAACAAACCGAAGAGAATCATATGCCACAAGAAACTAATGCTGGTGTGTTCAATTCTATCATGCTACTTAAGTTAAGTTCATTTTTAAATAGTGACAATACAATAATTTGTTGGAAAAAATTGGATTTCAGTAATAAAATTTCATTTAACCCAGTAAAGGCTCCCAGAAGCTACAGCTGTAGATAAATTTATATTAGTGTATTATAGAGTACTGAGTGTTATTATTACACTGGTTTGACTATATCACTTATGATTGGTTATATAAGAAAGTAATATAAAATTCATGACAAACCATTTGAGACCCCAACCATTACTCTTCTTTTATATATAATTTCCTAGTTATTGCACAATTTGCTAATTCAATATATGTTAAATAGATACTCCCTCCATCCCACTTTAGTTGCTAAACTTTTTCTTGGGGGTGGCTGGCACAGATTTTAAGATATTTGGGAAATTTACTTAAATATGACATTTTTGACGTATCTGTCAGTTGCACGAGTTAAATAATCAGATTGCCTAAATATATAGATAAATTGGCGTTTTCTGCTTATTTCCATGTTAAACACATTAATGAGTGTACCAATGGTTTGACTTTGAAGCGCCTGTGTTACTGCTGTTGTATGGTTAGTTCATTAAATCTATAATAAAACAACTTTTGCAACTTTGAAATGCTTCCACTAATCTAAACTCCTCGAGTTGCATAGAATAGAAGTGTATAGCTCTATTTAATTAACAAGGTGTACACTTGAGTATCCAGGCTATAATTTCAATGATATGACTTATTGACTTAGAAGGGTAGAATATTTGGGAGACCTAACTAAGAGAATACAAAATGCATCTAGTATGTATAATAATTACTATTACACCTGTTATTATTCTTAACAACTATATACATCCTTGAATTGCAGTCACATCCTATATAGTTTTGCGTCACAACTCATAAGTTATTCAGTGGACCACGTTGAGTGTTGACACAATGCTTGAACCAGAAGAAAAAACAGAGAAAATTGGACCTACAAGAATTGAAGTGCCAAATCCTCAAACTATAGGAAATAAATGTGATGTTCCATTAATCTTGTTTCACTTCTATGACTCCTCCCACAATTTGAGTTTTCTTCTCTTGTTATTTCTTCTTTTCTCTCAGCCGCTTTTTCCCTTGGTAATATTCTACTCTTTTTATTCTTTTTCTTTTCTTTTTGTTTCTATAAAAGTGGTACTGCAGATAAGCTAAATTTATAGGCATATAAATAGAAGATTGGTTGATCTGTTTCCCATAGTTTGGTTGGTTAAGATATCATATATTATGGCTCAATGAGTGTCACCTTTATTGATCCTTAGTATATTGTCAAATCAAATTCAACACATCACATATCTTGACTGCACTCCACAATGCATTTCTAGATAGTAAATAGTTTTAGGTTAGTTAAAACATCATGGAAAGTGCACTCAACGATTTGCACGGCTGCACCTGGACTTTCTGAATGTCTCATTTGGGAAACTATATAGAAGAGATAACTGCTTTTTATCGGAAAAGTTGCAATGAGGTGATGTGTCAGTTCCTTGGACCGTGCATAAACCTGGCCTGCAGGTTGAAGGAACTTTATCATATGTCAATAATGTCTCGAGAAGAGTGAAGATCCCATGAATATAAATCTACTCTAAGATAAATTAAATGCCAGAAGTTTGGTAGTATTTCTGGCTAGTGTTGACTGTGTCCATATGTAGATGCATTCATGGCTATTCCACCTATTTTCAGAATCACTCAACAGGATACTGCTTAAGATTGTTAGACAATGATGTTCAAGTTTTAAATGATATGAACTAGGAAGTTGGGTCTTTTGCTACAGGCCCAGTGGAGAATGATGAGCTTGAAAAAGGTCTTGCTCAACCATTGCTCTTGAGTTCAGAGGACAATCAAGAAGATGACGATGATGACCAAGAATGTGACGCAAGTGAAGAAGCTCTTGAGGAATCTCATGGACCAGCCAACTCTATAGGATCAGCATATAGATTGCTTACTCCTTCAGTAAAGGTTTGTGTTTTAGTTCTTAGTTTTCACTTGATTTTGCCGATTCCAAAAATATCAAGTGTTATTTACTCATTTCATCATTTAATTTGGCAAATCAATACATTAATGGCCAAAGATTGCATTGCCCCATGTGATCTCTGTGTCTAGCATTGCAAGATATAAGCATATGCTTGCAATTAGAACGCAATTCATAGCACATGCACATTCATTCTTTGTCTTCAGTTTCTGTGGACCTTTCTTGTTCTTTATTTTGTACTTATATTAAATCTAAAATTAATTTAAGAGGTTCCATATCTAGCTAGAGAGTAATTTCTACACGGATGTATGGATTACATTCCATCACTCTTGACATTCTTCCAATATAATACATACATGTACAACATATATATTTTTTCCTCCCCCACGTATCAAGCTGTAAAGTGCACTACAGCACTACTCTAATGTGCAAAATGTTTTTCATTAAATTGATGGGAGTGATCTATAACTAGCATTAGTTATGGTCACTGTTTCAACTAATGCGTCTCCCACCATCCATTAAAAGATTATATAGGTCAGATTAAAACAAAAAGACACCTTCCGGGCCTTAAAGATCCAGAAGTGAAACATTTAGTTCCGGAAGCATTTTATTTGCAAAAGTACAAATATGTCCTTAAAAATTAGCCATAAGAAACTCAATTAAATACCTTCCGGGGAAAGACCCCCAGAAGGCAATCATTGAATATTTGAATGCAATAGTCAATTCAGATTACTTGCATTTTGCATTGCTTTTAATTGTTGCCTACTCCCTAATCTGAACTGTCAAAACATGTTTTCATAACCAACATAATTTCAAAATATTTATAAATAAAATTCTAGTTTTCTCACTACAATTGCATTTAATTCTTCCCATGTCATAAAATTATATTTAAATTTATAGTTATACTTTTGTCCAATTAACTTTTATATTTTCTGAATTATAGTTGTTTAAGAAGTTACTATTGATCCTTTTTAAATTGGCAATAATTTACCCTATTTATCCATTTAACTTTGTGGGGTTCTAATTATTAATAATTTGAGAAAAATGATATTAAAAAAGTATAAAAATGATTTTAAAAATATAAATTCAAAGGTTAATGATTTTCTTACATATTAATTTTAGAGTCAGTGTAACTCTTTTTTTTTAATACTCTTTTAAAACTTTTTTCTTTTATCATTTTTAAAATTATTATGAAATAAATTAATAATCATTACATTATATCACTGTTTAAAAGGCCCTTCATTTATTACTTAAAAAAACCCTTCATTCAATATTATTGAGATAACATATTTTTGTAGTTCAGAATAGGGAGGGGTATTAAAAGCAATGGAAACAAGGTAGGTCATTAAACTGACTAAGCAGTACTGTGAATTCATAAGATTTTATACTTGCCTTCCGGGGGTCTTAGGCCTGGAGGTATTTGATTTGAGTTTTTATAGGCTAGATTCTAGGGACGTATTCGTACTTTTGCAAATGAAATACTTCTCGAATTAAATGTTTCATTTCCGAACCTCTAAGGTCCAGAAGGTATTTTTTTTTTTTTAATCTGAGCCGTATAATAATCTTCTTATGAATGGTAGGAGATGCATTAGTTGAAATAGTGTCCATGCTAATGTTAGCTATGTATCACTCCCTATATATATATATATACGGTCCGGATCTTAAGCTTACCCTTTATCCAACACACCTTGCTTACCCCTCTTTAGCGACGGATCGGGCGACGGTTCGGTCTGTCGCTATATGTTGTCCGTCGACGGTTATATATATAGCGACGGTTGTATATATAGCGACGGACCTAACCGTAGCCCGGTCCGTCGCTAAAGGGGGGTAAGTAAGGTATGTGGATAAATGGTAAGCGTAAGATCCGGACCGTATATATATATATATATATATATATATATGTTTATCAAAATCACATCTTCAATGAGATCTGAGGTTTTTTTATATTCACCTTATCACATGGAAGTTATACAACGAAGATAGTGAATAAATTTCCTTTATCATGCCTGTAATTTAGAAATTCAATCTTTTTGCTCTGAACTTCTGCAATTTTAGAAATAGTTTTCAAGTAACTTGACCGATATAGTTTTAACACCTTTGAGTTGCAGTTTGTACTTTAGTTTTGTCGATTTGATGTAAATTTGTAATTGCAAATTATTTAATTGTCTCATCTTATGCTTATAACGCTATCAACTTTATACGGTCTCTCACATAAGATATTATGGTCTTATTAGGTTCAATTGTTGATATACTTCATGCTTAAGTATGCCATGGAGATTTTACTCTCCGAATCCAGTGTCATCACCACATACTACTTCAGTTGGTCTACCAGCAAAGTGGCAATCTTTCTTGCATGCATTGGCCTAACAGTTCTTCCAGTAAATGTTGTTGTTGGGAGCTACATAAGCAACATGTTTGAAGACAGGTAACTTTTCAAACAAGGCCTGCTTTGTATTTACTCCACGAAGTTGAATTCTCATTGTTAATGTTTGAGATCAAGTGTTTTTATTTCATCTATAAGACTGTAACTAATTGCTATAACAGCTTAAGTTCTTGGAGAATGAGTGCAACATTTGTACCAAACTTTAGCACTCTCTTCATGTGAAATCTTTACTTGCACGTAGAGAGACAAACCAAGAGGCATCATAATGTCAAAACCAAACAAAGTAGAAGAACCAAATGAATGCAGGGACTTGAAAGAAATACCTTGTGAAAGTAGAACTCTGAAACTATGTAAAGTTACCATTTACTTTAAGATCACATGTTAGAGAATGGGCACTAGCAGCAATGTATATAAGGCTTCAACAAAGACTACAATAGCATATTCCATGAGCGATTTTCCTCATGGCTAAGGAGAACAGTTACTTAAAGATTTAAATATATCTGGCTCAAGCGTGAAGTTTTTCTTGAAATGTCTACACATCGAGCTTGGTTGTTTATGTTTTGATCAAAATTATGCATTCTCACATAGTAAATGTAATTTGAATTGATGGTAATGCCACCTAAGTAGATCTGATTTGGTTCATCAGCTGCTGACCCAATTATTATAATCTTCTTGCAGGCAAATTTTACTGGCATCTGAGATTATGGTTTGTTTGGGCATACTCCTAAGCTTCCACATAATTGTTCCGTATTCTGTGCCACAATATGTCCTCTCAGGACTCATAATGTTTGTATCTGCTGAAGTTTTAGAAGGTAAGGAAAAATTATTTTATCATCAATCATTATGGAAATGAATACTACTGTCCGAGTATTAGATTGCTATTATCCATCCTATAGATCATTGTCACTTCAGTACTTATACCTAATGATATCGGTTTGGAATGCTCTAATTCTTGTAGATGACTGAACTAAATTTTCTGTTTAAACTTTAAATATATTTTTCTTCTTTAAATATATTTTCTGTTTAAACTTTAAATATATTTTTCTTCTTTAAATCACCAGGTTTAATATAGTGGCGCAGTACATGTAGGGTTTCACCCATACATTAAGTTATTGCGTATGATACCAGTGTTAATTTAGTGTGATTTCCACAGTTTGAACTCGTACTGTCTTGTAAGGCAAGGGCCACAACTATCTTTCTACAAACAGTTGCACAGTTCCACTGATGCATTTTTAGTTGCATTTCATGGCTTCTTAAAGGATGGCTTGGAGCCAATCATTTTTCTTTTCATAATGAATTATATGTAGGTTCTTAAAGTATACCTGGAACCTCCCCTCTCCTCTTCTCACCACCGTTCTCCACACGGAGAAAATATGACAGATCTTCGTTAGCAGGAGTATGTCCAAGTTAAACTAAGAACTGTATAACAAGAAAGACTTTAACGTCGTACCCAGTTGCATTTATTTGGCCAGCTATTCTTGAGGCTGAATAACAATCTCACAAGAGAAGATGAATGCATCACTAACATCTCTTTGGTGATGATTTGCTATAACACAACCAAGTAAAACCAATCTTTTGATTGGATCAAAAGTCAATATGGCAAGTTATTTCACTGATTAGGTAATCATCACCCAAGAGGTTGGTCATTAATATTTTAAAAAAGGGGCTAGGCAATCATTGATAAAACAAACATCCCCAAACATGATATTGTGTGAACAACTACATATAATTGCCTTTTCATCTTATATGCATATTCGTTCTTGGACACAATTTCTTCAATATACAAGCCTTGTTTTGTGGTTTATCTCTTTCCACTTTTTTCTCATATTATTTGATTTTCTATCCAGGTGTCAACTTGTCACTCCTCTCGCGGGTCATGTCATCTAGGCTTTCTCGTGGTACTTACAATGGCGGGCTGCTATCAACTGAA